>CM029015.1:219418268-220018268 GCA_016801055.1 Panax notoginseng | reverse complement strand
CAGTCAAAAACTGTTTTAGAAACTAGAATCTTTGGGAAGTGCTCAAGGAAACCTTCGTACATGGGAGGCCATGCGTCTAGGTTATGATAGATATCATATGGCCACAGAATTATTCTTGGTTGACCCAATAGACCCCAAAGAAAAACGAGAAGATTACTATCATATTCTTCCCAATGGTGAGTCTTCTCTTGACTTATCATTATCTCCACTGTCTCTAATTGAGAATTATACTTCAAACAAACACCAAGATTATATAGGTAGTGCTCGTATATATACTCAGCAAGTGGATGAGCACATCCCTGTCTTATGATGACACGAGGTTGTATGTCGTTAGACATCTTGTATGATAGTGGTAAACCACCCTTCCAACGTTGGGTACACCTTACCCTATTGGATTCACCAAATATAACTACTAAATGAACTTTTCTATACTGCTTCGGGAGAACATCCACAGCTAGAGACCACCGTTATATTTCTCCGTTACCCTCGCTCGACCCAGCTACACTCTTATTATCTGAAAGGAATTGTGAAGCAAAAGGGTGAGCACAACTAGCTCAGTAAAGAATATCATGACTAAAGATAATTCAATTATCAATAGCCTTCATCAACAATAAATCAGAGATTTAGAACATATGGTAAATGATAAAAATTTCAACCATAGTTGCAGCGGAACGAGCAATCCATTAGAAGAGTCAAATAGACTATAAAGTCTATTATCTTCTCCATGTTAAAATCCACCAATAATATTTTATCCATGTAACATCACTCAACAGTTCCTTTCCACAATCATATGAATAACTCATAATCATAATTGTGACTATAAATTTTTCTTCGCACCCAGGACGAAGAATATTTTCATCACCTGTCTTTACCTGAAACATCAAAGATCATGGTTATACCAAATCACAGTTCCTGTTTATAATCATACTAACAAATCCATCTTTGCACTACGGGCCAAAAATATTCATCAACAAACCATCTTTGCACTACGGGCCAAAGATATTCAACAACAGTTCATCTTTGCACTACAGGCCAAAGATATTCATCAACAGGCCATCTTTGCACTACATGCCAAAGATATTCATCAACAATTCATATTTGCACTACAGGCCAAATATATTCATATCTCAAAGAAATATATAATCATTTCAGAATTTATATAAACAATAATTATAATCATGTTGATCAATTCACCTTTGCACTTAAGCTTAAGATATTCAATTATAAATTCAATGGTCATGATCATACCAGTCACAATTCAACTTTGCACTACAGGCCAAAGAGAACCCTAGTCATGATCATACCAATAATCTACCCATCTTTACACTCCAGTGAAAGAGAATTTCAACATCAGGGTTATAAAAATGTTATATATGATGATAAAAATAATATGATCAACATATAGTTTTAATCTCAAGAGTAATATTCGTAACTCATGAATAGTAAATCGTGAATAGTAACTCATGAATAGTAATCCCGACACAAAAGATACAAATTCCACAATAAAATCCATACCAATATTTCGGTATAATGATATTGAAAGAATAGCATTACTTAAATTTATAAACAATTTATTTTAATTGTTTACACTTTACTAATTAATGCATTTAATCATCATAAAATGCCAACTCTTACAATTTCATCATCAATAACCAAAACCCTCATCAAAAATCTGCATATACCTCATATAGGATTCTCAAGCCATAAAAAACTATTTTCCAATTTTCTTTCTTCACAAAACATATTTAATTCATTTACTCATAACTAGACCATTTTTATAAAAAATACCAAATCAGTTCCAAAAATATTTCTTTTCTGGGATTTAGCATAATATAGTCCCATAGTGAACATATATTTTTCTCAAAATTTTTAAAAGTCATTTACTATTTTTCATATGGCCAAAACAGCCGAATATTTAGATATTTATCAAAAATTATACTTTTGTCCAAAAATTCTGAAATTTACTGAGTATACTTCTATCATATACATGTACTCCCAATAAAAATTTCATCAATTTTGGAGTTAACCACAAGGAATTATAAGCGGTTACTTTTAAAATAGTCTTTTCTCATAAAATTCATAACTCTCAATCTATACATCCAAAAATCACCATTTTTGGACACAATCAAGAAAACTCATCAAAATATCATTTCAAATTTTTCCAGAATTTTTGAAGTTCAGAAAAATTACGAAACTGAAAAACATAACAACCCTTAAAATCCCTTACTATCCCTTACCTCAAAAGAGCAGTACTTCTGACTGGATATCGGATATGATGCTGAAGAAAACTTACACTGATGAATAGCAACTCACCAAGTATCTAAAAACTCACAAAATATGCTTCATAATATAGAGAGAGAAAGAGAAAAAACTTATGTTTCTGGTGTGATTTTCAATTCTAACTTAGCCCTCTATTTATAGGAAAATTTTGGTAGGTTTGACCTACAACCTGATGGCTTTACCTGCTACTATTCCCACCCACCACATTTGAAATATAATTCAGCACATTTCTTCACCAACCACAAGTGGGGCCCACCAATTCTAGAATTTTCCACCAAAATGATATACTCCGAAAATTCAACAATTTCTGAACCAGTCATCTCGTAAAATTCATAATAAATCATACGTTCAATTTTAACGGTTCAAAATTTGTGGGCATATACTCAACTTATATATGTATAACATATCCAAAAATTGCCACGATCCAACGGTCGGATTAAAAATTATAACCCCCGCAAAATATCTCAAAAACCCTGATTTTTAATACCTTCATTCCGACAAAAATACGGATAAAAATCTCAACATTAACTCCTTCATTTTTTAACCACAAAAATATATCCCTCATTTATATCCACATAAAATAAATATTTTTTTATCATATGAATCAATAATTAATTATTCACAAATAATATTACAGAATCACATTTATGACAATCAGGCCATTCTCAGGAAAGAGGGGGCTTTTCAATAAGAATTTCTCCTTACTGGCGCGCAATTAGATGACCAAACCTCTCCTTAGACAGAACTTTCTAGACATTGACAATAATGTTATCTAATAATATTATTCAAATAATATGAATTATTGATCTGATAAAGGAAAATACTGTGCAGCAACAATTATTGAAACAACAATAATATAAAATATCAACGCAACAATTATTGAATCAATAAAATAAAATATTGAACAGTAATTACTGTAACAATTATTGAGTAGTGCCTTCTCACGTAAGAATCAATAATTTCAAAAATACTATGCAATACCGTGTGCTACTGTGCAATAACGCGTATTACTGTATTTTAACCACCGGGTATTTCAACAGTGTTAACGGTAACAACTACGCCGTTATTTGTAAAAACTCAAATTTGTCGTTTTCCTTCACCCGACAGTTATTCGTTATGGGGCCCACAAATAGCTGCGCCGTCGTACGAATATTCTCCGACAGAAAGAATATTCCACGACCAAACGAATATTCCCCGACAACAATGATTATTTTATAACCACTTGCTTATTTTGAAAAAAATTCATATTTCACCCATAACTTTAAACTTTTATCAATTTAACCATTTACTAAATAGTAATTATAAGAAAAATTGAATACTTTTATTTCATAAAATTCGGGGTCTTACATTTTTGGCATTTAAGTGGGCTAACATGTGATAAGAATGGGCTGAATTCAGATCTCCCAAGGTGGGCTTGACAATTTTATAAATATAATATTATTATATTCAATTTTCTGCTTTGGTGTTCTAAGCATTTTCCTATAAATAGGGTGCTTAGGTTAGAATTAAAAATCACACCAGAAACACAAGTTTTTCTCTCTTTCTCTCTCTATAACGAGCGTATTCTTGTGAGTATTTGATACTTTGAGTGTTGCTTTACGGTGCAAGTTTCCTTCAGCACTATACCTAGTATTCCAGTCAGAAGTACCGTCTTTCCGAGGTAAGGAATGTTATTTCTTTTTAAATGATATTATTTTCTTCAATATCATTATGCCGAAGTATTGATCTGAATTTTTATCAAATTTAGAACTTTTCATGTCGGGGTTACTATTCATGAGTTACTATTCATGAGTTACTATTCACGAGTTACTATTCACGAGTTACTATTCACCGAAAAATGAAATTTCCTTCTTTTTGTCCAAATATCTATTCTGGATACTAGCTTTGATTGTATCCATGTTTTGATCATTCTTGAATTTTACTTCACTATGATAAGGTATTTTTGGACATGGATAAATTGAAATATGAATCCTTAATATTTGTTATTTTGCTTCACTGGATTCGTTTTCTTTAAAATATTTTTCATCATCCTCAGTCTTAAATGATGATATAACTGAATATCTTTGGCCTGTAGTGCAAAGATGAATAATTTCTGATGAATATCTTTGGCCCATAATGCAAAGATGAACAGGTGTTGAGGTGAACATGACCAACTGATGGATATCTTTGGCCTGTAGTGCAAAGATGACTATTTGATTCAAGATATTTATTGATTGATGTTACAGGGATAAAATGTTGATGATGGGCTTTTAAATTCATAGATAATCGTAGATTTCATTCTCTACGTAACTTCTCTATGAATTATTATTTTCCGCTGCGAATATTGAATTAAAACTTGTTGTCTATTGTATTCTATTAAATTTTTCCCTGTTGAAGACTAACGATAATTTGTTGTATATTATCTTAGTCATAATATTCTTTACTGGGCTAGTTGAGTTCACCCTTTTCCTTGTTGTTCCATTTTTTTCTCAGGAGGCGAGAATGTAGCAGGTACTAGTCGGGGTATGGAATGAAGGTTCTAGGAAGTTGTTTTAGTAGTCCTCACCATTTTTTTTGTAAAGTATTGTACCAATAATCGTAATGAGGACTTATTTGAGTGTGGATATTGTCTAGATGATAATATTTACACTCACAGTTTTTATGTTGTATTAATAAAGTTGTAGTTGTTTCTGTACCATGTATTTGGCGACTCAGAATAGGTTGGATGGAATGAACCTATTTTGGGGGCGTCACAGTGTCTGTGTATTTTACACCGGACCTGGTTCCATTATTTATTATTCTGTCGGAATATCCTGTCTGTGTATTTTACACCGGACCTGGTTCCATTATTTATTATTCTGTCGGAATATCCTGTCTGTGCGTTTACGCCGGACCTGGTTCCTTTATTTATTATTCTGTGGAAATAACCTGTCTGTGCGGTCTATCCCATGCATGGTAATTTCTTTTGTTATTCCATTCTTTATTATACTCAGTTGGTTAAGTTTTGACTTCTATACTCCATGAAATTTGTGGAATATCCTTGATAATTGCGTTTCATCCAGTATTTTTCATGAAAATATTCTTCTAAGTATTTTTGAATTTTACTCCACAAAGCAGTATCATGTTGACAATTTGGACGTTGTTAATTCTTGGATAAATTAATTCTTGAACTTGTTTTATTGAATTCTTATATCATTGTCATCATCCTCATGTTTATAAAATGTTAAAAGTCATCTGTGGCATGTAGTGCATAGATGGACTTGGTATGATTATAACCAGGGATTATTCGGTATAATCATGACCGTAATGTTACAAATGATGTGGTAAAAGTCCTCATTGGCCCGTAGTGCGTTGATGGACAGTTGTTGGCATGATCATGACCATTAATGAATACACGAATATCCTTGGCCGTAGTGCAGGGGTGATTCGATGATGTGTATTATTTTATTAAGCTAAATCCCAGCGAACACAGTGTTGAAAAACCTTATAAATCATAAAAGATAGTAGAGTTTATTTTCTACTTGACTCTTTTAATGGATTGCTTATTCCGCTATAATTAAACTTGATGTCTATTATATTTTATCAGTTTAACATTGTTGAAGGCTAATGATAATTTAATCTGCATTATCTTGGTCATAATATTTCTTACTGGGTTAGTTGAGCTCACCATTTCTTTCACTGTTCTCTTCAGGAAATGAGAGCGTAGCTGGGGCAAGTCGGGGAACGGAGTGATGGTCCGAATGATAGTATTAGTTAGTAGTCCTCACTATTCTATAAAATAGTGTGTTAATAAATGTAATGAGGACTCCTTTTGAGTATGAATACTCTCTAGAAGATAATATTTGTATTCAAACTCACAGTTTATGTTTTGTCGTATTGTACACGGCAGTTGTATTAGTAAGTTGTATTTGTATTCTGTACTATGTATCTGACGACCCAAGATGGGTGATGTATACCTAATTTTGGGGGCGTCACACAGCGGGGATGGTGACTCAAAAAGCTGTCCCAGAAAAGATCAAGTCAACGGTTCCTGGAAGAGCGTTTGTCGTGACTGGTCAACATGTGAGGAACCTAAACGAGGTGATCACGGGTAAGCTAATCATAAATTCATGCGAAGTTTATACCTTATTAGATACCGGTTCTACCCATTCTTTTATCTCTCCTGCTTGTGCTCAACGTTTAAACTTGACTCCGGAGAAGTTAGACTTTGATTTATCTGTGGAGACTCCGTTAGGAGAAACTTTCATCACATCCACTGTTTATAAATCTTGTTTGATCCAAGTTGGCACCATCACATTACCTGTTGACCTTATCTCTTTAAAGATACTTGCTTTTGATGTGATTTTAGGGATTGATTGGTTAACTACTCATCGTGCCAAAATTGATTGTTTTCGTAAGGTTGTTAGTTTTCATATTCCTAACCAACCTGTTGTACGAATTCAAGCAGCTAAGCCATTAAAATCAATCACTGTTATATCAAGCCATAAATGTAAGACCCCGAATTTTATGAAATAAAAGTACTCAATTTGTCTTATAATTACTATTCAGTAAATGATTAAATTGATAAAAGTTTAAAGTTATGGGTGAAATGTGAATTTTTTTTGAAAATAAGCAAGTGGTTATAAAATAATCATTGTTGTCGGGAAATATTCGTTTGGTCGTGGAATATTCTTTCTGTCGGGGAATATTCGTACGACGGCACAGCTATTTGTGGGCCCCATAACAGAATAACTGTCGGATGAAGAAAACGATAAATTTGAGTTTTTACAAATAACGGCGTAGTTGTTACCGTTAACATTGTTAGAATACCCGGTGGTTAAAATACAGTAATACGCGTTATTGCACAGTAGCACATGGTATTGCACAGTAATTTTAAAATTATTGATTCTTACGTAAGAAGGCACTACTCAATAATTGTTACAGTAATTACTGTTCAATATTTTATTTTATTGATTCAATAATTGCTACGTTAAAATTTTATATTATTGTTGTTCAATAATTGTCACTGCACCGTATTTTCCATTATCAGATCAATAATTCATATTATTTGAATAATATTATTAGATAATATTATTGGCAATGTCTAGAAGGTTCTGTCTAAGAAGAGGTTTGGTCACCTAATTGCGCGCCAATAAGGATAAATCTTTATTGGAAAGCCCCCTCTTTCCTGGGAACGGGCCGGTTGTCATAAATGTGATTCTGTAATATTATCTGTGAATAATTAATTATTGATTTATATGATAAGGAAATATTTATTTTACGTGGATATAAATGAGAGATATATTTTTGTGGTTAAAAATGAAGGAGTTAATGTTGAGGTGTTTTATTTGTATTTTTGTCGGAACGGAGATATTGAAAATCAAATTAGGGTTTTTGAGATATTTTGCGAGGGTTATAATTTTTAATCCGACCGTTGGATCGTGGTAATATTTGGATATGTTATACATATATAAGTTGAGTATATGTCCACAAATTTTAAACCGTTAAAAAAGAACGTATAATTTGTTATGAATTTTATGAGATGACTGGTTCAGAAATTGTTGAATTTTCGGAGTTAATCATTTTGGTGGAAATTCTAGAATTGGTGGGCCCCACTCTTGGTTGGTGAACAAATGTGCTGAGATTTTTATTCAAATGTGGTGGGTGGAAATAGTAGCAGGTAAAGTCATCAGGTTGCAGGTTAAGTCTGCTTCGGCGTGCTAACATTTTCCTATAAATAGAGGGCTAAGTTAGAATTGAAAATCACACCAGAAACATAAGCTTTCTCTCTTTCTCTCTCTATATTATGAAGCATATTTTGTGAGTATTTAGATATTTTGAGAGTTGCTATTCAGTGCAAATTTTCTTCGGCTTTGCATTCCAGTCAGAAATACTGCACTTTTGAGGTAAGGGATAGTAAGAGATTTTAAGGGTTGTTATGTTTTTCAGTTTCGTAATTTTTCTTACCTTCAACAATTTTGGAAAAATTTAAAATGATATTTTGATGAGTTTTCTTGATTGTGTCCAAAAATGGTATTTTTTGGATGTATAGATTAATAGTTATGAATTTTATAAGAAAAGACTATTTTAAAAGTAACCGCTTATAACTTCTTGTGGTTAACTCCAAAATTGATAAAATTTTTATTGGGAGTACATGTATATGATAGGAGTATACTCTGTGAATTTCAGAATCTTTGGACAAAAGTATAATTTTTGATAAATGTCTAAATATTCGGCTGTTTTGGTCATATGAAAAATAGTAAATGACTTTTAAAAATTCTAAATAAAATATATTTTCACTATGGGACTATATTATGCTAAATTTCAGAAAAGAAATATTTTTGAAACTGATTTGGTATTTTTCATGAAAATAGTTTAGTTATGAGTAAATGAATTAAATATGTTATGTGAAGTAAGAAAATTGAATAATAGGATTTTATGACTTGAGAATCCTATATGAGGTATATGCAGATTTTTGATGAGGGTTTTGGTTATTGGTGATGAAATCTTATGAGTTTGGCATTTTTGAATGATTAAATGCATTATTTTAGTAAAGTGTAAACAATTAAAATAAATTATTTATAAATTTAAGAAATGTTATTCTTTCAATATCATTATACCGAAATATTGGTATGAATTTTATTGTGAAACTTCTACCTTTTTGAGTCGGGGTTACTATTCACGAGTTATTATTCATGAGTTACTATTCACGAGTTACTATTCATGACAAAATTGGCTTCTTTTTCTGACCAAATTATAGTTGAGTTATGAATATTACTCTTGAGATTAAATTTATATGTTGATTATATTATTTTTATTATCATATATAACATTTTTATAACCTTGATGTTGAATTTCTCTTTCACTTGAGTGTAAAGATGGATAAATTATTGGTATGATCGTGACTGAGAAATGTCTTTAGCCTGTAGTGCAAAGATGAATTGTTAACTGGTATGATCATGACCATTGAATTTATAATTGAATATCTTTAGCTTAAGTGTAAAGATAAATTGATTAACATGGTTATAATTATTGTTTATATAAATTCTGAAATGATTATATATTTCTTTGAGATATGAATATAGTTGGCCTGTAGTGCAAATATGAACTGTTGATGAATATCTTTGGCATGTAGCGCAAAGATAAATTATTGATAAATATCTTTGGCCTGTAGTGCAAAAATGAATTATTGATGAATTTCTTTGGCCTGTAGTACAAAGATGAATTGTTGATGAATATCTTTGGCCCGTAGTGCAAAGATGACATGTTGTTGAATATCTTTGGTCAGTAGTGCAAAGATGAACAGGTATTGAGATGAACATGACCAGCTGGTGATACAAATGAATATCTTTGGCCGTGGTGCAAAGATGAAGTTATTAGTATGATTATGAACAGGAAATGTGATTTTGTGTAACCATGATCTTTGATGTTTCAGGTAAAGATAGGTGATGAAAATTATCTTCGTCCTGGATGAGAAGAGGAATTTAGAACTACAGTTATGATTATGAGTTATTCATATGATTGTGGACCAGAATTATTGATTGATGTTACAGGGATAAAACATTGTTGGTGGATTTTTAACATGAAGAAGATAATAGACTTTATAGTCTATTTGACTCTTCTAATGGATTGCTCGTTCCGCTGCAACTATGGTTGAAATTTTTATCATCTACCATATGTTCTAAATCTCTGATTTATTACTGATGAAGACTATTGATAATTTATTTATCTTTAGTCATGATATTCTTTACTGGGCTAGTTGTGCTCACCCTTCTGTTTCATAATTCTTTTCAGGTAATAAGAGTGTAGCTGGGTCGAGCGGAGGTAACAAGGGAATAGAACGGTGGTCTCTAGCTGTGGAGTTTTTCCTAAGCAGTATAGAAAAGTTCATTTAGTAGTTATATTTGGTGAATCCAATAGGGTAAGGCGTACCCAACGTTGGAAGGGTGTTTTGCCACTATCATACAAGATGTCTAATGACATACAACCTCATGACATCATAAGACAGGGTTGTGCTCATCCACTTGCTGAGTATATCTATGAGCACTACATATATAATCTTGGTGTTTGTTTGAAGTATAATTCACGATTAAAGACAGTTGAGATAATGATAAGTCAAGAGAAGACTCACCATTGGGAAGAATATGATAGTAATCTTCTCGTTTTTCTTTGGGGTCTATTGGGTCAACCAAGGATAATTCTGTGGTCATATGATATCTATCATAACCTAGACGCATGGCCTCCCATGTACGAAGGTTTCCTTGAGCACTTCCCAAATATTCTAATTTCTAAAATAGTTTTTGACTATACCTTTATGTAAGGTGTCATTGTGAGGTGATGTCCACGGTTGGAACATGAGTCACATTTGGTATATATTTGTATCCAAACTCACAGCATATGTGTTGTTGTATTTTGCACGACAATTGTTGTAATAAAGTTGTAGTTATTTTCTGTACCATGTATTTGGCGACTCAGAATAGGTTGGATGGAATGAACCTATTTTGGGGTTGTCACAGTTGGTATCAGAGCTATAATTAAAGAGCCCCGAGCCTCTCGCTGGTGACTTCCTGTTGATGGGGGATGCACCGAAGCCAGACTCTCCGTAGGGGACGCCATTCTGCGGTGGCAAACTGATAGGTATCAATGTAAGGTGCTGACACAAGTTGGTGTCCAGAGTTACAGTTGGTATCAGAGCTTAGGGATATGATCTCTGGCGGAGATCGGGGAATACAACTAGGAGGGGAGAGATGAGTAAATCCTTCGCTAGTGTGTCCTACCTAAGCTTATTTGTTGGTCAGTCATAATATCGGGATATTATGTGATATGTTAATTTGTTTAATTAACCCTTGTTTTATGGTAGTATTTGAGAATGGCAGCTGAGAATGCTAACAATAGAGTGAATGAGACTGTGGGGATACCTCTAATCACTAACCGTGATAATGTGATGTCAGACGAAAAAGGAATTAGAGATATTCATGCGGTGAGTGATGAATTGATAGTTGCACCCGAGATAGTCGCAGAGGTAACAGCTGAGACTGAGGAAGAAGAAGTACTTGAGGAGAGTTTATTAGAGGTATTATATGATCAAAATGTAGAATTTCAAAATCGTATTCATGAGTTAGAAGAGCAGACAGAAGAACGACAGGCGGTCGTGGAACAAAAGGATGCAACAATTCAAGCTTGTGTTACCCGATATGTGATGCTTGAACAGAAGCATTCTTTGGCAGAGTATAAGATGATAAAAATGGAATCTGAGCTGAAAGAAGAAAAAATTGAACGAGTGAGAATAAGTGATGCATGGGCAAAAGCCGCACGACACGTGGATATTGTGAAAAGAGATGTCCGATCTAAGAAGGCTAAAATAGATGATATGAATTTCTCTTTTTGGAAAGCAATTGGGAGAACCCAACATCAAGTTTTGAATTACCCTGTACATAGCGATCAATCTGAATCCGATATGGATCGAAGATCGATGATTCAAATCATGAATGAGGAGTACGAAGAGGCAGTTGAGGGAGGAATATGTCCTATAGAAAAGTATATTCTAACAGTAATGATGACGCCAAATGCTGCTCCTGACAAGTCAAAGCCGAGTAGTTCGAGGGATGGCGGTTGTCATGACTTTCCAACAAATGAGGAACCCAAATGAAGTTATCATGGGAGATGAGCAATGGAGAAATCATGATGATCTGAGAGATAGAATCTGAAATGGAAGCAAGGTATTCTCAACTCTTCGAAATACCAGGTACGTAAATTTCGGGGACGAAATTTTATAAGGAGGGGAGATTGTAAGACCCCAAATTTTATGAAATAAAAGTACTCAATTTGTCTTATAATTACTATTCAGTAAATGATTAAATTGATAAAAGTTTAAAGTTATGGGTGAAATGTGAATTTTTTTTGAAAATAAGCATGTGGTTATAAAATAATCATTGTTGTCGGGGAATATTCGTTTGGTTGTGGAATATTTTTTCTGTCGGGAAATATTCGTACGACGACGCAACTATTTGTGGGCCCCACAGCAGAACAACTGTCGGATGAAGAAAATGACAAATTTGAGTTTTTACAAATAACGGCGTAGTTGTTACCGTTAACACTGTTGGAATATCCGGTGGTCAAAATACAGTAATACGCGTTATTGCACAGTAGCACACGGTATTGCACAGTATTTTTGAAATTATTGATTCTTACGTAAGAAGGCACTACTCAATAATTGTTACAGTAATTACTGTTCAATATTTTATTTTATTGATTCAATAATTGCTACGTTGAAATTTTATATTATTGTTGTTCAATAATTGTCACTGCACAATATTTTCCATTATCAGATCAATAATTCATATTATTTGAATAATATTATTAGATAACATTATTGGCAATGTCTAGAAATTTCTGTCTAAGGAGAGGTTTGGTCACCTAATTGCGTGCCAATAAGGATAAATCCTTATTGGAAAGCCCCCTCTTTCCTGGGAACGGCTTGGTTGTCATAAATGTGATTCTGTAATATTATCTGTGAATAATTAATTATTGATTCATATGATAAGGAAATATTTATTTTATGTGGATATAAATGAGGGATATATTTTTGTGGATAAAAATGAAGGAGTTAATGTTGAGGTGTTTTATTTGTATTTTTGTCGGAACGGAGGTATTGAAAATCAAATTAGGATTTTTGAGATATTTTACAAGGGTTATAATTTTTAATCCGACCGTTGGATCGTGGTAATATTTGGATATGTTATACATATATAAGTTAAGTATATGTCTACAAATTTGTATAATTTGTTATGAATTTTACGAGATGACTGGTTCAGATATTGTTGAATTTTCGGAGTTAATCATTTTGATAGAAAATTCTAGAATTGATGGGCCCCACTCTTGGTTGGTGAAGAAATGTGCTGAGATTTTTATTCAAATGTGGTGGGTGGGAATAGTAACAGGTAAAGTCATCAGGTTGCAGGTTAAGTCTGCTTCGACGTGCTAACATTTTCCTATAAATAGAGGGCTAAGTTAGAATTGAAAATCACACCAGAAACATAAGCTTTCTCTCTTTCTCTCTCTATATTATGAAGCATATTTTGTGAGTATTTAGATATTTTGAGAGTTGCTATTCAGTGCAAATTTTCTTCGGCTTTGCATTCCAGTCAGAAATACTGCACTTTTGAGGTAAGGGATAGTAAGAGAATTTAAGGGTTGTTATGTTATTCAGTTTCGTAATTTTTCTGACCTTAAAAAATTCTGGAAAATCTTGAAATGATATTTTGATGAGTTTTCTTGATTGTATCCAAAAATGGTAATTTTTGGATGTATAGATTAAGAGTTATGAATTTTATAAGAAAAGACTATTTTAAAAGTAACCGCTTATAACTTCTTGTGGTTAACTCCAAAATTGATGAAATTTTTATTGGGAGTACATGTATATGATAGGAGTATACTCTGTGAATTTCAGAATTTTTGGACAAAAGTACAATTTTTGATAAATGTCTAAATATTCGGCTGTTTTGGCCATATGAAAAATAGTAAATGACTTTTAAAAATTCTGAGAAAAATATATGTTCACTATAGGACTATATTATGCTAAATCCTAGAAAAGAAATATTTTTGGAACTAATTTAGTATTTTTCATGAAAATGGTCTAGTTATGAGTAAATGAATTAAATATGTTATGTGAAGTAAGAAAATTGAAAAATAGGATTATATGACTTGAGAATCCTATATGAGGTATATGCAGATTTTTGATGAGGGTTTTGGTTATTGGTGATGAAATCTTATGAGTTTGACATTTTGGAATGATTAAATGCATTATTTTAGTAAAGTGTAAACAATTAAAATAAATTATTTATAAATTTAAGAAATGTTATTCTTTCAATATCATTATACCGAAATATTGGTATGGATTTTATTGTAGAATTTCTACCTTTTTGAGTCGGGGTTACTATTCACGAGTTACTATTCACGATTCACGAGTTACTATTCATGGGTTACTATTCACGAGTTACTATTCATGATAAAATTGGTTTCTTTTTCTGACCAAATTATAGTTGAGTTATGAATATTACTCTTGAGATTAAATCTATATGTTGATTATATTGTTTTTATTATCATATATAACATTTTTATAACCCTGATGTTGAATTTCTCTTTCACTTGAGTGTAAAGATGGGTAAATTATTGGTATGATCGTGACTGAGAAATGTCTTTAGCCTGTAGTGCAAAGATGAATTGTTAACTGGTATGATCATGACCATTGAATTTATAATTGAATATCTTTAGCTTAAGTGTAAAGATGAATTGATTAACATGGTTATAATTATTGTTTATATAAATTCTGAAATGATTATATATTTCTTTGAGATATGAATATAGTTGGCCTGTAGTGCAAATATGAACTGTTGATGAATATTTTTGGCCTGTAGCACAAAGATAAATTATTGATGAATATCTTTGGCCTGTAGTGCAAAGATGAATTATTGATGAATATCTTTGGCCTGTAGTACAAAGATGAATTGTTGATGAATATCTTTGGCCCGTAGTGCAAAAATGACATGTTGTTGAATATCTTTGGCCAGTAGTGCAAAGATGAACAGGTGTTGAGATGAACATGACCAACTAGTGATACAAATGAATATCTTTGGCCGTGGTGCAAAGATGAAGTTATTAGTATGATATCTTTGTTGTATTTTGCACGACAATTGTTGTAATAAAGTTGTAGTTATTTTCTGTACCATGTATTTGGCGACTCAGAATAGGTTGGATGGAATGGACCTATTTTGGGGTTGTCACAATAAAACCATTCGTTTATTAAAAAACGGATGTAAATCTTTCTTAACCCATGTTATGGATTTGAATAAAGACACGTCAAATTTGAATAATATTCCTGTTGTTATTGACTTTCCTGACGTATTTCATGAAAAACTTCCCGGTTTACCCCCGGAACGTGAAATTGAATTCTTTATTGATCTTGAACCTGGTACAAAGCTCATTTCTAAAACCCCATATCGAATGGCTCCTATTGAACTTCAGGAGTTAAAGGTCCAACTACAAGAGTTGTTGGACATCGGTTTTATTCGTCCTAGTACATCTCCTTGGGGTGCTCCTGTTTTATTTGTAAAGAAGAAAGACGGGAGTATGCAACTTTGTATTGATTACCAGGAATTAAACCATGTCACTATTAAGAATAGGTATCCGCTACCTCGTATTGATGACCTGTTTGACCAGTTACAAGGAGCACAATTCTTTTCAAAGATCGATCTTCGTTCTGGATATCATCAGCTGAAGGTTAAAACTGAGGATATTCCAAAGACTGCCTTCAGAACTCGGTATGGGCATTATGAATTCCTAGTCATGTCTTTTGGATTGACTAATGCTCCTGCGACTTTCATGGATATGATGAACCGAGTATTCAAGGATTATTTGGATCAGTTCGTTGTTGTCTTTATTGATGACATCCTCATATATTCCAAAAGCCGTGAAAATCATGAGCATCATTTGAAGCTGGTACTCCAAAGGCTGCGTGAAAACAAGTTATATGCTAAGTTGAAGAAATGCGAGTTCTGGCTTGAGGAAATGGCATTCCTAGGGCACGTGGTGTCAAAACATGGAGTATCTGTTGACCCGACGAAGATTGAAACAATACAAAGTTGGGAGCAACCAAAGATGGTGACCGAAGTACGTAGCTTTCTGGGCTTAGCTGGTTATTATAGGAGATTCGTGGAAGGGTTTTCTCGAATCGCTACCCCGTTAACTCAGCTGACTCGGAAAGATATCAAATTCGTATGGAGCGAGGAATGCGAGAAGAGTTTTCAAGAGCTTAAGAGGAGACTCATTTCGACACCTGTTTTGACCATACCATCTGGTTCGGATGGATTTGTTATCTACAGCGATGCTTCAGGCAAAGGGCTAGGATGTGTTCTCATGCAACGTGGGAAAGTTATAGCCTATGCCTCGCGACAACTTAAAGAATATGAGAGAAATTATCCTACTCATGATCTAGAGTTGGCAGCAGTCGTTTTCGCGCTAAAGATCTGGAGGCACTATCTATATGGGGAGAAAGTGGAGATTTATTCAGACCATAAAAGCCTCAAATATTTCTTCACTCAAAAAGAACTCAACATGCGGCAACGACGTTGGCTCGAGCTGTTGAAAGATTACGACCACACTATTCAATACCATCCTGGAAAAGCAAACGTGGTAGCTGACGCGTTGAGTAGAAGATCATATGCAGGAACGAGTGCGATGATGTCAAGTATACACATAGAACCAACTTTAATTGATAAAGTTAAAGTTGCTCAAACCACAGACCCAGAGCTGATGCGTATGAAGAAGAAAGTGCAAGAAGGTACTATTCCAGAAGCAAGAATCGTTGAAGAAGGAATACTTCGAGTCCACTCCAGACTTTGTGTTCCTAACGATTCTGATTTGAAGTATAAGATCATGATGGAAGCACACAATACACCATTTACAATCCATCTTGGAAGTACCAAAATGTATCGTGATCTTCGACATACATTTTGGTGGAATAATATAAAGAGAGAGATTGCAAAGTTTATCTCAAGGTGTTTAACTTGTCAACGTGTAAAGGCGGAACATCAAGTGCCAAAGGGTCCATTGCAACCACTTGAGATTCCGAAATGGAAGTGGGAACACATTACCATGGATTTCGTTACGGGTCTTCCCACGGTTTCTCAAGGCCTAAATGCTATTTGGGTTATTGTTGATAGATTAACCAAGTCTGCTCATTTCTTGCCGATACGGGAGACTTATTCCCTTGAACGTCTTGCTCGTATATACGTAGATGAGATTGTGAGACTGCATGGCATGCCAGTATCCATAGTTTCGGATCGTGACCCAAGATTCACTTCAAGATTTTGGGTTAGCTTGCAAAAAGCTATGGGCACAGATTTACGATTTAGTTCGGCATACCATCCTCAAACGGACGGACAATCAGAGAGGACTATTCAAACTCTTGAAGATCTATTAAGACTTTGTGTCCTAGATTTCAAAGGGAGTTGGAATAAGTACCTACCATTGGTGGAATTCTCCTACAATAACAGTTATCAGGGAAGTATAGGTGTGGCCCCATTTGAAGCATTATATGGACGAAAGTGTCGCTCTCCAGTATGTTGGGATGAGGTGGAAGAAGCAACGTTGCTAGGACCAGAGTTGGTACGAATGACTACAGAGAAGATCCAAACGATTCCACAACGCATACAAACGGCATAGGATCGACAAAAGAGTTATGCGGATCTTCATCGAAAGGACGTGGAATTCGACATTGGGGATCATGTATTGTTGCGTGTGGCTCCATGGAAAGGAGTTACAAGATTTGAGAAGAGAGGAAAGCTCAATCCACGATTTATTGGTCCATTTCAGATTCTTGACCGAGTAGGAAATGTGGCCTATAGACTCGCGTTACCTCCAAGTATGTCTCGTGTTCATAATATTTTTCATATATCTGTGTTACGTAAATATGTGAAAGACCCAGACCACGTTATTGAGTTAGAACCGGACGAGATAGCTGAAGACTTAACGTACGAAGAGGTACCTGTCAAGATCTTGGATAGAAAGGAGCATGTCCTACGCACGAAGGTCATACCACAAGTTAAAGTTTTGTGGAGAAACCATGCTATTGAGGAAATGACCTGGGAGTTGAAAACGGAAATGAAAGCGAGGTATCCTCATCTTTTCGAAACACCAGGTACGTACGTCAATTTCGAGGACGAAATTTCATAAGGAGGGGAGGTTGTAAGACCCCAAATTATTAATAAATGAAATTTAAATTCCCTCTATTTATTATTTTGAAATAGTAAGGGTTAAATTGATTAATGAGGTTAGTTATGGGTAAAATGCGCAAATATTTCAAATAAGCAGGTGGTTATAAAATATTCATTGTTGTCGGGGAATATTCGTTTGGTCGTGGAATATTATTCCTGTCGGGGAATATTCGTACGACGGCGCAGTATTTTGTGGGCCCCATAACAGAAAGCCATTGGATGAAGAAAACGACAAGTATAAGTTGTTTATAAATAACGGTTTAGTTGTTACCGTTAATACTGTTGGAATACCCGGTGGTTAAAACATAGTAATACGCGTTGTTGCACAGTAGCACACTGTATTGCACCAATTATTGATTCTTACGTAAGAAGGCACTACTCAATAATGGTTACAGTAATTACTGTTCAGTATTTTATTTTATTAATTCAATAATTACTGCGTTGATATTTTATATTACTGTTGTTTCAATAATTGTCACTACACAGTATTTTCCATTATCAGATCAATAATTCATATTATTTGAATAATATTATTAGATAACATTATTGGCAATGTCTAGAAAGTTCTGTCTAAGGAGAGGTTTGGTCATCTAATTGCGCGCCAGTAAGGAGAAATCCTTATTGGAAAGCCCTCTCTTTCCTGAGAACGGCCTGGTTGTCATAAATGTGATTCTGTAATATTATTTGTGAATAATTAATTATTGATTCATATGATAAGGAAATATTTATTTTACGTGGATATAAATGAGGGATATATTTTTGTGGTTAAAAATGAAGGAGTTAATGTTGAGATTTTTATCAGTATTTTTGTCGGAATTGATGTATTAAAAATTAGGGTTTTTGAGATATTTTGCGGGTGTTATAATTTTTAATCCGATCGTTGGATCGTCGTAATTTTTGGATATGTTATACATATATAAGTTGAGTATATGTCCATAAATTTTGAACCGTTAAAAATGAACGTATGATTTATTATGAATTTTACGAGATGACTGGTTCAAGAATTGTTGAATTTTCGGAGTTTATCATTTTGGTGGAAAATTCTAAAATTGGTGGGCCCCACTCTTGGTTGGTGAAGAAATGTGCTGAGATTTTTATTCAAATGTGGTAGGCTTGAATAGTAGCAGGTAAAGCCATCAGGCTGCAGGTTAAGTCTGCTTCAGCGTGCTAACATTTTCCTATAAATAGAGGGCTAAGTTAGAATTGAAAATCACACCAGAAATAAGTTTTCTCTATTTCTCTTTCTAGATTATTGAGTGTATTTTGTGAGTATTTAGATACTTTGAGAGTTTCTATTCATCAGAGCAAGTTTCTTTCAGCCTTATACCGATATTCCGAGCAGAAGTATTGTCTTTACGAGGTAAGAGATGTTATTTTATTCGAAAATGATATTATTTCTTCAATATCATTATGTCAAAATATTGGTTGGAAATTTTTATCAAATTTGAAACTTTTCACGTCGGTGTTACTATTCATGAGTTACTATTCACGAGTTACTATTCACCGAAAAATGAAATTTTCTTCTTTTCGTCCAAAATATCTATTCTGGGTACTAGCTTTGATTGTATCCATGTTTTGATCATTCTTGAATTTTACTTCACTATGAATAATTATAAGGTATTTTTGGACATGGATAAATCGAAATACGAATCCTTAGTATTTGTTATTTTGTTTCACTGGATTCATTTTTTTAAGATATTTTTCATCATCCTCAGTCCTAAATGATGATATTACTGAATATCTTTGGCCTGTAGTGCAAAGATGAATGATTAACTGATAAATATCTTTGGCCCGTAGTGCAAAGATGAACAGGTGTTGAGATGAACATGACCGACTGGTGATACAAATGAATATCTTTGGCCTGTAGTGTAAAGACGAATATTTGATTAAAGATGGTTATTGATTGTTGTTACAGGGATAAAATATTGATGATGGACTTTTAAATCTTAGAAGATAGTAGAACTCATTCTCTACTTGACTCTTCTAATGTTTTGCTGTTTCCGCTGCAGTTATTGATTTAAAACTTGTTGTCTATTGTATTCTATTAGATTTTTCCCTGTTGAAGACTAACGATAATTTGTTCTGTATTATCTTAGTCATAATGTTCTTTACTGGGCTAGTTGAGCTCACCCTTTTCCTTTTTGTTCCATTTTTCTCAGGAGGCGAGAATGTAGCGAGTACTAGTCGGGGTATGGAATGATGGTTCTAGAAGTTATTTTAGTAGTCCTCACCATTTTTGTGAAATAATATATCAATAATTGTAATGAGGACTTATTGGAGTGTGGATACTGTCTAAATGACAATATTTGTATAGTCATTATAGTCATTAAATACTTGCATAGTTATATCTCATGTATTATTTTTAATTATTTTTTTAATTGCTTCATGAAATTATTCTTTAAATTTCTAAAACAGAATACCTAAAAAACAACAAAAATCATAATCCCTTAAGAATTTAGCGTATCCAAATCAACTAAGTAATTAACTTATTATTAATATTAAATATACTAACTAGTTTTATTCAAGATGTATATTAATTAAATATATTTACAAGAAATCAATAATAAATAATTAAAATTTTAAATTTTATTGATGTATTAATTAAAACTAATGTATTATAATTTATAAATTATAATAATAAATAAATAAAAATTTATATTTAAAAATTATAAATAACTGAATAAAAAAGTAAGTTAGGCCTCAAACCGGACTAGGCCAAACTAAATTTTTATAAAAAAATCAAACAATTTTTTCAAACCTTTCGATCTGGCGTGATTAATTCAAACTTTGACCAGGTCAAATTTTAATTAGGCCCGCATACATTTTGTTCGTCTAGATCATATTAGTTTTAAAATTTAAATTTAGTGGAATTTATTGACAAAAAAAAAAGAGAGAGAGTTAAATTTTAAAAGTATAGAAGCGTCGAGCACGTTTGGTGGAAGATTGACCCATGAGCGTCGAGTCCTATATTTCACCCTATATACAAAATCACAAACCATGATCTAACGGCTAAAAATTGATACTAGCAAAGAATAAAATAATACTCCACTTCATCCAAAGATATAGTAGATTCTATCCCGCAGTCAAGGGATCCTGACTTGCTACTCCCGTATCCGGTCATCTGAGTACCTCGTTGTTCCCAGCTCTATAAATTGGACTGCACATGTCCTAAATACGTGTCGCCGTGTCTCGCTCGTCGGAGGTCTGTATCAAGAGAGAGAAAGTTCAGATCTGCTGCTTACACAACCTATACTACGCCGCTGCTAAATCTCTCTACCCGGTAGCTTTATTTATGCTTCTTTTTAGTTCGAATTATATTTTTAGTTCGGTTATATGCTTCTGTTTAAATGAATGAAAAATAGACTCTTTGTGATTTAATTTGCTTTTGCCATATATATTGGCAAGAGACGGGATCCGAGGCTCGAACTATCGTTTGACCAAAAAAATTCATAGATCTGCTGTTGATAGGGACTTGAATCAAGTAATGTTCTTCGAAAATTTTGAGTAATGATCTGGAAATCGTGAGTGTACTTTTTGATTTTTAGAGAATTGGCGTACTTTCTGATTTGCAGACGCTTATTCATCAGCTGTTGTCATACAACCAGATCTGATTGTACTAATTGTATTTATGCTGCTCGGGGAGTATATTTTAGCTTTCTGTCATGCTCCCGACGTGTGTTGCTAGAAACTACTTGTACATGCTACGGCCGACAGCTGACATTACTTTGTTAGTAGTACCCTCTTTAGGATGCGATTTCCATATGACTTCTTGGTTTTTTGTTTGATGCATATTTAAAGTTTGCTAAGGTACTTATTTCTTCTATATTATTATTTATTTATTTCTACATTAAATTTGAGTATTAAAAATTATTGTTGAAAAAATATTGAAATTTTTTATGTTTAACACTGTTCAACTTTCAGACTTTCAGGGGTCTCATCAGTAATCTAAATTTAGAAGTTGCATTTCTTTTCCTTTTTATTTATTTTATAAGCTCGCGAAGAACACACAGGAAAACTTTATAAGCTTTTCATTCCTTTCTTGAATTTAAGGTTTCTGTTATTTTATTTCTCGTCAAAAGCTCACAAACATAACGGCAAGTGTGTAAGTGTGTCTCGTACCTTTTTTGTTGCCACCTTTATTAACTTTTTTGCGTGTATAGTCTACTCCTAACGCATGAAGACAGTTTTAGATTCTTCTTGATCAGATTATTACTTTTAAGTTAAAAAGCGTCTTATATGAGAAAGCATGTGTTATATTCTATATTCTTACAGAAAGCATCTCACTAAGGAAGCTTCTATACTCTCAAGTTAATTTAATAATGTCCATTTGTACATATTAAGGTGGTTGAGTATGCTTCTGTATCTTGCAGCTTTAGAGTATGGAGACCTTCCTATTTACCTCTGAATCTGTTAACGAGGGTCACCCAGACAAGCTTTGTGATCAGATCTCCGATGCGGTGCTTGATGCCTGCCTAGCCCAGGACCCCGACAGCAAGGTCGCCTGTGAGACTTGCACCAAGACCAACATGGTCATGGTCTTTGGGGAGATTACTACCAAGGCCGATGTAGACTACGAAAAGATTGTCCGTGAGACATGCCGTACCATTGGATTTGTTTCTGATGATGTGGGTCTTGACGCTGACAACTGCAAGGTCCTTGTAAACATTGAGCAGCAGAGCCCTGATATTGCCCAGGGTGTCCACGGCCACCTTACAAAGCGCCCAGAGGAGATCGGTGCAGGTGACCAGGGCCATATGTTTGGCTATGCCACTGATGAAACCCCTGAACTTATGCCTCTGAGCCATGTCCTTGCAACCAAACTTGGGGCTCGCCTGACTGAGGTTCGAAAGAACGGTACCTGCGCCTGGCTGAGACCTGATGGTAAGACTCAAGTCACTGTTGAGTATTATAACGAGAATGGTGCGATGGTTCCAATTCGTGTTCATACTGTCCTTATCTCCACCCAACACGATGAGACTGTCACCAATGATGAAATTGCTGCCGACCTCAAGGAGCATGTCATTAAGCCTGTGATCCCTGAGAAGTACCTTGATGAGAAGACCATCTTCCACCTTAACCCTTCAGGCCGCTTTGTCATTGGCGGCCCTCATGGTGATGCTGGTCTCACCGGGCGCAAGATCATTATTGACACTTATGGTGGGTGGGGAGCCCATGGTGGTGGTGCTTTCTCAGGCAAGGACCCTACTAAGGTGGACAGGAGTGGTGCCTATATTGTTAGACAAGCTGCCAAGAGCATTGTAGCAAATGAACTTGCACGTAGGTGCATCGTTCAGGTCTCTTATGCAATTGGTGTTCCTGAGCCTTTGTCGGTCTTTGTTGACACCTACGGAACTGGAAAAATTCCCGATAGGGAAATTCTTAAGATAGTGAAGGAGACCTTTGACTTCAGGCCCGGAATGATCTCCATTAACCTAGATCTGAAGAGAGGCGGCAATGGCAGGTTCTTGAAGACGGCGGCCTATGGACATTTTGGAAGGGACGACCCGGACTTCACCTGGGAGGTAGTGAAGCCTCTCAAGTGGGAGAAGCCCCAAGCTTAAATTCATTATGTTTGCTTCGCTTCTTTACTGTATTGAATGAATAACTCGGTCTTCTAGTTGATGTTTGCTGTCCAATTATCTAAAGGTTGCAGTGGTTGCTTCCAATTCTTCTCTCCCACTTCTAGTTCTGTACCAATTTTTACTTTTTATGAAAGCTGATAGAAATATTTTTAATGTATTTGCTCGTTAACTCGTGTAAGGTAAATGTTTTTATTGTTTTCTCTCTCCTCTGTCGTACAAACTTTTACTAAACCAGGGTCAATTATTTTTTGCAAGTAGTAGTAGTATCTTTTACGTTTTAGCTAGTTTAATACAATTCTCTTTTGCAACACCAAAAATAACTATTGACAAATTAATGTGTAAAAAAGGGTTAAAAATCAAATGAAACAATTCCCTTCATTCCTGTTAAATTTATTCTGTTGACATGATAATGATAAAAGATGTAATTCGAAATCTCATTCTGTTCTTTTCTCTTTCGAAGAATGTGAAGAAAGAAATTGCCTCCTTTCTCTATAGAAGGTGGTAGCGTACAACTGTATATTTACAGGGTGTTTTCATTTCCTTCATTCCACAGTAAATAAATGTTTAATTTATTGTGTTGGCATAATAATAAAATAATAAAAATAAATTTGAAAAACTAAAAATTGACTCAAAGACGCTTTTCCAAATTATTTATAACCTCACAATATTTTGGACAATAATCCTGGATTCATCGACGTTGGAATGGTTTTATAATCCATCTTGTTGTCAACATAAAGTAGTTACGTGTTACAGCATACTGTATGTTAGTTGTACATAACATAATGACGAGAAATTCGAGGGATGAAATCAGGCTGCTAGTAATTGGTATCTCTTTGTTTCGGCTTTGGTTTTTGCTAGCGTCATGTTTGGACATGCTCTCCAACTTCTTGCAAACCTACAATGATCATTCCATACTATCTATGAAGCAGCTCTTAATACTTATAAAAGTTGGCATAAACTCAATAAAATAAAAATGTCACAACATAATGGGACGGTCAGGTGAATATCCCCCAGAAAGGCAATCCAGTCCCCTACTGATGATAATAAATTTTGAAAAAGGCAGCAACTCTTTCATCAAGGAAATCAGTAAGCCTGCCTGTCCTCATATTTGGCTGAAGCTAATCTCAGCCGGAACAAGTCTCTTTCGTCGGAGATGCTCTAAGCATTATCGATTCTTTCTATGCTCATCGGTTCATCACTTGTATAGTCAATATCACCTAGACAAAGTACAGAAACTACTCAGTGAAGCAAAGCTACAAGCTGAAAACAATGGTACAACAGGATGAAATTGAGTCCTCAAAAACAGACTTGGCAGCGATAAGCAAAAAAGTCAGCTCATCATTTCGTATATTTGCATCAAGTTCCGGGAGTAGTAGAGATTCAAGATCCTTTCGAGAACAAGATGATGAAAATGAGCTGCAATTGGCTGCTGCTATTGAGAGACTACCAACATACAAACAACATACAACAGCATTGCTTGATCAAGATAATCTAATTAATAACAGTAAAGAAGATGAGGAAACTAGAAAGACGGTGAAGATTGATGCCCCCAAACTTGGAGCTCTAGAACGACACGTGTTTATCAACAAACTTCTAAAGAAAATTGAGGAAGATAATTACCGGTTGTTATTCAAACAGAGAGAAAGAATAGACAGGTTAAAATTATTCTCTTCTGATACTTTTCTTCTTGTTACTAAAGGAGGTCTCAATTATATTATGTATGAGGTTGAACAGAACTATCTTTTCTTCTCAGGGTGGGGCTGGAATTACCTACAGTGGAAGTAAGGTATCAGAATTTATGTATAGAAGCAGAATGTGAAGTCGTCCATGGGAAACCTCTCCCTAGTATATGGAACAGCCTCAAAAGTATTCCCTCTGTAAGTGTGTGCTAAGTTTCAATGAAAAGTAGTTTCCGTAGTAATTCTGTATAATCAAGCACATCATCTTCTAGAACAAAAGTATTCTACTTGAGAATCAAATCTATACTCCACAACAGCAAGAGATGATAGAACTCTAAGCTTATATATCTAATACTCACATAGTCCCAAATGGAGAGTGTCATTTTCTCTTTTCGTATTCCTATTACCAGTGGTTAAACCTAACTTCAATGAATATCAGTATTTAAATTGACTTTAGAATTTGAATGTGAAATTTTAAAAAAAATATCTTAAAATGCATGCTTTATTTTTTGACTAGTATTTAAAATGCATGTTTCTATAGTCTAACTCTCATTTTAGGAAAAGTGGAGTATATATCCACTTGAATGCACATAAATCGTAACCACCTCAGCAGTTACATCAACTGATCATTGTGCTACCTCATTCCACACATTGGCAATGACAATTGCCAAACATTTTGTGAGCCCTATGGAAACAGCAGTGTTATTCGCGAAATTTTTACTCCAGTCTTTTTCTTTTTACTCCAACTAAAAAAAAACCTCAAGAAACCAGGAGGGGCGGGGAAGAAGCGCCTAGTTTGCTTTCATAAAGTACAAACCTAGATGACCGGTACTTTGCCAAGCATTTGGTTTATATGCTTGTAAATTTACCATAAATTCAGCTGATAAATGAAATTCAATGATGAACAGGCGATCACAAATATTATTTGGAAGAATTCTCATGCATACAATATCAAAATCCTTCAAGACGTCCGAGGCATCATCAAGCCTTCAAGGTTAATCATTTTCTGTTGTCAAAGGGTGAATACCTTAACTACAAAAAGACTTACACGCAAAAACTTCTTTGGCAGGATGACGCTGTTACTTGGGCATCCGGGATGTGGGAAAACCACTTTATTGTTGGCACTTGCAGGGAAACTTGACCAAAATCTCAAGGTTCTCCCCTCTTTTAAAAGCTCCTGTGAGAAAAGGGGGAGAAAAAGACATCCAACTTTTCAATCATGAGACAAAATTTACAAGACAGTTGAGCATTGCAATTTGCAAATGTGTCGCAACAAACAAAAAAGGAAAAAAAGATCAAGAAAACTTGCGTATTTATTTTAAGGATAAAACTAACTTGTATAATTATAACTTTGTCATTCTTTCTTCATAAAGTGATACTACACAGACCAAAAGAAAGAAAAAAAGGAATGCAGAGTAGTGCTAAATGAACCTGATAACGTGGCCTATCACATCTTTAAGAAACAATGGAACCAAACTTTTCAATCAATTTCAAAACAACCCTTGACACTTCACTAGGTGCAAACTTTAGGTCCACTGAAGCGCTTTCCATCTGAATACACGGACAGTTGTTGATTCTTGTTTTTGTAAATCTCATATTAGGTCACTGGTGACATCTCTTACAATGGTTACAAGTTAAATGAACTTGTTCCACCTAAGACATCAGCTTATATTAGCCAAAATGACCGGCACATTTCTGAAATCACAGTAAGAGAAACACTCAATTTTGCAGCACGCTGCCAGGGCATTGGAAACAGAGCAGGTAAGGTTTGTTGCCTAAATTACACTCATGATAACAATTTTTAAAGTATTATATTGATCCTGTTATGTATTAAAGAAATTATGGAGGAAGTCAGCAGAAGGGAGAAACAAGCTGGGTTTACTCCTGAACCAGATATTGACACCTATATGAAGGTAAACTATATCCTGCAGAAACCAGTTGAACAGAGCTTAATTCTCCTACTAATTATCTTCATTCTCCTACTAATTGTTTTCATTCAAGAACTGTAACAGGAAGTTGCTATTGAAGGGTTAAAAAGTACTCTTCAGACCGACTATATTTTGAAGGTAATTAACTTCAACAAAGAAAACAACAACCGCCTTCAACCGCCTTGTTGAAATATTTAAAAAAACTCAATTCTTATATCAACTTATGGGACCATTCAGATACTTGGACTGGATAACTGCGCTGATACAGTTGTTGGAGATGCAATGAGAAGAGGAATATCAGGTGGTCAAAAGAAAAGGCTAACAACAGGTTCTAATAAAATGATACTTATTTAAGTGTATATTAATAACTTTTAAGCATATAATTTCTATTTTACGAAGGTTAAATAGCTCTTAGTTGAAGTCTCTTAAATGTTGAATTCTATGGGGTTAACTATACATAGTGTTCACTTTACAACTAACGATATATCATCAATTCCAACATAATAACTTTACTGTATGTTTCATGTGCCAGGGGAGATGATAATTGGCCCAGCAAAAGTTCTTCTTATGGATGAAATATCGAATGGTTTAGATAGTTCAACCACTTTTCAGATTGTTACCTGTCTTCAGCAGTTGGCTCACATTACAGGATCCACCATTTTGATGTCACTACTTCAGCTAGCTCCAGAGACTTTTGATCTCTTTGACGACATCATCTTGATGGCTGAAGGTAAGACTGTATACCATGGACCTCGAGAGAATGTTTTAGAATTCATTGAGAATTGTGGCTTCAGGTGTCCACCAAGAAAAGGCATTGCGGACTTCCTCCAAGAAGTATGTGACGTATCCCTGACTGATTTCTACAATAAAATGTCCAAAAATAGTCGTCTCACTGATTTACATCAAGCATCTATTTTCTACAGGTAGTTTCCAAAAAGGATCAAGCTCAATATTGGAGTAAAGACCAACCTTACATTTACGTTTCTGTTGAAGAGTTTGAAATAAAATTCAAGGAGTTTCATTTGGGACAAAAGCTGGATAAAGAAATCTCTCAGCCTATTGATAAAATTGAGCTCCAGAAAAACGCTTTGTCATTTAACACTCGCTCTGTCAGAAACTGGGAGCTATTCAAGGCATGCATGGCAAGAGAATGGCTTCTTATGAAGCGTAACTCATTTGTTCATGTATTCAAATCTGCACAGGTACTGATTAGTTGCGACGAGAATTTCATGAATGCATTCTTGTCTGATGGGCTGAGGGTTTTATTTTTTTGACAAGTATGGTCAAGGAAATTTAAAAGTGTTTTTCATTGGTCTGGTTGTTATGTTTATGCAGCTTGTGGTCACTGCAATTATAACAATGACCGTGTTCATACGTACGCGGACAAAAATGGATGATGTCCATGCAAATTATTACATGGGATCTCTATTTTATGCCCTTGTTAGGCTGGTGACCAATGGAATCTCTGAGGTATCCATGACTTTTTCTCGGCTTCCGGTCTTCTACAAGCAAAGGGATTACTACTTTTACCCTGCATGGACTTACGCTATCCCGGCTGCCATTCTAAAGATTCCATTTTCATTTCTAGATGCTTTTCTGTGGACAGTCCTTACGTATTATGTTATTGGCTATACTCCTGAACCCGAAAGGTGTGTTATACATAAAACTCGTCTTTTTCCTTGTAAAAAAAATGTTGTGATCCATCCCAAGTACTAATGTTATACACGGATGCACAGGTTTATTTGCCAATTACTACTCCTTTTCGTTTTACATCAAGTATCTATATCATCATTCCGTTTCCTGGCATCCATGTTGCGAAATCCATCTTTTGCTGTGTCTTGTAGTCTTTTCTCCATGCTAGTGATGTTTTTATTTGGTGGCTTCATAATTCCACGATGTAAGGCCACTTATTATAGGACTTTTCTACTAAAAGAAGTAAACAATTCTTTACCGAGAACTAATAGCCCCTCCTCATCGCAGCCTCTTTGCCTGCTTGGCTGTACTGGGGCTTTTGGCTTTCTCCAATAACTTATGCCGAGATCAGTGTTTCAATAAACGAATTCCTTGCTCCAAGATGGCAAAAGGTGGTACCAGAACCGATTCACCCTCTAATATATTTATGCACGTCCTACTTGCTTTCGATACATTGAAAAATTCTCATATATCATTCTTTTACAGGTCTCGTCTTCAAATGCTACAATAGGGCAACAAGTACTAACATACCACGGACTAAATTATAGTGCAAACTTTTATTGGGTATCAATAGGAGCATTAGTAGGATTTTGGATAGTTCTTAATATTGGATTCACTTTTGCATTAAGTTGTTTAAAGGGTAAGTTCTTCACACACATGCATAATAAGAGAAGGAAACATATAAAGATACAAAAGTAATTAATTTTCTGCGTACTAACCTGCATCTGATGAAAAATATATTTGCACAGCTCCAGGAAGATCACGGACTATTATATCACAAGAAAGTCTCTCCAAACTAAGAGTGGAAAGAAGTTTGAGAAAATTATCTAATGAAATCATATGGCCTCCTGTTGATTCTCCAAAAGCTCCTGAGGAAGCAAAACAAATAGGTGAGGAACTAATTTTACACAGGTAAAAGAGAAGTAATTCATCCACTGCTTGCAAAAATTGAAGGATGCAAGCAGTGGGTAACATTATTGAGCTCATATTTTTCTTACATTATGGAACATTAAAAGCGATTTGATTATTCAACAGGGGTGGTCTTACCTTTTGAACCCATGATTATAACGTTCGAAAATGTTCAATATTTTGTGAATACTCCCAAGGTAGTCATTTTTAAAGTCGTTAATTAATTCCAAGGCTGTTGGATATGGCTTGTACTGATAACTGATCAATCTTCAATATATCATGCAGAAAATGAAAGAGCAAAGTTTTGAACAGAAAAGGTTACAGCTTCTTCAAGATATTACAGGATCATTTAGGCCAGGAATTTTGACAGCTATAGTGGGTGTTACTGGAGCTGGGAAAACAACACTTTTGGATGTCCTCTCTGGACGTAAAACTAGTGGTATCATTGAAGGAGATATAAGAATTGGAGGTTACCCCAAGGTTCAGGACACTTATGCCAGAATATCTGGTTACTGCGAGCAAACTGATACACATTCTCCTCTGGTTACAATAAAAGAATCCTTGGCATACTCTGCTTGGTTACGTTTGCCATCTCAGCTTCATCGAAGTACAAAAAATGTAAGCTCTCTTATTACTTGATAAAAACAGATGAAGCTCTACTGCTACTTATCCAGACACACACACACCAAAAAAAAACAGAGGAAGCTAAATTATCTATTAACATGTGAATCTCTAGAGACCCAGTGATGGGGTCTAAGACATTCATTTCTGCTCAACTTGTAATCTACTGAAATCCTATAGAACTTGCGCTCACTTGACACACATAAATATATGTAAATAAGTATGTATGTGTATGTCTTCAAGTCATTGCAGAAAAATATATTGTAACAAGAATTAACTTGAAATGTCCACAAAGTTAAATACATACAGATACAGACGTGCAAAAACCAACGTACAGATGTCTGATGGCACAAAAAGTCAAAAACTATTTGTTTCTTCTCAGAATGTTTAATTTGATAGGTGAGTGCTTAATCAACTTTTCTATGTTACAGGAATTTGTTGCAGAAGTTCTTCAAATAATTGAACTCGATGATATTAAGGATGCATTAGTTGGCTATCCTGGTGTAAACGGTATATCGTATGGGCAACGAAAAAGGCTAACTATAGCAGTAGAGCTTGTTTCAAATCCATCCATAATATTCATGGATGAACCAACGTCTGGTTTAGACGCCAGAGCAGCTGCAATTGTCATGCGAGTAGCGAAGAATATTGCTAATACAAGAAGGACAGTTGTGTGCACCATCCATCAACCAAGTATTAATATATTCGAGGCATTTGATGAGGTACACTAATGCAATTAACATGAAAGTTCTAGTCAAAAATAGAGTATTGTTGGACTCTAAAAAACTCAACCATTTTTTCTAGATTATGATAACTAAGAAAATCTTTTATTTTTCATGTAGCTAATTTTAATGAAAAGAGGAGGACAAATAATATATGCTGGACAGTTGGGTCTGCATTCAAGTAAACTGATTGAATATTTCGAGGTAAGCAACAAAAGGAACAAACTTCTATTTTCCTACAGTTTTCATTGTGCAGAGGTGCTTCCAGAAACATCTGAACATAAAACAGAGAAACCAAATCTACTATCTGAGGCAATCCTACAATAACTCAGATATAAAACAAAAATTTATAAAACTACAGTTTTTTCTACATTTTTTTGGCAGAATATTCCTGGAGTACCAAAAATACAGGAAAATTATAACCCTGCAACGTGGATGCTAGAGATTACAAGTCCATCTGCAGAAGTTCAACTTGGTCTAGATTTTGCCAATGTCTATAAAGAATCTCATCTATGTCGGTAAGCATGAGTTATCAAAATGCAGAGACGTTGGTATTTTGACTTTGACTAATACGTACTGTTAAGTAACCATGTCATTGACAATGCTAGAAAACAATTAGTAGAGTTCTATGACACTAGACTTCCGACTACTATCCATTATTTTACATAGGTAATCAGGCAACTAAGGCCAGTTTGGATATCGATTTCCAATCTGTTTTTCCGATTTTGATTCCTGAAATTACAGAAATTTTTGTTTGGAGGCTGTTCCTAATGACTGCTTTCAGGAAATGTTTCTGAAAAGACACTCATTTCAAGAAACACCATAAAGGTTTTTTCGGATTCTTTCGGAAGGAATATGGATTAAATAATCTAATACAGCCCTAAATTACTAAATTTTATTTCTGTGGCTATTATTATGCACTTCAAATATAAGCCAAATTAGATTTATCCGTTTTTCCAAAAAAATTGCTAAGAATTTTTTGGTAGAATTCAAGTACTCGTTTTCCAAATTAATTTTTTTTTGTAAGTAGCAAAACAAGTACTAATTTTCAGAAAATTCAAGAAATAGAAACAAAAAAATGAGATGGTGACCAAATAGACCATTGTTACATGCCTCTTTATGTAGGAAAATGGAGGAACTAGCTAGAGAACTGAGCTCTCCAGCAGAAGGTTTAGAGGAGCTACAATTTTCTACTCGCTTTCCACAGAATGGATGGGAACAGTTCAAAGCATGCCTCTGGAAACAAAACTTGTCCTATTGGAGGAGTCCTACATATAACTTGGTGCGATTAACATTTATTACCATGGTGTCTTTGCTCTTAGGGGGCATTCTTTGGCAGAAAGGAACAGAAATGTAAGCATTTTTTTTATAATTAAAATTAATTAAGGAATCAAAAGGTATGCAGAGATTTTGTGTACACGTAATAAAGGAAGGGTCCACGTATATTGAGCATATTTAGGGAAACACAAGGCACGTGCCCCATAATGATCGCTTAAATAATAAATATCACACAAAATCTTATACTCGAAGAAACCTAAGATGACCAAAACCAGTTTTACACGTGATGATGACAAACTACAGTTGAACAGTCTCTTCCCTAAAAGAGCATAAGAGTTGCATGAATCTCGAAGGAATTAGTATTTCATTAAAATTACTTTGGACTACTAACAACTAGCAGCCCAAGCATGAGAAATGCCTATGCCTAGAACAACCTATTTGCACACATTAAACTAGTCACAGATCATGCAACCCAAAGTTTCTTCCTAAAATAGATACAGATCATGTAAGTTTCTTGAGAAGTCAAATACTATACCAACGTTGATTTCCACCATAATATCCAGAATACACACATATTAAAGTTCCTAGACGTACCGATTCTACATATTGCCAATATGGTTCCTTGGCAATTTGCACTCATGTGCACCCAATATCAAACATGGTTATTTCATTGAAGATAGTAAAATAAGTTACTGGGATAATTTCCTCCAAGACCACTCCTTAATATAATCACCCCACCACCCACACGGTAGTGTAATTAAGAATGAAAGGAAATAACATATCATCCATCACATGAAAAATAAGCAACCAATTTAACCAGAACCCGACTGTACTAAAGAAGTAAATATAGACAGACCCATAAGAATCCCTGCAGAAGGCAACTCTACACACAAGTAAGATTTACGAGTGCTAGTAATGTTTACAGTTCTTTTAGGAGGGTCAATATCTTTTACCTTAAGTCTGTACATAAAAAATGCTGACCCATAAGAATCCCTGCAAAAGGCAATTCTACGCACAAGTAAGATTTACGAGTGCTAATAATGTTTAAAGTTCTTTTAGGAGGGTCAATATCTTTTACCTTAAGTCTGTACATATGATAAAAAAATACTGATAGCGATTCTTGTTCTGAAGAAATGATGAACAGGACTTGTTGAACATACTGGGATCAATCTACATTTTCGTCCTATTTTTGGGAATAGCCAACTGCTCACCTGTTCAATCATTTATAGCCACTGAGCGCACCGTTGTGTGGAGAGAAAGGTTCTCTGGAATGTACTCTTTGTGGGCTTATTCATTTGCACAGGTTTGGAAATATTCATAAGCAGATAATACTATTGTACAAAACTAAAGAGGTAGTTAAAATATTTTGAACATTAGATAGTTTCAATTGAACAAAAACTTTGCTTATGTTGCAGGTGACAATTGAGATTCCATATATATTCCTTCAAGCAGTTCTGTTTGTGATAATCACTTATCCAACCATAGGCTTCTACTGGTCTGTCAATAAAGTATTTTGGTATTTCTACACAACATTCTGCACGGTGCTCTACTTCACTTACCTTGGGATGCTGCTCTTTTCCATTACCCCAACTCTCCAAGTGGCTTCTGTAATGGCAACCTTCAGCTACACCATATTGAGTCTTTTCTCAGGATTCCTGATACCCGGACCAGTAAGCCAATTCTGATCCTCTTCATCCTGATAGTAACTATTTGCATTCAGTAATTTGACACTAACATTTATATTCATTCCAGACAACAAATAAACAGCAATTAAGCATCACTTATTTTATTTTTTAGCTCGAGACAAACCAATTAGGCATTATAACCTCGGTCCAAATATTGACCTAATGAAACACATCTATTTTGAATGTTAACATTAATAGGAACAAAATTTTCTTGCAACAACAGTTTTCAATTAAAAACCAATGAAAAAAAACACACTCAATTTAGCTGATACGACTTTTTACATTTGTTCTTGCAGCAAATGCCAAAATTGTGGGTTTGGTGTTACTGGATATGCCCAACGGCCTGGTCCTTGAGAGGCATTCTTACATCACAATACGGAGATATTGATAAGGAAATACTAGTATTTGGAGAGAAAAAGGCAATCAATGCCTTCTTAGAAAGTTATTTTGGTTATCACCATGAGGATTTAAGTCTCGTAGCATTACTTCTCTTTGCATTCCCACTTGTATTTGCATCTTTGTTTGCGTACTCCATGGCAAAACTAAACTTTCAGAGGAGGTAAAATTGCCAAAATCTTACTCAAGTAGTCATACAAATCCTAAATTTTGATAATTCATGCATGCATGTTTATATATACCACAAAATACAGATTACACGCTTGATCTTGTAACACAAATCTGAACAATTCAAATATTGGAGCAATCACTTGCAAAATTCCTTTTCCAAAACAATTTACCACTGCTATTGATATTTTGAATCAGTAAACAATTCACCATTTCAAATCTACAACAATTTAAAATAGACGAATTCGATTTGGATAGAGGGTAATTTTGCAAAAATAATTTGAAAGCGGAGAACACAATACCGTGAACTGCGCATTTTCAACTTCCCGTCGTTACTCATCGCCGATCAATCAACGAAGTTTTGAAGGTAATCATAATCTTTTAATCGGTTACACTGTTATTCCAACAGAGGAGAATAAATAATTGTATCAGTTATTCCATCAACCGCCGATTAACAGACCATTGGAGTTTTATTTTATTTATTTATTTATATCGTTTCGCTAACTAAAGACATAAAGATATAAAAATTATGGCTTAAAAATGAATTAGTACCCTAAACTAAACTATAGGCCATATTTTACTTCGGTGATCCACCTTTCAATTTTGTCAATTAGGTTATTAAACTATCAATTTTTTCTAATTACATAAATTGAACACGCAACATCAGCAATTGTTGACGTGGCTATCTGTGTGGGTCATTAGGCAGCTGATGTGTAAATAAAAAAAATTATTTTAATATCTATTTACACATTTATTATACATTAAGGGCAAATTCGTCAAATCACTTATATTAATCATTTAAACTAAAAAAATAACAAAACTATTTAAAATCTATACCAATCAAAAACAAAAAAAACCACCACCTCCATAGCCACCGTCTCAGATCTAAAATCTATACCACCACCACCACCTCCATACCCACCTTCACGTCGGCCACCTCCTCCATCAGAACCGCCGCTGCCACCTCCATACACGCCTCCTCCACCTCCACATTCACGCGCGACCTCCTCCATAGCCACCGCCTCCTCCGTAACCACCTTCACGGCGACCACCTTCACCTCCGCCGCCACCGTCGAGGTCCTGACCTCTAGATCTGCCTGTCTACTTCTGTAACCACATTCCTGGTGTCCCTCATCGACTTCTCAAGGATGAAGGTAACGAATCTGAAACCTCTAGATCTGCCTGTAGTGATGATTATCCAGATGGCTGATAGTTTGAGACTTGGTGCCGGTGAACATTGAATATATTTATAAATCCATGGGAAATAAGGTAATATTGGATTAGGCGGAGGCGGCGCCATTGGATGATAGCTTGGTGGACCGTAAGCAGGTACATTGTGCCAAGAAGAGCAGGGATTTGGGACAGCTGGAGGTGGCAACATATGGCAGAGGCACCGAGGGAGATGCCGGCAATAACGGAGAGACGGGGGCGCAGTGGAGGTGTTGGAGTTACCGGAAGTGGTGACGGTTTGGTTGGTGGAGGGCATTTTAATTCAGTAGATGCGGGTGGTGGCGGTGGTGGCGGTGGTGGCGGTGCTGTCACACAAGAAGGGCAAGGTGGGTTTAAGGATCTCTTGCGGTGGTCAAGGCGGATTGCAGATCTTGTATATTCAATATTTGGCTATTGAAGAGTTTTTGATGATTTTAGATTTTATTATTTTAGTTTTTGTTTTTGATGTTTTTAACGCTTTGTTTCTGAGTTTTAAAATGGACAGAAAAGAAAAGAAATGGACGGAAAATTTAAGTTTTCTTTCTAATTCTTATGTTTCTGAGTTTTTTAATAAACGAAAAATAAAAGAAATGGATAGAAAACTTAGCCACTTTTTTTGCCAAAGTTTTTCGTTCAAAATTGGTCTGATTTGAACGGAAAAGAAATTGGAATAAGTAATATTTTTATAATTCTCATATTATCCTCAACTTCTAATATAATAAATTTTAAATTACAACTTATGTCCTCAATTTTAAATTTTTTATTCTTTTCTATTAAAAACTCAGAAACAACCCAAAAAAAATTTCAAGTTTTATATTCTTTTCTTTTCTGTTCTAATTTAAGTTTTCTATTCTTTTCATTTCTGTTCAAAACTCAGAAACAGAGTGTTAAGGATGTGATGAAATATAAGGATTTGTTTTATTTTAATTAATTATGTTATTTTTTGTTTTGACCATTTTGCCCCTATTAAATCAGACTTATTTATTTTATAATTAAAAAATTGTTTTTTTTTGCCACGTAAGCTTGTTATGACCCCACTTAAATTAGTCACGTCAGCAATTGCTGATGTGGCGTGTTCAATTTGTGTAATTGGAAAAAATTGATAGTTTAATAACCTAATTGACAAAATTGAAAGGTGAATAACTGAAGTGGAATATGCCCTATAGTTTAAGGTACTAATTCATATTTAAACAAAAAATTATTGGTGTGGTATTAATCGATTATAATTACTGGATTAACTCGTGACAATGAAAAATTAAAATTAATTAATTATAATTAGATACATTATTTTGCATATATATAGGGTCGAATTCAGTCCGGAATCCCGGATTTTATAAAATACGGATTTTTTTTTTTAAATAACTAAATTTTTTTTTAATATTTTATGGAACTGAAATTTTTACATAATACAGTTCCATAAAATATTAAACTTTTTTTTAGTTGTTTCTAAAAAAAATACAAAAAAAATAAAATAATTTAAAAATTCGTATTTTAAGCCTGTCCGAAAGTCCAAACGGGATCCTCTCTCTCTTCCTATATATATATATATACACACACGGTGCCGCCTATCTAAAACGGACCGAATAAACGGACAAAAGACGGACCAAAGCAAAAAACGAGCTGAAACAAAAAAAACACGCGGGAGCTCTGGGTCAAATTGGGAAAAAACACTCGGGTTGAGCATCTGATCCAAATTACTAACAAAATAGAACCAGAGCAAAAATCAGATGCAAACACTTTCTCTCTCCGACTTTCTCTTTCTCTCCGACTCTTCTCTCTCTCACTACAAACCAAGCACGGAATGTTAAATATTCGGCGATTTCGGCGCTGTTTCGGCCAAATCGACACCCCACCTCGCCAGATCGACACTCCATAACGTTTTCTCTCCCCCTCTGATCAAATCGTTCGTCATCTAGGTAAAGATTCGATTTTTCATGCTTTTTGCCCAATTTTGTTTACCGTGTATGATTTCTTCGATTTGGTTAATTTTGTGGTATCTGTTTCTTAATTGAGTGATTTTCTATGTTATCATTTTCACATGGTTTTGGTAACTGAGGAGGTGGTCATATATATGTATGTAGTGAGCTGGTAATAAACAGAGGTGGAGACTTGATTTTGGGTTCAGTAACACTTCCGAATTTGATGCTTCTCTCCCGTTTAAAAATAATAATAATAAATTGTTCATCTACTTTATAAATTAATTAGGATACCCTTCAATTACGATAAATTAAGAAATTACTGTTAAAATATTCATTAAAAGACGGTGGGAGTCATATATAGGAATTTAATTGGAATTACTGTTAAAATATTCATTAATTGGAATTTAATTGAAATGTTTGCATACTCTGTAGTCTGTTTATAGAGGTCAATACATTTATGAGTGTTCTGAACGGGATGTGGCCTGAGAATCTGCTAGTAAATTTTTTGTTAATTTTGTTGTGTAATTCTTATTGTTTTTTTGTATACCAAAACATTGCCCCAACTATCATAACTTTTGGGTGTATATTTTGGTTTTAGAAGGCTTTAAATAAAAGGATTTACAACATTGTATACCGAACCGGTTGAACCGGTATACCGAACCGGCGGTACCGGTTCGGTACCGGTTTTTACCGAAAATTAATATTATTTTTATTTTATTATTTTTATTATTATTATTTTTATATTATTATTATTATTTTATGTTCTGCAGAATGTTAATCAACTGATTTTCGTATCAGTCATGTTATGTTCTGCACAAGCTTGTTGGAGCTCATCGACTGTGATATAACCACATTCAAGTTATCACTGACAGTCATATTTGTATCAGGAGTGCTTGACAGCTCAATGAATGTACAATAAACAAAATTTAATCTTACATCAATAAATCTGTCATGAGACAAGTGAGATGAGAAAGAAAGAATTGGAACAAAATAATTCTTGTCCCTAAAAGATTGAAGCACAATAATTCTTGAGCTTTTATTGTCAACTTCAACTGAAATTACTCTAATATTACAACTGAAAATTGGTTACACCAACCCTGTATCTGAATCCAAACACAAAGGACCCAGATTTCCCATCTCATGTTGAAGATTAGCTAGCTATCTGCCAGAAATTATCTCAAGGATCCTGATTTAGGCCAAACCAACAAGTTTCTCACTAGCTTCCCAAACCTTACGCTCCTTCTCCACATCACTAGCTTCCTCAGTCAACTGGTTTTCAAATGAAGCAGAGTCCTTGTTCCAGCTCCAGTACACTCCAGACTTTGTCAAGCTTGGTTCACTCACAACCTACATTATAAATCAATGCAAATTTAGTACCAAATTTATCAACTTTCCTGATAACCACATGGTTTGAGCTCCACTAATGGGTAAAAATAGAACAAATTTTGTTCTGCAGTGGAACTCAATTGATAAATTTTGGAGCGCGTTTGTCATTTACCCACAAAATAAATCTTGTTAACTCTCTACCTGTGCAAGTCGCTTCCCGGATTCTGCTTCAGATACAAACCCCTTAGTGAGGTACTTTTGGAATGGAGGGAAAAGGGTCCTGAACAGGGGATGTACTCCCTGAACAAACCTTGCTCTCCTTCCGATCGTTGAGACAGGAATACGATCGTATCTTTTCAAAGGTGTATAATTTAACTGTAATTTAACTCCATGACTAACTAAATTATACACTCCCTCCAGTTCTTGTTATACAGTTGATTAGTCATGGAATTTCTCCATGAGACAGGGGATGTACTGTCTCAACTCCATGACTAACTTTCCATCTACTTTTTGAATAAAAATTATCCAATGCCATATATATGAATAAATTATACACAGATTTCTTCAAAGATCCAATTTATGCACACAAATAAAACTATTCAAATATAATTAAATACTCATAAGCCCAAATAGAATCCCTTATTTCCTATGGTAAAAACAATTTGACTCCATTGAGTTTATCATATTACACACAACACATTGTTTTGTTTTCTCCAGAATTCAAAACCGAATTTAGCTAAATCCACTATCTTGATGACGGGGCGATAAAGAAAAATAAATTCAATTGTTTGAAAATATCGACTCTAGCTCCAATTCTATGCCCTATAACTGAATCTTGAATCCCAAATGTTTATTGAAAACAAATTTAAAGAAAAACTATACAAAACAGATGGAGATAATTAGAGTACCTAAATCAAAGTCAGAACCATGGGATCCATTGCCTGCTGCCATGAAATCAAATGCATTAAAGAGATAAGAGATGGGTTGATTTGAATATAAAGCTTTCTGCGAAGTGTGGGAATCCGAATCAGTTGAAAAGTGGTGGAAATTCCTGGACGGTCAACATTTGGTGTAAGCTTGGAACTAAAAGATCCAATTTCTTCAAAGATCCAATTTCTTCAAAGATCGACAATGGCTCAATCGGCAGGTTCTTTTTTTTTAATTAGTCCGTTGTTTTTTTTAAGACCCGAATATCAGAATTTGACCCGCGTGTTCTCAAGTCCGTTAATTTGGTCCGCCTGAGATCCCCTCTATATATATATATTGTTATTATAGCATTATTCTTGTTATATCATTAATATTTTCAACCAACAATCATACTTCAACCAACCTGATACAATAACAATTTTTATAATTATTTATTATTTATAAGCATTTTTTTATTTGTCTAATCAATTAAATAATTGATAGAAAACAATACATATTACTCCTTTCTATTTCATAACAATAGTTATCTTAGTTTCATACACACAAATTATGGAAATCATTTAATATTATCTTTTAATAATTAAAATTTTATCACCGTCTTTTCATAAGAAGTTAGAATCTATCATTATAAGAGATAGAATTTGTTGAAAATGAGAGATTTTTGAGATAACAATTAAAGATTCTAGTCTCTTGTTTATCATGACAACTTCCTCTAAATCAAGTATCCAGTGTCCGTGTACTTATAAAAACTGTAGATGATTCACCATATGGGCGAGTCTAGTGATCGTAAGTAACTAAAATCAAATACATCATTTTATATATATATATATATATATATATATATATATATTGTAACAATTCTTTAATCACAGTAATATTATTGCTAAAATCTTTCATGTGTCATAATTAAGAATTGATATGTAGGAATAATTCATAACAATTACTTGCTATAAATTAAAAATGGGTATGCTATTATTAGTAGCGGACGTGAATTTTTCAATTCTAATATATGTCATTAGTTTAGAGATGATGTATGTTCATTTTTAATCCATAATAAATACCCATATATATACTTTTAAGCAACAGACAAACCATATATAACATTTACTTGTGTCATAAGTAAGAATTTATTTAACATATGTTAACTTCAGAATAAAATAAATTCCGTATGCCAACGAATGTATCTTGCATGTCTTTTGATACAAGAATTGTAGTCCAATACATCTGATTAAACCTAGCAAACGAGTCGGGTTGGCCCAAACGGGTCGGGTTATAGTTGGGTCAGATCAAAACGGTCCAAGCTTTAACGAGTTGAAAAATTAAACTCAAAACTCGCGTCTTGCCGGGCGGGTCGGGCTGGCCAGGCTTTGGACTGATTTATGACTAAATTTTGACACATTTATGGGCCGAACCCAAACGGTTCGGGCTGATCCGCGGGCTTAGATTACTTTATGACAAAATTTTAACACATTTATGAGTCGGACCCAAACGGCTTAGGTTTTGATGGACTGAAAAAATGAAACACAAAGCCCGCATTTTCACGGAACAACCGGATAGGCGGATTTTTGCCAGGTCTACATCTGATGCACTCTTGTTGAGTCCATGTGAGATTTATGTACTTCATTATCATTTTAGGTACTAATAATATAAAATACGTGGATATTTTTAAGTCTTTTCATTTTTATCAATTAGTATATAAAAAATAATAAGTATAAAGTATTGAATTATTAAAGCGCTTATCTTTTTAAGGTAAAATCTCTTCCTTTTTTTTCCTGTCCATTAATACCATTAATAGTGTGTATCAGTTTTTTTTCTGTGTCTTCAAATAGTAGTATTTATATTTGGTACCTACAAATGGAGGATTCTCGCATTAAATGACGCTAGAAATGCTATTAGCTATCTGCGGAGTAAACTTATCTTATTTATAAATTAATACCATTATGGTATTAATGGTATTAATCCATTTGTCGGGCCCTTGAGAATAAATAGCAGTTTCTATCCTTTGGTTTAGTTTAGTTGATAGAGACTATTAATTACAACACTTAAATGACAAGTTATTATAGGTTACGTGTTTATGTAATAATGTACTCCCTCCCTCACTTAATATAAATCGTTTTAAAATTGTGTACAAGTATTAAAAAAATAATTATATAACATTAAATATAATATCAATTATTTATATTGTTCTTATATTAAAAAAAATTATTTATTGAGCAAAAAATAGTAAGAGAACCAAAATTATATTTACTACTTTGAAAACTAACTACTTGAAATTCTCTAAAACGATTTATATTAAGAGAGGAAGGGAAGGAGGGAGTATTATATATATACAAAGTATTTTTTTTTATTTGTCATTTTAGAAAGTGAAATTTGTTCTTTTTTTATTTGTCGTTTATAAATTTCAAGAAAACATTAATGAATTAATTTATCATATTATTCATATATTAAATACCAACTTGTTTCTGTTTTATCTTTTCTAATAAATTTTAAAAAAGTAGCATTGAAATTTTATAACTATCCAGACAAAACATTAACTCCATTTTTTATTATGTGTTTTATTCTAAAACAAATAATACTACTGGAAAGGGGATCCGGATCCTCTAGGAGGATTTCTGTGTGAAGATCTTGTGAGAAATTTGTTGTGGTGTTCACAATACATTAAAAAGGATATCCAATGACTCACAACTCTTTTTTTTGTTTGTGTATCAAAACGACGTCGTTTTGATAGGATTTTTTTTTACAAGTTGACAAAAAATTAAAAGCTACCAAATGTCGTTTATTTTTACATATAATTATTTTAAATTTCTTGATTATTCTGTATATAATTTTTTTATATTTAATAACTTAGCTTGCTATTAATATTAGGATAACTACAAACTTGGCTCAAAAAAATGAATAAATATATCAGTTATAATTATCTTTAATGTTTTCAATGTGGCTTTAGTTGTTTTTCGTTTATTATTGTTTTTGTTTGTTTATTTATATTATTATTATTATAATTTGTATTTATCTGTTCCATAAAAATAGTTCACTCTCACCATTGAAAATATTATTATTATTTATTCTAACCATTGGGCCGTCTAGGTCAACCAAGAAAATATTCTAGACCTATCAATTATTATTATTTACATATTCCTTTATATCTTTTTTTATTATTAATAATCGTTTTATTTTCTCTCTCTTAATCCACTGCTCAACGGAGACAATCACCATCACAACTCAAATACTATTTTAAATGTACTCTTTTTACTTTACTTCGTTTGTTTGGTAAAAATAAACGGTGTTTGGTGGCTTCCAATTGTTTGTCAATTTGTTAAAAAAATTCCTATCAAAACGACGTCGTTTTGATACATAGACAAAAAAAGAGTTGTGAGCCATTGAATCTCTTTTTTAATGTGTTGTCAATCTCACAGCAAAACACTCACAAAATTCTCACATAGAAATTCTAGTAGAGGATCCCAATCCCTAGAAAGGAAGGGAAGGAGTAGAACATTATACGAAACACAAACAAACGTAAGCTGATAGGACTGAGCCACTCACAAATGTAGTTGGGATGGAAGGTAGGAAGTTACATTTAAAATTCACATATCATGCAAATTTTTACTTCGCTTAATCCGTGAACGGTTGCATTTCTGGTTGTATCCGCAGATAGTTAGTATAGTAGCATTTCTGGCGTCATTTAATCCACGTACCAAATATAAATGTTTGAAGACATAGAGAAAAAACTGATGCACACTATTAATGGTATTAATGTATAAATAAATAAGATAAGTTTATTCCGCAGATAGCTAGTAGCATTTCATTTCATTTTAGTCTAAATGAGGCACTACGGTTACAATTTATCCAGCTAATAGTAATATTATGCTACTAGGAAAAATATAAACAATGTATATTATTATACTACTAGGAAAAATATAAAGTAAAATTAATATATATATATATATATAGGGTCCGGTTCCTGTAAGGGCTCCCTTACTTTCTTAAAATGAGGATTCTTTTTTTTTATTCTTTTTTTTATAACAACTAAAAAAAAAGTTTAATATTTTATGGAACTGAAATTTTTTCATAATACAGTGTTTTAGATGTGATTTGGATACGTATAACAAAAAAGGTTTGTACAGTCTGTACATATATTTTTTGGTATAGGTATCAAAATCACGTCCAAAACGTTGTATTATGAAAAAAAATCAAGTTCCATAAAATATTAAACTTTTTTTTAGTTGTTTTAAAAAAAAAGCAAAAAAAAGAAGTCCGCATTTTAAGAAAGTAAGGGAGCCCTCACCTGATCGGTTCTGTATATATATATATATATATATATATATATATATATATAAACATCATGTTACACAGTACTCCTATATAAAAAAACAAAAACATCATTTTAAATAGTAAGGAGTATATAGAGGAAATTTACTTTTATTACTAGCTAGTAGTTGAAGATGGGACCCACAGAGTGAGACAAACGGGAAACCTAGTGAACTATAGTAAACATGCGTAGAGAAATGACACCAATGAATACTCCATATGTTTACTATGTGTAGAGAAATAACACTCCTGAATATATGGAACTCCGCGTCTTCTATAAATGTTCTTCATGCACATAGAAAACCATACCGACATATTAACCACATTAGCCTTCAAAACTTAGTTAGCAATGGCAAAACTGATAGAGAGCCATAATAAGATTATGGGGTCCTTACGAAAGGAAGTGAAACAGATTAAGGACAATCTCAGCTCATCTTTTCGCCTCACTGCATCAAGTTTAGGGAGTGATCATACTAGATCATTAAAAGAACATCATGATGATGAAGACGAGTTGCAGTACTGGGCTGCAATCGAGAAACTACAAAACCAAAGACAAGAGTCACAAGACGAAATATCAGTAGTATATGGCAATCAAAAGAACTTACCTAGTGGAAGTAAAGAACATGAGCAAGGAAAGACGGTGAAGACTTGTAACGCCATCAAGCTTGAATCAACTCTTGAAACGCATGCATTTATTGACAAGCTCCTTTTCTTATCACGGTGGACTCTGCAACCACCACACTGTGCAGTAATATGTTGGTTAATAGACCAAAATCGGCATGGAGCAAACGATCAGGTGAATATAATCACATGGTTCATTGTCTAGATACAATGAACATGTGTAAATTTTTACATTTATAACTTGGGAGTTACATATATTATGAGAATTATATATATATATATATATGTGTGTGTGTGTGTGTGTGTGTGTGTTAATTCTTGTTTAATGTATGTAAGTTACACTTCCTCTAAGTTGTATATAAAAGGAGAGATGGTTGATCATTTTGGATAACAATAACACACTAAAAAGTTCTATAAGCCATTAAAGCTGTCAGAATTCCAGGCCTAAATGATCCAGTAATATCTTGAAGTTGTAGCCTTTTTTGTGCAAAAACCTTGCTCTCTCATTTTCTGTAAGATGCATTGAATAAATTTTTATCAATCCTAGTCATTTTTTTTGGATGGATAAACCTTTACCTTAGGAGTATCAACAATATATTGAACATTCTCAAATGTTATTGTCATAGGCTCAAAAGTTAAAACCATCCCTGCAGAGTAAAGAAAATCTGTCAGTTAACATTGACCGAAGAACAATTTGAGCTCATTGATGTAATTCATTTCAATTTAGTAAACAGTTCCACAACTATAATATTTATATCATGTAACAATTAGCTTCTTACCCATTCGTTTTACTTCTACAGAAGCTTTTGGAGAAGCAACATTGGTCCGCTCATTTTCTTCAGGTACTTTGGCTTTCACTTTTAGTTTGGAGATCCTTTCATGTGAAATAATATTTCTAGATCTTCCTGGAGCTGATCAGATTATATTTCCATCAGCACAGAGTAGTAGAAATATTAGTTTACTTGTATATTTTATATTTGTATGTTATATATCCATATAAACATGAGATAATATTATTTCCTTGTCTTCGTAGGCATTCATGGAGTAACTTAACCTTTGAAAAACTCAATGCATTGATGAATCCAAAATAAAAAAAATTCAAAATCCTATTAGTGCACCAATTGATGTCCAATAAAAGTTTGCACTGTAGTTTAGTCCACGGTTTCTTAAAACTTGCAGCCCGATTGTATCATTTGAATATGATACCTACAAAGAGAATATTTAGTGAGCATTCACAACTGCAACGAAAGATAGTATTTCCTTTCAGAAATATAATCAACAGTATATCTGTTCTGGCCTCACCTTTTGCCACCATGGAGCAAGAAATTCGTTCACCGAAATTCCAATCTCTGCATAGGTTAATGGGGAAAGCCAAAAGCCCCATTCCAACCAAACAGGCAAAAAAGCTGCAGTGAGGGAATTATTCGTTAATGTGTTGGAGAAATGCTAACTTCAGTAGGAAATAAAGACTCGGTGAAGCCATTGGCCTTACGTTGTGGAATCACGAAGCCACAAAGTAAATACATCACTAATAAGTAGAAAATACTACAAAAAGTAGCAACAGATTGGTTGGGGAACACGGAAGCTAGCAGACGAAATGATGCTACATATACTTGATTCAGAATAAAAAGTAGTAGTAGCTGGCGGAAAAACCTGCATGCGTGTAAAACATCAGTAAAGGAAGAGAACAATTTTACATTACAAACAAAAATAAAATAGTTTCATACTTTCATATGAAATCCTACCTTTCTGGTTCCGGACTTTAACCTATGACATAGTAGGTAAGTCCTGTCCAAAGAAAGGCCTCTAGAAATGAAAATGTAATTTTTAGAATGGATGCTGGAATGGAATAAGACCATGCAGGGTAAAAGTGAAAATCTCTTTGCTTGTAGAAGATAGGAAGTCTGGAAACAGTCATAGACAGCTATGAGATTGCATTAGCCGTTAGTCTGATAAGGGAATAGAATAAGGATGCCATGAAGTAAGTTGCATCAATTTTTGTACGAGTACGTATGAACACTGTCATTGTTATAAATGCAGCAAAGATAAGCTGCATCAACAAAACATTCAGACAAACAAAAGTCTAGTAAGTTTACTTAGCAACAAAAAAAAGCCTAGTAAGTTTCATAGGCTGCCAGACATGAAGGCACCGCATTCATTTAACTCTCATTACAAGTATCCAGACCTGTATAGATTTGAATGCATGAACAAATGAGTTACACTTCATAAGAAGCCATTCTCTAGCCATGCATGCCTTGAATAGCTCCCATGCAGTCTTAAATGACAAAGCACTATCACAAAACATAGTTTTATCATTAAGCTAGAGAGGTCATCATCCAACTTCTTTCCGACATGGAATTCCTTAAATTTTCTTCCGAACTCTTTTGGGGAAACGTAAATTGAATGTTTGTCTTCATGGTGCCAGTACTGAGCTTGATCATTATCAGAAACTACCTGCAAAAATAGATGCTCAAGGTGATATCAATTTGAAAAGTACAAATTGGAATTGTTAGCATTTGGATTACTGTTGGAACGTGCGTACTTCTTGGAGGAAGTCGGCAATGACTTTCCTTGGTGGGCACCTGAAGCCACACTTCTCAAAGAATTCTAAAATGTTAATTCGAGGCCCATGATATATTGTCTTTCCTTCAGCTATCAAGATGATGTCGTCAAAGAGATCAAAAGTCTCTGGAGTTGGTTGAAGCAGTGACACCAAAATGGTGAATCCTGTTATGTGTGTCAACTGCTGAAGACAAGTAACAAGCTGAAAGGTGGTTGAACTATCTAAGCCATTTGATATTTCATCCATGAAGAGAACTTTTGATAGCTAACCCATAGATTTCAGCAGTTAGAGATTTTTATCAACAAGTAGCTTGGATATTACATGAAACATCAATTTGTGATATTGATTATTAGTGTCTTTACAGAACCTGTTGTCAGCCTTTTCTTTTGACCACCTGATATTCCTTTTCTCATTGCATCTCCCACAAGTGTATAAATATACATTAAAAGGAAAAAATACAAGAAGATGGCAATATAAAAAGTCCACCCACCCTGACAAAAGTGGAAAGCAAAAATACACAACCACTTAAAACTTTGCAGCTCTCTAATCTAGACATAAATTTGACATCGGTCGATCCTAAAGGCTCATGCAGCAAAAGCCACAAATAGGCAAGTAACTCTCTCACACAATAAACTAAGTAGTAAGAGATCCCACGGAACAGCCTACCACTACACTACGCTCATTCCAAATCCCCAAAAAAACAGAGAAGAACTCATACTTCCAGAGCAGTTTTTGTGATTATGGATTGAGCTTTTATTAAAAATAATCAGATCGGAACAGTAACAATATAAAATTTAACTATTTCAAGACGGCTTTTCTCTCCTTTTTTGGCAGAACTTTCCTGGTGTACCAAAAATCAAAGAAAATTACAACCCTGCGACATGGATGCTAGAGGTTTCAAGTCCATCTTCAGAAGCACAACTTGATTTAGACTTTGGTAAACTCTATAAAAAATCTCACCTATGTTGGTAAGCATAATAACTAGATATGAGTTCATTAGACTGCCAAAGTGATGTCATTCCCACTTTAATTTGTATATCACTATGAGGACCTATGAATATGCTTAGAATATTATAGAAAACCTCCAGATACTATACATGTATTTACTCATATATTTTCCATCCAAATAGGTAGTTGAATTCTACTTTGTACACGAATCAATTTATGATCTACACTTGATTGATATCTTGAACCATGAAGACCTATGTTCTTGCTAAAAATAACATTCAGACTAGTATTTGTAAACATGGATAAAAGGAGGTAACATGATCTTTTCCCTACATAGGAAAACCAAGGAAAGAGTAAGAGAATCGCGCTCTCCAGAACCAGGTTCAGAGGAACTATACTTTTCTACACGTTTTCCACAAAATGAATGGGAACAGTTCAAAGCATGCCTCTGGAAACAGAACCTTTTCTATTGGAGGAGTCCTAAATATAATTTGGGGCGCATAACATTTATCATTATGGCATCTTTGCTGTTAGTAGCGATTTTTTGGCGGAAAGGAAAAGAAATGTAAGAATATCTTTTCTTTCTTTTGTTTTTATTTTAAAAGGGATGCTTTATCAGTTTATTTTATGTGTAGGGGGGGTGATACTTAATACCAAACAACCAATCCATCTTCTCATTCTTCCCAAACATCCTATTCATGGTCTCATCCACAACCATTCAGCCTCTTGGAAAGAAGCCATCCTAAATATCACCCCCCTACTCTTGCACCATAGTATAATTGAAAGGTAAGAGAAATAACACCTCATTTATTGTGTGAAACGAAACAAGTAAGCAACCTAACAACTAGGAGAAGTTTGTAACTGACTACATTGAGTAGTAATATTACAAGCATTGTTCTCCACTAAAGTAAGATTCAAAAGTGTTATTAATGATGTCTCAGATTCTTTTTTTTCAATATTTTTTGGTAGACACTTGGGATTTTTTATGTTTGATATCTAATATGTGGATTGTGATCCTTGTTTCGAAGAAATGATGAACAGGACTTGTTGAGCATACTAGGATCAATGTACATTTTCCTACAATTTATGGGAATAAGCAAGTGCTCATCTGTTCTATCACTTATAGCAACTGAGCGCACCATTGTATACAGAGCAAGGTTTGCTGGAATGTACTCCTCATGGGCGTATTCATTTGCACAGGTTCAAAATATTCATAATCATTAGTTACTGTTCCCAAAGTTTAAAAGTCAATTTCAATAAGGTTTTTTTATGCTTCAGGTTATCATTGAAATACCATATATATTCCTTCAAGCATTTCTTTTCGTGATAATCACATATCCAGCAATAGGTTTCTACTCGTATGTATATAAAGTATTCTAGTACTTCTACACGATATTCTGTACAGTGCTCTATTACACTTACCTTGGCATGTTGCTTGTGTCAATGACCCGATCTCTCCAAATGGCTTCTCTAGTGGCAAGCTTCTTCTACACTATGATGGCTCTTTTCTCAGGATTCCTCATACCTGAACCAGTAAGCCAATTCTGATTCTCTAAACCCTGTCAACTGCTACTATTTGCAATCAATACTCAACACTTTCAAAATTTTATTTGTTGCAACAATAAATAACTCCATTATTTAGCTTGCAACACACAAATGCACAATTTTTTACTCAGTTCATATATCTCCTTAAATACATGTACCTATTTTGCATTTTAATAATGATCAGAATATTTTCTTGTTCCAAGAATTTTGGACTAAATATTACCGCATCCAATTCAGCTGACACAACTGCCCCCGTTTTGTTCCTTTCAGAAAATACCAAAATGGTGGATTTGGTGTTACTGGATATGCCCATCATCATGGTCTTTGAGAGGCCTTTTTACATCACAATACGGAGACATCAACCATGAAATAGTAGTATCTAGGGAAAGAAAAGCAATTAATGCCTTCTTGGAAAGTTATTTTGGTTATCATCGTGATAGTATGGGTGTTGTAGCATTAGTTCTTATTGCTTTCCCGTTTGTCTTTGCATCTGTCTTTGCCTATTCCATGGCAAAACTGAACTTTCAGAAAGGCTAAAGTGCAAAAAAAATTATTGGAATTGTAATGCAATTATGAAACTTGGAAAACCTTGCATGTAAAAGTATATAGAAACTATATTCAACCTATGAGTTATGCTATATAAACATAATTTTCATGCACCTTGTAGAATTGACATGATTATTAAGTGATTTGTTCAAAATATAGGAACATCAATGAGAAATCTCTGCACAACACTGAATTATGACCTGGACACTGAAGATAAAAGAACCAAAACACACACACACACACACACACACACACACTTTTTCAAGCACGGTTAAAGGGAGAGAGACGAACATTTTGTGCTGTCAATTGCATGCGTGATTCTATTGCCGGAATGGCAACCCGCGGCCTGACTTTGGGGTCGCAGGTGGGAAAGTGGATGATATCACCTTATATCCGACTTAAAATAAACTAGTTTCCAAAATAAAAAATACAACATATATTAAAGTTTAAAATTAATATGACTTAATGAAATAAATTTTAGAATTAGTAGTTTTAATTATATATTATATAATTATAATAAGTGTATTAATTAAAATTAAATAAATTTATATTAATTTAAATTTTTGTATATCATTTTTTAATTTTAAAAATTAAATTATATCCCTAATTTTAATTTAAGAATAATAACACTAGCAAACTAATTTATTGATGATAAATTATGAGTAAATAACTATAACAAGTACAAATCTTTTAAAAAAGAGTTGGTGGAATACTGTTACATTTTTTTTTTATTACGTTAACAAAAGTGAATAATAAATTGGGGACGGAGAGAGATAATTCATAATAGTGGACCGGTTATTGTCGAAATAAATAAATAAAGAAAATAAGAAAAGAAATTGGGGACGGAGAGAGAGATTGGAAATTGGTCTGAACTTTTTAGTGTCTTTCATTTTCGTCCCACCCACGCAAGGAAAAGAAATACTAATAATCCAATCACTCCATTCCTTTACGTCTTGAAAACTCCGAATCTCCCTCTCGGTTCATCTGCCCACATACAATCTCTGTCTATTAAGCTTAAATAAAGTCCTGTGATCTGTGACAGTAAAGGGGAACTAGGGTTCTGTTCAAGACATAATCAGTCAGTATTCCAGATCAAAGCCTTCATCTCTAGGTGAGAGTCTGTTTGTTTGTTTTTTTATTTTATATCTTTGAATCATATGGATGAAGTCGACATTGTGTTGGTACTGACTCGGTAGAGTTAATTTATTGAACACTGGAGTCGAATTTCTGCATTTACATTGTGTGGGATCAGGTTTAGAGTTCTTTGATTTAGTTAGTGTCATTGTTCTTGAATGTTACTGAGCTGAATTACTTAAATCAATAGAGGTTCGGTTTGGTTTTCAAACTTTAGAATCTCAAATAACCGTGAAATGGGGTTACTTGATGGAGTATTTTCCTGATTGGAATTTTATTTAAGTAGTTGCAGCTTGTTTCTGAGGCTTTTCTTTGAAAATATTTGTATTTTCGTCCAATTTCTTTCCTTTTCTACTGTGGTTTAAGATACATTTCTTCCTATTCATGGGATGGAACAAACTATGTTTTGTATGCGTTTGATACAAATGACATCATTATATCTGGTATGATTCTTTGTCTGATTCATATATAAATAGAGGAAAGATACACCAAAGTGAAGTAGTTAGTATGTAACACGTCGGTTCACGGATATGACAGCTTCTATATAATCATATAAAACAATAAAAATTTAAGAAACCAACTCTAACCAGTATTATTTAATGCATAGAATAAAGCGTAGGAGTTAACAAAGGTGTTTGAGCAATCAGTGAGATTTATAATATCCGAACCCTATAAACTCCGTCAGTTTTTAAGCTGGGTGTGTTGAAATGTAAGTAAGACTTTAGAAACAGTCTGTGCCACCCATGAGGTATTTACACTATCAAAGCCAAGTAAAATTTTGGAAATTTCTATTCTTCACTCCAGTGGCTCTTTCATTCAATTTCATGATTATTCATGAATCTGTAAAGAATGTTGTTTTAAGTGAAATAATTTGGTTTAAAAGTTTGAAGGTGTTGTCTAACCCTAATTTCTTGTGTCGTTGCAGTATGGCATGTTTGAGACTTGTTACAGGAAAGAATTGAAAATATTAAAAAAATGCGTTCATTTTGGAGTATGTTATATGGTGGCCTCAGAAAACAACAGATCTTATTGAAATTTTTAACCCTTTACCTTTTTATCATTTGCTTTATTAGACAATCTCTCAAACTCTGTTACAACATGATTACAATTTATACCTAATTTTGCTGTCTTACTTTTGAAATATACCCCCCCCCACACCCAACAGTTATAGCTCGATGGGAGCCTAAGGATTTATAATGTCCTGTTCATGTCAGCTCATTGTTCATTTTCCATGAACTAGATAAACTATTTGGAAATTTCCAAACTGCCCCTTAGTATCTTAATAAACATTTACTTTTGTAGTTGTAAGCTATTATGTCTAAACATCGAAACTTAAGACCCCTACACAAATTTAATGGTATATGATGACCTCCCAAATTTTTTTGAACAGTTCATCTGCGCACGTCATTTTCACCCTTCACCCTAGGCTGATTTGATATAAAAAAATCCTTTTATCACACGGAAGCTGGCCAGGGTTTTCCCCAAATAAAGAAGCGCAATAATGCTTTTATAAATTCCTACCATCAATATTTTATGAATTGTCATCTAAACTTTATCAATTTGTACAAGATGGATTGTTGAAAGGCACTTCACTATAGAAAACACTAATTCTGATCCATGTTTCTGGTATTTGATTGATTATAATTTTACTTGAGAAACTCCAGTAATATGTTTATATTATTTTTGTTATTCTCACCTTTTTGTTTTTTTCTTCTTTCTTTCAGATCCCAGCGATGTCAGTTCCAGCTTTAATAATGCCATTCACATCTATAAATTGGCGTAGGAATGATTATTTCTTGATCATTGGTTAAGGGGATCGCTTTTGAATTGAAGATCTGCAATATAGCAGGCAAAAGTGTTTTGGAACAAATTAATTTTGGTTCTAGGTAGAAACTTACTTTATCTAGAAGTGTGGGCAGTTGCTAATATAAGAGGAGTTGACAATTTTAAGACAGCAAAATGATCAGTAGACAACTGCTATTGACCTATTTGTATCTCCTGGTATATATTTTACTGTCGTCAGGAGTTATTTTGTACAATAAGGTACACAGTTTTACTATCTATGATGTGAACATTGTGGCCTCCATATCTTGTTTTAATTTTTCAACAGTTGTATATTCTTAATTTAAAAAACAAACAAACAATTTCTAAGATATTCAATGAAAAAAGTGGATCAGTCTTTGTTTACTAGTTGAATGGTTATTGCCGTACCTGCACTAATGATTGGGTCAGACTGGTTCTACCTACTCTGGAATAGGACCTGTGCATTACTGGCTTATCATTGTCACTGGGATTTTAGAAAATTTTATCCTTGTGTCATGCACAGAGATGAAAAATGATTGTTTTTGTTCAAATACGCCATTGAATAATTAGGTGAATGTATTCATAGCTTTTACACTAACACTAACCAAAACTATCATCAGATGAAGATAATTTTTTTTGTAAACTAAAGAAATATGTGGATGAATTGAACCTGAATTTGATTCTTGAATACTGATGTAAAAGTTTACTACCCATGATACTAATTAAATGAGATAAATCTGGCATATGCATGATTTAAGTTATCTTTACTTTATTATCACCCATTTTGACTTGCACTTAGTTACGACTTGCAAAACATGACATCAAATCCCAACTTCCCCTGCGTCATCCTTTAAGAAATGTAGGTGAAGGAATATATTTCAGTTAATAATTAAAAAAGATTAGTGATTTATTGTTCTGGATCTACTGTTCTGTTCATTAGTTCTATGATATGTTCTCTTTAAAGCATCGTTAGTTCAGCTTTGCATCCCTTCTTCCAGTTGTGCAAAAAATTCATTCGTACTTCTCCAACTATTTGTTTTAGTAAATTTGTGTCTTGATTCTCTTGTTCTGCTTATGGACAGTGGGTTCTCTCTCCAAAATACTTCAATTTTCCGTTCCCAATAACACTTACCATGATTCATATGGGATTTTCTGGGGCAGTGGCATTCTTTCTTATCCGTGTTTTGAAGGTATGTTTAAGTTTGAGCTTCTGTATGCTGCTTACTGAATTCTTTGGTTAGCTGAAATATACATTACTTTGATTTAGTCTTGAGGCGTTTAAATTCTCACCATAACATTTAATTAGTCTCGATATTGATTGGCAATTTGGCGTGATGTACGATGAAAAAACTGTAGAAGTACAAAACCTTGTAAGCTACTTCTATGTACTAGTGTATCTCCATGATTAACTATTAGAAATTTAGAATAACTAATAAAAGTTAAGAGGTTCTGATTAATCAGACACTGTTAGACAAAGCAAGAATATGTCATTAATCTAGCTTTACTATACCCCGTTTATATATGTCATTAATCTAGCTTTACTGTACTCCTTTACATTATTTACAAGTTTCCTTGAGCTATAATGTTGCAGTGCTTAAGAGGCATTGTTGCTCATTCTCTTGGAAAGAATGATATTACGTCAGTTTGAATGACATTGCTTTGAATTTGTCTTATTAATACGTAGAGGTCATTACTTGAGTCTTGACTCTTGAAGTCTTGAGATACATTGCTGTCATCATGACAGGTTTGACACACAATTGCTGTCTATGCTGGGGGCAGCAAAACTTAATTATATTTGATCCTTTTAATTTCTTAAAAGTGGGTGCATTGTACCTTTTCATGATTATATTTCTTATGATCCCCTTTCAAGTACTGTCCATTTACCTGGTGGATGGTAGTGTCTTCTATCCTGTAAAATGGTGTTTTGCATCCAAACATTTCCTCCAGTTGGTATAGGTGACCATGAATATACCTTTTTATAAGTTGTTTTCCATTGTTATTACTTGCGTGCACATAGTTAGCACAAATATGCCCACATTCTTGCGTGTACATAGTAAATATGCCCATGTTCTTTCTCTGTTCCAGTCGCATGCAATTTTGTATGTGCTAATCTAATCATAGCTATATTTCTAGCTGATTTATTTCTTAGTCATGTTTATCCTCTTTGTTAATATCCCCTTCTGTGTGTTTACACTTTCTCTATCTCTGTCTCTTGTTTTGGGAATAAAATACTATTGGCTTAGCTGATGTGGTCTGAATTAATTTCAATTTATGCAGGTTGTATCCCCTGTCAAAATGACATTGGAAATGTAAGAAATCTGCATATACTTTCCTTTTGGTTCCATATGAGGTTTTCTTTCCTTACTATTTTCTCTTGCATTTGTAGATATGCAACATGTGTGATTCCTATCAGTGCCTTCTTTGCATCAAGCCTCTGGTAAGCACTTGATCATACTAAACTGGAACTCTGTTTTGGTTCACATGATTGTATTCCATTCTTCAAGAGGGCATGAGCTCTTGCATAAATTTCTTTTGCTGCTATTAATTTTAATCTTTTTTTGCTGGACCAAGACAACCTTAATCTACCAAAATATGTGAAATGACCCAAGTTTTCAGGGATGCCTAGGCAGTGCCTAGCTTTTTCTTAAGTGGTTTTATTAATTTATTTTTCTATTGTACATACTTGTTATACAATACAATATAAACATATAGTATATGTATTTTTTTTTGAATTTTACATGAAACATTACCAAAAAACAATCAATGTTTAACAAATTCATTGCAAGTATTGTGGAGCATCAAAGTAGATGTATGATTCTGCTTAGGCGAGGACCTAGGTGTTAGGTTTACTAGAAACATGAACATGCAATCAAGTTACATAAACAAAGCGGAAGCGTAATAAAGTTGGATTTTAAAATTTTCTTATAAACAATAAACCATGATCGTTCTTGTGCTTGATTATCAATATATAAAAGAGTAGGAGAATCAGAATTATACCCTTGAAGATTCGAGTTTACTCATGTTCAAGTTCAACTCCTAGTCCTTCGTGCTCTCCTTGAATACGCGGGATTGATTTCTTCCTTTAATCAACGTTAGCCACACAAGCTTTTGGCCTCTAGAAGTGATCCACCGAGGAAGAACAAAACTCAAGAAGAAGGGTGCTTGGCTAAAACCTAGTTTTTCCTATCTCTGATAGAAAATGTGTACTCTCCCAACTCTTGAAATAAAGAGCATTTCTTTTGTCACCCTCTCTCCATAAAAAGACATTCTTATTTATAGATTTAGGAAACCCTCCTTAACTATTTAGGAATTGGGTTTTCATTTAATTAATTAAACTTTTTTAATTAATTAGACTTCTCAATCTCATTAGGAATAGTTAATTAAACATTTTAATTAATTAGGCTCCTAATCTTTTTAAGAATATTTGAGAGTACTAATATTAATTAATTCCCAAACAACTTTAGGAATTAACTTAATAATAATAGTAATAATAATAATAAGATTCCTTTTATTAATTTATATTTAATATTTTCAAAATATTAAATAATAAATATTAAGCTATTTAATTTATTCTATCACCATAGATTAAATTAAATACACTTAACTTATTATTACAATTATGTCATTTATTTCTTAAATAATATTATTCCTTTTATGGTGTGACCCTTTAGATTCTCCATGTTAAATCGGTTGTGAATAAATCAATTAGAACAATTCTAATCTTATTTAAATAAATAAATTAAACTATTAATTAGTTTAATTAAATAACATTTGTTCTACAATAAGGATAAGCCTCCTTAGCGATCGACTTTCCAGATAATATAGATTTCAACATTAATCATAAAAGAACATTTGAGTAAATAGTTACCGTAAAATTCAATCCTTCCACCATACAATATTCCAATTAAATATAAGATATGGAATTACTGTCAAGTCTTATTTTATTTAATTATATATATTTCGATTCCCAAATGCACAACTCCGAATAAATGCAAATTAGAAACTCATTTCTAATTTTATTCCACCTTGGCCAAGGATTCCTGAGTTGTCATTTATCGAATCACATATGACGTATCTCTTCTTTTACTAGGAGCGAGCGGTGGATTCTTTATTGATCATTCATTATCTCCATATATAACTTATTACACCCAAGTATACCCTTTGACATACCTTAAGGGTCTTAAGGAATAAGTCAGAATATAATTCATTATACACAAGATACTATGATGATCTCAAGTCTAAGGATCACTTGTACTACTATCACTTCAGGAATTCTTATTGACAAACAAGTAAAACTCCATTAGGTATTCCTTAGCGAGCCACGTTCAGTGAACTTATTCTCTAATAAGTACCTACATATTTGTTTTAGTGTCTCTACACAAATGATCATGAGATCAATCATCCTCATTCAATGAGTAAGTAACGTATGTATCAATCTATCCGAATTCACTAATTCCCTTTTTAGTAATCCAGCGATTGGGAACATTTTAGTTTTTAAACTTTCTAAGAATTTAAATCTCATTAACATGATCTCATCATGATTCTAAAAATATTTTTTAAAACTATGAGTTTATCATATATTATTAAAACAGCAATATGTTGATAAATTGAATGTCTTTAGTAAATAAATAATTTTATTAATAAATGAATAAGATTGTTTACAAAGTATATGTTTATCATCGTACATGATTGGCTTGTATGCATACTACTTTCACTAGGCACCCAGCCAAACGAGGCAGTAGAGGATCTTCTAATGCCTAGACAGAATTAGGCAAGGATTAATTGGACCTGCCTTTTAGAACACTGCCAGCTACCAAAACAATGGATTGAGCTTTGTTATATGGACTCTTCACTTTTCCCTAAAGTACTCGTGTACGAAACTTGACACTTGAACAAGGGTATGGTCTCACTTTAGTATTAAAATTTGACAAAATTGAGAAGTACCCACGTCAAACTCTTCAAAGTATACGTGTCCAATGGGACACTCCATCTAAATCCATGTAACTTGGGGATAGAGTGTATTTTGTTATTATTATTTTTTTTGGGGTGTCATAAATGATGGTTCAATGCTGTTCTAAATATATATATTTGAATACTAATCCAAGCAAGTCATCTATCAAAGATAATTCCCATGGTGAATCCTCAACGTAAAGAAAAGAAAATACTTTTTCCAGTTCTCAAGGTTTTATCGCCATAAATATCTGGTTTAACGCAGAGAGCCATTGATATAGTCACACATTATTGTTAGTTCTGACCTGATTTATTTACACGGTATCAGGAAAAATAATTTGTTTGCCGTTTGCCTCGAACCTGTTTGGTATTGCTAAAAAGGTCAACCTCCTTTTTCCTGTGTAAAATTGTAAGTAAGTATATAGCCAACGATATTACGTATTTAGGTTCTGCTGATCAAAACTGGAAATGTGTTCTCTTCCATGATGTGGTTTACATTTATACATTATTTTATTTTTAATTTTCTTTTCTGAGTTAAAAGTCATGGGTGGCAGGTTCATAGGTTTTCAAGATTATATATAACTACTAAGTACTAATGCTAAGTACTAATGCTGTGGCTTCAGTTATCTCAATCCAAAATGACTTTGTTTCTGTTACAACTTTTCAGGTTTGGCAACACTGCTTATTTGTTTATTTCCGTAGCCTTCATCCAGATGCTTAAAGCACTAAGTACGTTTTTGTCTATCTATCTCTTTTTCTCTGTATAAACTGCTATTATTTTGAACTATACTAATTGGGTTCATTTTTCGGTATACTGGAATGTTACAGTGCCAGTGGCAACTTTTCTCATGGCTGTTTTCTGTGGCACTGACGTATTAAGATGCGACGTCTTCTTAAACATGTTGTTAGTCAGTGTTGGAGTTGTCGTTTCCTCGTACGGGGAAATTCACTTCAATGTAGTGGGTACCCTTTATCAGGTCACAGGAATCTTTGCTGAAGCTCTTAGACTGGTCTTGACTCAAGTTCTTCTCCAGAAAAAAGGCTTAACACTCAATCCCATCACCAGCTTATATTACATTGCTCCATGCAGGTATTCTCAACTCAACTCAACAAAGCCTTTTGTCCCAAACTAGTTGGGGTTCTTATCTTTCTATTTAAACTCATTTAACTAACAATCCTATCATTACCACGTGGTCCATGATATTACTTGTTGCAGCAAATGTGGTGAACTTTTTAAGAAATTGATTATCTGTTTTAACTTGGCACATACTTTATAGTTGTTCTGAAGGAGATGCATAATGATATAATGCCTTACTAAGTTAAAGTAATTGAAACATGAATAAGAACTAGGGTTGATGGTTTCATTAATAAGAGAAATTGAAAATAAGGGAGGGGGCATAAATCTGATCTTCAAATATATGCCATATGTCTACGAATAAAATTAGTTGCAAGAGACATTTAACAAAAGATCTGAAGTACTAAGACACTATTTTGCTACGCATAAAATATTATAAACTAGCGATAACCCGTGCCTGAAGGTACTGTATAATTCAAAAATAAATAAAAATAAATCATGAACACAAAAAAAATGAAGCACTGAATATGGACATACACTAAACTAAAAGCCTAAATTAATTCTTAACACACCTGCACTTTTCAAACATACTCTACAAAACATTTAAATAAAAATTCTTATGAAGATAAATTTCAATGAATAAATAAAGAATATCCAACTTTAATAGTCAAATTCTCATAAATTTAAAATAAGTTTAACTATATTTCAAGATTTATTTTTTATTATTTATAAGCCTTTTTGATTGATCGTAACTTTTTAAATAATAACTTGACAATTAAAAATTGTTGTTTACTTGTTATAACAATTCTTTTTTTTTTTGTCGCACGTAGATGGGTATACAATTTCACAGAGCCGTAACTTGATACAAAAACTGATTGCAAGTCGTTATATAAATTTAGGATTAGCTCAACAACGAAGTTTAAAAATGAAGAACCAAGACAAATAAGAGAGAGAGGTCAAACAAATAAGGTGACGAATGACTAATGGTTAAGTTATATGGTCAATTTTACAACTTGCCAATGTAACAAATTGCAGGATCAAATTTTTATGAATTTTCATCCATATATATATGGATGACCCATGTAGCTTCCTTCATTAGATCAATCAAATAATGGTAAACTATAAAAGGATATACAGAAACAAAACTTTTTAAAACAGTCAAAGAAAAAACACATCCATCCAAAAGGAAGAAACAAGAGCACACGGTGAGGTCAACAGATGAGGTCACCCACAAAAAAATTTTCCAAATAAGGGAAATAGGAAATAGGATGAGGGAACGTAAACTTGTAGTCTTATTTTGACCATTTAGGCAAAATGACAAGGGCTCTAACAGGGACATGTCAATAAAAGCATATAATCTCAAGCTAAAGAATTTTAAAAACAATTGTTGTCCTCCAACCCAGATCAAAAAATACAGAAGATGGAAAACAAGAAATTATAATTTCAAATCACATGTATTCAAACAAATTCAAAAAAATAGGTAAATTTCAGCTGGCTCAATTACTCGATATAATTGAAGTAGCAGTAAAATAAGAAACATCAAGCAAACATAAATTTTGTTAGCTTAAGAATATGAGCAATAGAAGTAATAACAATATAGAAAAGCTTAAATTTTTTTTCATGCCTTGAGACACCAGAGAAAACAAACATCCACCCAAGGAGGCATAACACAACCTTTTGACTCTAAGCTGTGATTTTGTTTCTTTCATTCTTTATTGGGAAGTCAGAATCAACATAATGACTACACCTAACAATCAATATAGTTCTATTTATTGTTTTAAAAATAAAGAACACCCATAAATCCATTTATCAAAATAAGAAAATTGAACAAAAAACCATAACCACTAAAAAGGAGAAAAGAAAGGACTCAAAACTTTTTAATCAAATTTTTGTTGGTTAATTCTACTTTCTCAGTTACCAAACAAGTCCAAAGTTTCAATTGAAATTTCTAATTAAATACATATAATAAAGTGCCTTCAGGCAACATGCTATATTTATTAATTTATGATAATTATATCAAATATATTTGAATTATTATAATAATAATAATTAATTATTACTTGGTAGAAATAAATTAGTGTAGATAATAAACACATAAATATTTTATATTAACATTGAAATTTAGTAAATTGGGTAGTGTAAAGTTGATTGTAGTTTGGCAAAAAAAATTCTTCATTCATTTTTAATTTTAAAATTAAAGATAAATTTTAAATAATATTTTTTAATTAAAAATTTAATAATGATAATGTGATACACTAAAAAGGTTAAGAATTTTATGCTACGTTGTAATATTAAAATAAAAAATTATAATCAAATTTAAAATTCGAGTGACTTGTTCTATCTATTCGTGCGTCTAACTTAGGAAGGCTATGGAATATGGAATATGAAATATAGAATATGGAATATGAAATAATGGAATATTGGATTCACCGTCTTAGACACTGTACCTACGTCATTGGAATACATCATACATTATAGTAAGTTAAGTTATGAAAAATGTTACTTTCACACTAATTTCATAATTCCTTATATTTAAATATAATTCCCTATTTTTAAGAATAATAAAAAAATTTATGCTACTTTCGTGAATTTATTTTCAGTCATTTTAGAGTTTATTATACATTCTTGTCTTGTTTACTTTAAATTTTTTATTAAGGGTTAAAACTCTCCCTTTCAAAGTTTCACAAAAATTTACTTTTAACTTTAAAGTATCACTTTTCTCAATGTTGATTAATTTTTTTTATAAAACTGATTCATTTTAAGTGTGTGTGTTCAAATAATGGTGTTTTTTGGGAAGTGAGAGAGAAATGATGGATGCGAGTTTGAATTTTTGAGAGATAAATTTTTGGCCGTCGGATGTTGAAGCCCCAAATGATTTTAGATCGTTGAATGTTGAAGCTTAAATTGATTTGAGGTCGTTGGATGTTGAAGCCTTGGGATTTGAGCCGCTCTGGATATATTGTTGGGCATGGTACTAAATATTTCCTCATTTCAGGTCATTTTATTATCCCAGATTAATATTCACGTCTATTTTAATAAACAAACAACAGATTTGTGATTAATAATCATATCTCAAGTATAATCTTTACAATCAAATATAGCCTAAGGATATAGTTTTATTCTATCTTTACCCTATAAACAATAATTAATTAGTTATTTGATTGGTACGATAAAATGATAATGAAATTAAGATAACAAATTTAAGAATATTTGTCTTTTTATATTACTATCAATAAAATAAAAAATATAAAAAAACTCTTTTATGTGACAGAAAGGTTAATAAATAAAATTCTTTTTATTAACAGTGAGAGTACATAATTATATCTTTAATTTTAGACTAACTATAAAAAAATATATCTATGATGTTACCACGGTGAGAATTACAATCATTTTTCGCCTCTCTTTTTTTTGTATGAGAAAAATACTTATTTATTACATTTTTTTTAATAAGATTTTTTAAAAATTTCTTCATAAAACATAGTTAATGTATAATATGAAAATCAAAAATTAATCAAAATCACTTGACTTATTTAAGCAATTAATTGATTGTTCAAACTAATCAAATTTCTTCCATAACGACAAATAATAAAAGATCTTGTTAATGACAAAGAATCGGAAAATCCAATAAAATGGATAATCATTTTATTAAATATAAATCATGTGAAAAAGCTTCTAAAACTTAATCCCAAAATTTAAACTCATTCTTTTACTAAGGAGATAAGTTGGACCACTAATTAATCAGTTAGGGGAATAAGCCTTTCGTTTCAGAGTTATTTATTAATTAATTTAAAAAAGTAGCAATAATATTATATTTTATCAAAGTGCAATGACATGAGTTTCAAATAATGTCACAAATATCGTCACATCATCACATTGATCATGTGTATTTATTGTGATTATAGTTTATAAAGGGAAATAATATTAACAAACTTGAGCCGGTTTAAAAGTTTATGAATAGACAGGCATAATAGGCAGTCAATTTATATTCTAAATATTATAAATATGTGTGTTCAAATAATGGTATTTTTTTGGGAAGTGAAAGAGTGAGAGTGAGATGATAGATGTAGGTTTGAATTTTTGAAAAATAAATTTTTGGTCGTCGGATGTTGAAGCCTCAAATGATTTGAGGCCGTTGAATGTTGAAGCTTTGGGATTGATTTGAGACCGTTGGATGCTGAAGTCTTGGGATTTGAGCCGCTCTGTTTTATTATATAGATACTTCAGACGCTATTTCGCTAGTCTTGTCTTTTATCATTCAGGTGACAGGCATTTTCCATGAGAAATTGCTAGCTTCTGCTTTTACTTTTTCTTTATTGTTAAACTGATATAGTGCTTTTGATATTCTGGAGGGAGATGCTAATTCTCAAATGTTTCGTGGGCAGTTTTGTGTTTTTGTTTGTTCCTTGGTATCTTCTGGAGAAGCCTGAAATGGAAGTCTCACAGATCCAGTTCAATTTCTGGATATTCTTTTCTAATGCACTTTGTGCTCTCGCGTTGAATTTTTCGATTTTCTTAGTAATTGGTAGAACTGGTGCCGTGACCATTCGAGTTGCTGGTGTTATAAAAGATTGGATACTGATTGCTCTTTCAACTGTCATATTTCCAGAGTCAATAATTACAAAGCTTAATATCATTGGCTATGCAATTGGTACATATTTCTCTCTTTTATTTTGTGAGCTTGTTATGAAGTGACGCCTAAATTTTATGTTATTTTCTTCTGCAGCTCTATGTGGTGTTGTGATGTACAACTACTTGAAGGTCAAGGAAGTTCGTGCCTCCCAACTTCCAATGGAAAATACTGCAGAAAGAGCAGCAAAGGTCGGTCTTTATATTGAAACTACTTTTTAATTTTTGCTGATAATTCTAATCATTTAAGTTCTATAAAGTAACCTACATTATCTTGATGTCTTTTTCCCCTTTTCTGCATCTTATGAAAGTTTGGTCCATAAATTTTACTCCTTCTGTTCCAAATTTTATGATCATTATTGACTTTTGAAAGTCAATTTGACATATGTTCAAACTCAAAATTGAGATGACTCGTTAAAAATTATGAAACAATAAAACTTACAATGAGCAACACTTATTAGATAGTCAAACAATGTTCAAATAATATGGAACGGAGGTAGTATGATTTTCCACCTTAGCAGTACCAGCGAGTTTTTGCTGAAGTAATTGTGAACTAGTGATGCTTGCTGCTTTTGCTATGTTTTTCTCTTTAAATTTGTCAAGCTCTGACGAACATTCAGTATGATGTCAATGAGAAAAATAATGCTATCTTGCACAGCACAACAAATGTCACAGTTAAGAAGACCTATATATTTGTCCCTTTGTTATGTTTGTAAAGATCTCTTTATTGACGTGAAAAAGTTAAATGGCATGAGGTGAATCGATTTTATTTTATTTTATTTTAATTATTAACCTTTTTTCTTTTGGCAAGTATGATGTGGATTTAACCATGATTTCTAACTTGTGGTAGTTGGGTAAAATAAACGATATTGTTCATAGGTTAATGGAGATGCAATTAATTTGTTTACCCATTAGGTTGTAGGTTCTTGTGAAGTTAATTTACTTTTTGTTTGAAGTGACATAGTAATGGGTGATTGAAAGAAATCTAGTTGCATATGGAGTAGTTTCATACATACATTGTACTGGTGACTGGTGAGTTGGTATTTTTCTTCTGAGGCTAGGCTAAACTTTTGTATTTCCACTGTAATAGGAGCCAAGGACGGAGAAGAGGTCATCTGGTTTATATGTACCACCTGATAATGGTAACAATAGCAGCGGAGGAAGGAATGGTTCTGCACCAGATGATGAAGAAGCACCACTAATTACTTCCTCGAGGATCTCATATCTTGGGCGAAGCCAACTTGACAACCACTAGATTGTCATATTATTTTTGGTTGGGAGCAAAATATTTGTATGTTGGAAACAGAAATTGAAATGGAACAGATAGCCTGCCTGCCTTCCTGCCTTCCTTAAGTAGTAGTTTGAAGGATATACCGGTCCGGTTCCGGTTCCGGTTCCGGTTCCGGTCCCGGTCCCTTTTGTGACTGAACTAATCATTCTTTCTTTGCAGGGCGGATATGTACTCCACATTGTAAAGACTTTATCAATAGTTTGACCATGCAATGCAGCAGTAAAATATTATTACTATTAATTTTAGTATTTGATTTGATTGTTATTATTATATACAAATCTAAGAGCATAAGAGTATCATTAAATATTAGTACTCCCTCCGTCCCAAATTAATTGTTCAATTTTAACTTTTTTAAGTCAAATTGACTATTTTTAGAATTAATAATTAAGCATATATAAATATATTTTTAAAATTATAAAAATTGGGATTAGTAATAAATTGTATATACTTTCTTTTGGTTATAATCACTTCACCTATATTTTAACAAAAATAGTAAAAATATTAGTTTTAAAAATGGTCAATTTGACTTTAAAAAGTCAAAACTGAGCAGTTAATTTGGGACGGAGGGAGTATAATATATAAAATAATGACCACAACTTTATTAAATACCAGCTCTAATTAACTTGAAAGCGGCCTACTTAATATTACAGATAATCACAATGAATGCGCACTAATTCATGAATAAGCAGAAGCCCAAATATGTATGCTATTATCATATTTTTCATGGCCATTATGTTTTTATTATTATAAAAATAAGTTAGATAAGGATTTGAATGTCTTATAAAAATTAACTTTTTCAAAACTGAATCCTCTCATTTAAATAATAAATGAGTCGCACATAATTTTTTTTATAAAAATATCAATTTCTTCATGTATTTGTTATAGATCAAATATAATGATACATCATCTTTATATTTTAATACTAACCATCGAGATTAAAACTACAAAAATTCACATCCGCGGACGACGGCACTATTATTAATTTCATCCGCTACTATTAGTAACGGACGATATCTGTCATCCGTTAAATCATTAATATTAATAGCGGATGAGCGAACATGAATTTTTCAATTCTAATCTTGATTGTATTGAACGCTAATGATGATATTTGTCTTGACAGTTAATAATTATGTTTATCCTAAACGTTAATAATGGTGTTTATCAAGTTTAATGATGATATTTGCTAATAATGATGTTTATCAATTTTAATAATAATATTTATTTATTTTTAATTTATAACAAGCAGTTGCTATGATTATTCCCCTCCCCCCACCCCCACCCCCACGCCCACCCCCACTCCCAACCCCCAACCCCCAACCCCCACCCACACCCACACCCACACCCACCCACACACACACACACACACATATATATATATATACACACGTGTGTGTGTGTGTTTTTCCTAAATTTCCTAGATTTTGAATAGAGTATTCCAAATGGTTCCAAAATGTGCTTTTGTACTTTTTATTTTTGTCAATAGATACATGACTATGTTCTTACCAGTAGACTACTTTTCCGGTTAAAGGCAGAGCCGGCTCGGGAGTTAAAAGAACTAAAGAAGTCACAAATACTTGTAGTAGTAGATGTTATTGTGCGCCTTATTGACCATCTTGAACCACTATGGCCGGAGATGGAACTTTGTCGTCGGCGAAGATGGTAGTAGGAGGAGCAGAAGGTCAGTACACGGTGGCGAAGACGTCGGTGTGGTGGGACATAGAGAACTGTCACGTACCCAAGGGTTTCGATGCACACGGAATAGCGCAGAATATAAGTTCAGCATTGGTGAAAATGAACTACTGTGGGCCTGTTTCCATCTCCGCCTATGGTGACACCAATAAAATCCCTCCCGCCGTTCAACAAGCCCTCAACAGTACCGGAATTTCACTCAATCACGTTCCAGCCGGTACTCTCTCTCTCTCTCTTGAAATAACTCACTCACTCACTTCTTGCTCTGGATTGAAACCCTATGATGTGAAATTATTGTTCGTTTATATGTATGCAATTTAAGTTTAATGGATCAATTTTGTCAGGAAGTCTTGTAAATCTTGTTTATATCATTGATTTGTTGTGGTTTAGTTTGATTATATGAGGGAGGGGGAGGATGGGATAGGGTTTCAATTTTGGGGCATTTTTGTTGCGGCAATGATGGTAGTAGTTTTCAAATGATTGCTTCTTGGAGTTGGTATTTATGCACATTTTTGCAAAAAAAAATTGTTATACTAGTGGCTATTTTTAACACTTGAATGAATTTCAATTTCTTTGTGACTGGGATTTTGATCTGAATCATATCACATTACAAATTTTTATTTTGCGAGTGCATAAAACCCTCCAGGTGGGTAGTTATGGGAGAGCAAATTCCTCCATGGACTAAGCCACTTAGAGGGGAGAGAAGAAGACAGTGGAAAAAAAAGTTTGTTTTATAAGGTTCCTAATTCTGTTATTCCATATAAGTCATATATTTATGTGGAATGATCCATGACCGAAGTTGGCTATGGACTGTTTAGTAGCATCCCAGTTTTTATTGTTCAGTGGAAACATCAGGCAGACCTGATTTTAAAAAAAATTAGACCTTCCACATATTAATGGTGCGGAGGAGTCTGTACTTTGAAATGACACACATTCCCCTCAATTTAAGTTTCAAACTCTTAATGGTGCGGACTGTCAATCTTAATTTTTTCTCATGGATGTAGATTAGGTTACATTTCGGTGAACATGATAAGGAATAAGAGGACCAAATGGATTTGTTTACATGTTGGGTGGTTGCATTTTGAAGATCTTGAGACATGAATTCTCTTGTAACGGATATGGTAGAGCTTAAAGAGGATACAATATAACCTTCGTTCAAAGACATCAGGAAAATTTTTTGATGCAAAATTTTCATGTTTTAGATAAGGCATCAAGTGTGAGTAAAAAGACAAATCCTATAGTAAACCACAATAGTAGACAAGAAAGAAAACAAGCACCACTTGACTTTTTACCGATAGTGTACAAAGACAGAGTGCAAAGCAGGCATGAACGTGAAGAAGAACCCAGGTGATTAGTGTACCGTCGGCGCATTTGAAAATTCAAATTGAGAGGCATAAACACTGTTTAATTAGTATGGACCCCTCTGCACCATAACCGTGTGGACAGTCTAGTTTTTTTTTTATTGATTTATAATTTGTATATATTTTATTTTTATTATTAAAATCTCTTTTGTTGAACATGGACGGTGTAAGATGGGTTGGCTACTAAATAGTCCGTAGCTAACTTTGGCTATTTATCATTGCCATAGTCTCTCTCTCACTCTCTCTCACACACACACACACACATATAGTAGATTACCTGTACCACTAGTATCTAAAGATTGTAGTCTTTTTATTTCTCTTCAAAAAAAAGAAAGAAAAAAGAAGAGATAATAGTTTTTTAGTTCGAACCACAAATTCTTTTTTATAGGATAATATGGGCTATATTTATATAAGACCATAGGTTTGTAATTGTAACTGACTGCTGATTGAAAATGTGTATGCATAAATAATGAAGCAAAACAAGTAATTAGAGTTTGAATTCTATACTGCGATGGTGTGTTGACTTGAATCCTCTTTGTATGTTTGATATTTTTGTATATGATCAGGTGTTAAAGATGCTAGTGACAAGAAAATTTTAGTTGATATGCTATTCTGGGCGGTGGATAATCCTGCCCCTGCAAATTATTTACTGATTTCGGGGGATAGGGATTTTTCTAATGCACTTCATCAATTACGCATGCGGAGGTATAATGTCCTTTTAGCACAGCCCCTAAAGGCTTCCACTGCGCTCGTTGCAGCTGCAAAGAGTGTATGGTGCTGGACAAGCCTTCTTGCAGGAGGATCCCCACTTACCAGTGGTGAATCATCACAACTTGCTAATAGTAACAATACATTCAACCCTGAAATATTGCGCGATCCAGTTCCCGACATATTCCCAAAAAACCAAGCTGCATATTCAAAATCTGAAAGTATATCCTTGAGAAATCAGAACTTCTTTATTCCTGTTGAGGTTGGTGATGCTAAGGATAAAGGGAAGTATGTTTTGAAAAATCCAAACCAGCCTGGAATAACAAAAGCCTCAAGTATGCCAGTTGCGATTCACGAAAGCAACTACTTCACTAATATTAATCAGCCTGAAAGTGCACAAGCAAAACAGTTTAAGAGAGCTCCTCACGAATTTTTTGGTACAACTGAGCCTTTCCTTGCAAGCAGGTCTGACCACTTGGGGTTGGGGAACATTGGCAATTTTAATATCAAAGACGATCTACATAAGCAATACACTCAACCGCAGCCGGTTTTTGCACCGGATGGCTTGTCTCGACTAGATTCTTATAACAATGCTTTTCGTCCTGTGGCACAAAAACACGATGGTCCTAGATTTTCCTCTGCCCCACTCACGAATGTTCCTAATATTGGCAAGTTGGGTATGTCTGAGGAAAGCAATTATTTTCGAAATCCTCCTAATTTCTATAGGGAAGTTGGAGGAGACTACAAACCTAAATCTATGGAGTCTCCGAATTTAGCTAGACCTTGTGTACCACAAAAAGGTGATATCTCGCACACAAGTCAGCCAGTTTCCCATGATATACTGGGAAATAGGAATCCTCACGTTTTTGACGTTCCGGAAGTATCATCCTTCTCTCATATCACGATTTCGACTAATAGCATCCATGGAGTTCAATGTCAACCTCCTCCTGAATACATTCAAGGCCTTATAGGGGTTATCTTACTTGCTTTGAATTCTCTAAAGCTGGAGAAACTAATGCCTACTGAAACAAACATAAAGGACTGTATTCGTTATGGTGATCCTAAGTTCCGTAATACTGATGTAAAGAAAGCTTTGGAGTGTGCACTTGAACACAAAATGATATTGAAGCAAAATTTAGGTGCGGTGTGGCTATATGTTGGTAGAATGGAGAGATTATGGAAATGTGTGAACCCTATTGGTGGCAATCAGAATCAGTATTCGAAAGCAACATGGGACGCAATTCAGGAGTTTCTGACTAGCTCTGATGGCCGTTCAGCAATAATGGCTTCTGAATGCAGGTGATTTCTTTTCTATCTTTTTTTGCCTGTTTTGGGTTTGAAATTTATGATTAGTTATATGTAGTGTTAATCAATCTGCAAACACAGGTATGAAGCAGCTTTAATACTAAAAAATGCGTGTTTAAAATACCTTGCTTTGGGTGAGGTACTCCAGATCTTGAATATGATTATAGATGTGAAGAGATGGATTACACATTCTCAGTTGGGATGGCAACCAATTACGGTTACCCTTGCAGAGAGTAAAAGTGATGCAGGTACCGATACTGATGCTTGACTTTGTCTAGGACTTGTTTAGTATCATCAAAAAGTAGATCTAGATGGTTATGGCTAAAAAAATATTTAGGTCAGATTATTAGATGTGAGGACAAAAGGAACCTACTTCAATTTTGCAAAAGTTTATCAATGGAGAAGTTTACTCCGTATATGGCAGAAGGAAAATAGTACAACAACTAACTACCATGAAAGCATTCGGTTTCACTAATTCTGTGCTGGATAAATATCATGGGTCCCGAAAGAAGAAATTTTGTGACACAGGTTCCTTCTGCGGTTTAGCAAATTTAGTAGTCATATATCAATACTATCTTGTACAAGGTACGTTTTTGTTAGACGTGTATCCATTTATTGCTGGCTTAGTTAAGCTTCAAACCTTGCAATATATACAAAGTATAATATGTCAATACAGAATGGTTATCTTTTGTTTCTGCATCGCATCGAACTTAAAGAAGTTGTGGATGACAAGGACAGGTTGCTAGTCATGCATGCATACACCATACTGCAGTTCGGCCTACAGTCTCCTGAACTGATAGTGGATATGGTCTGGTCGTTTCAGCGGACATTTTACATTGTAGTTTACTTGGGAGGAGGGGAAATTTATTCAGTCATACTTGTTTGTAGTTTTGTGTGATCAAGGTGAAGTACATATTGTCCCAAAAAGGGAAGAATTAAGGTGGACAAAATACCGGAAGATTATATTGGTTACAATTTTTTCAGTGTCAACGTTCTCATAGTAATAGTAAGGTTTGAACTGATGTGCAAACCTGTTAATAAAGTTTTCTATGTTTTATTCAAAATAGTAATAATAATACTAATAATGTTTGCATGTGTATTCATTCGTGTTGCGATGTGCCAGTTCAAACGGAAAAGAAAAAGACAAAAAAATATACGCAATAAAACAAAAGAAATTATATTTTCACGCGAGTCACGAGAGTAAAATATCAAATTTGTATGTAAAAATATTAGTTTTCTAAAATAAATTTTTACATCATGTTCATTTAATATAATTTCACTGGATTTTACAAATTCATAAACAACCAACCGACAATATTAATTTTGATATATTATGATTCTTTTATTATCCGTCATCAAGACTTGGTTCAATCACATCTCTTTCAAAATGCCGTGATATGCTAATGCTATATTTAGAATTGTGTTTAGTTACCATAGGATCATTCATATTCTTTTTAAATTTATGAATTTTATTTGTTAAAAAAGAAAGAGACTCATTACAATTTAAATAAAATAAATTATTCCGCTTTTCATTTCATTATTTCTATCCAAACATAACAATATTAATTTTGACAAATTATTTTCAAAAAACCAACCTTGAAATGAGTTTTAATATAAAGCTCGGCTTGAACTCGGTTCATCCAACTCTAACCTCTACCCGGTATTGTGAACTCGCTCATTTCTCTTCTTCTTCGTTTATCTTTCCAGTTTGTACTAATCATTGAATAAACAAACCGGAAACAATTATGGGAATTCGAGGGTTTCTGTGGAGAAATCTGTTTCTACGGCGCCAAGTTATGGCGTCTTATTCTGTATTACATTCAAATTTTCGAAATACAAGGTTACTTCTGCAAGTAGCTATGCCGAATACCTCTCTATGTCCATTCTCCACTCGTACGCTTCTTCTTTTTACCTTACATTTATTTAAAGTGTTTTCCGGTTTTTCGTTCAAGTTAAATATTGAGCATATACATTTTTATCCTTCAATTCTAAAACCCTAGCTCTAAAATTTCATCAAACCAAGTTTTTTAGTGAGATCAATTTGAGAGTAAACCAAAGATCCCTACTCTTTCTTTTTTTTTTTGGAAAGTTCAGTCTTTAATATTCCACAGTTAAAACTTTATAGTTTATGTTTGTCTAATATTTCTGTTGTGGATCTATATTTATCATGGTTATGATCAATTGAAAAACTTATAAATGAACAGAATTGCATCCTCAATTTTCAAATGACCTCATTAAGGTAATGGAGCTTAAACTATCAGCTATTGAACACAGAAGTGCTCATCTTCAGGGTCTCATAAGTCAGGTAATAGCAACTGAGGAATCAGTTTTTAACTAGTTTTGGACATGTATTTGTTATGAATTCTTGGATATGTAACTGTACAAAAAGATTATTTCCTCTGTGATTACTGGTAGCAGCTTAGATTCTAATGTAAAATGGTTGTTGTATCTTTTGGTTTCTTGTTGATTTCCACTTGTGGAACTGAAATATCAACTACGTGTATGCCGTTTTGTTAACTTGGTATGTTGATTAAAGACAGCCAGAAGCCTCACCGGTAGAGTATGCAAGGGCTAATAAGGAGCTTCGAAAACTAAGTAGCTCAATGGATCTTATAAATGAGTTGAGAGCCAAACAAAAGGTACTAATCTACTGCTAAGATCAGAAAGAACCATTATTTATTCCAAAAGCTTTTTAGAAAATAAGAGTTTCACATATCTTTAGAACTTTTACATGTTAGATCGGTTCATCAATAATGTTGTATCCAGAATTGCAAATTGTAAGCTTCCATGTTTATCTTATTTTTTACATTAAAAATAAAAAAATGTGTATAGTCCTGTTGTTGTATGTATATTGGGATAGAGTTCAAAAGGTACTTTTTCTTTCTCAACTTGCAATCATTTTAGTCATAATATATACTTTGAAGTTTGAATGGTCCTTTGCTTATAGGTTGTAGTGTTGTAAACTTTTACTTTGAGAAAAATTGAACTAGGCCACATCTATATTCCTATAAAAGTCTCCTGATCCCCATCTCAAACAAACTTTTTTGAGTCCCACATCCGTTCAATCTCTTTCTGTTATATTCTACGTAGCACTTAATAGTATTGTCCGGCTTCTAGTAATATTGGTAGTGCAATCACTGGATATTTTATATTTACAGGTTATTAGATACTCACATACTCTCACCTTCCTATTTCCAATGGTTCTTGCCATGTTGTGGTCCAGGACACTTCTTAGGTTTTTATATCCTTTTGTAGGAGATTGAAGGTTTAAATTCACTCAAGTCTGAATGTCAAGAAGATAAAGACATGCAAGCTATGGTGATTGAGGAACTGGGTCAAGCCATGGAAGACGAGAAAAAACTACAGAATCTTCTTTTAAAGTCATTACTGCCCAAGGATGATGCTGATGAACGTGATTGCATCTTGGAAGTGAGAGCAGGTATTATGTACTTTTGAATTTGGGTTCTGTTTTACTAATCCTTATCGACCACCGAGTTGTACTCAGACAGTAAGGTTGATATTGTAGTTTGTTATAATTTCTCATAGGAACGGGAGGGGAAGAGGCTTCTCTGTTTGCAATGGACATATTCAAAATGTTAGTTTCTCCGTATCATTCTGTTACTTGTTTTCAATTCTATCATCAAGCTTTCAGTTGAGGTACTGATCTTAATGTTTAAATTACATAGGTATGAGAGATACTCACTTAATAATGGTTGGAAGTTTGAAGTGGTAGATGTCACAGATTCTGATCTGAAGGGCTTCAAGGTATGTCTTATAATAAGCTTATCTGCATATTTTTGGGCTTAATCGTTGGCAACTAGCAATTATTGAGGATCAAAGTTGTTATTTATAACAGTTGTTACTGCTTATCTCCTTCGTTTAGTCATGTTACCTCCTTCGTTTAGCCATATGTATGGTAATGTTGTGATAGTATACATATGCACAATTTCACCTTTGACTGCACAAAAATCCTCACTATTAAATCTCCAACCAGGAAGCTAGTGCAGCAATTTCTGGAGCTGATGTGTACGGAAGACTAAAATTTGAGAGTGGAATTCATAGAGTGCAGGTTCCATATCTCCTTCTTTCTCATAGTCAAGTTTAGTCGCTGTTTCATTCTTTTGAGTGGTTTAAATTATATCACAGTAAAGATAGTAAATATACTGCTACAAATTACAACAAAAAATTACAGAGTTGGTCTATTGCAGCGAGTTCCGGTGACAGAAAAGTCTGGACGTGTTCACACTAGTGCGGTGTCTGTTGCTATACTCCCGCAGGCAGATGAGGTGGTGTCTTCCCTTTAACTGATGATCTGAGTTATGTTATTGCCAGGCAGATGTTCCATGCAAATCTTAATTCTTGAAATATTACTGTTATAGAGCTAATCTTTTTTATTTAATACCTTTGTGAAGCTTTTGAGTTATTTTTTCTAATTTCTCCTGATATTATTTATTTCATTAATTTTCTTCATGTGAGGAATTTTAATACAAGGGTCAATGGGACTGTTTGTCTAATTCTGTTTGATCCTACTCAATCTTTTGCAGGTAGATGTGCATTTGAGGAATGAAGATCTGAGAATTGATACATACAGATCTGGCGGTTCGGGTGGTCAGCATGCAAATACTACAAATAGTGCTGTTAGGATAACTCACATTCCATCTGGGTTGACGGTTGCCATACAAGATGAACGATCCCAACATATGGTAAAGTGTTAAATTATTGCAAGCTGCAGCTGTTTTACCTTGATCATTTCTCCACTCTATCAAAATGATGTTTTCATTTTACCTCTTGCACAACCATATCCAAAGTGGTAATACTGTTCTATGATCCTAATTCTAGCCGGGACAACCATATCTAAAGTGGTAGTATTGTTCTTCTATCCTAATTATAGTGATGGTACTCACTCATCACTGAATGTGATGCTTTCCTGTTTACCTAATTCTATGCCGAGTCTGCATTACTTTTATGCTTTGTGGCTATGTTGCTCTTTTTCTTCCCACTTATATGCTCTCATGTTTTCTTTCTTTTTTTATTTTGTTAGAACAAGGCGAAAGCACTCAAAGTATTGTGCGCGAAGCTATATGAAGTGGAAAGATATAGAATTCGTACAGATCGGTCAAAACTTCGTATGGAGCAGGTATTGCCGACTTTTATGTGGATATTAGTGCATTTTGTGTCTTCATTATAGCTGCTATTTTCTTCCAGAACAGTTTACAGCTTCTGATGTCTTAAACAGATTGGTAGTGGGGACAGATCTGAACGTATCCGAACATATAACTTTCCACAAGGACGTGTTACAGATCACCGCGTTGGGATCACACACCATTCAATTAATGATGTAATGCAGGGAGAGAATTTAGACATTTTCATCGATGCCCTTCTTTTGCAGCAAGAAATGAATGCTATGGCTTCTTTTGGCTGTACACAGTGATACCAGTGGAAGGTATGTTGCCAACCTAATAACCTATACAGCTGCCGCTACCAAGTCTGCTCCTCTGCGGCAACCATCAGACTTTTAGAAGTAGATAAAAAGGAAAGGTTTCTGTTACTTTTCCCTAGTCATATTTTTGGTGAGACATGATTCACAGAGTCAGATTAATCATGATATGCATTTTAAAAGTTAAGTAATATTTGTTTTTACGATCATTGTGGGCTTTATTTGGGTTTTCTGGCATGAGAGCCTCAAATTTTGTTTTGGTTTTTTCCCTTGAAGGAAAATTTAGATATTTGATTTCCTTGTTTCTCGAGTCATAATTATAAAATAAAACGGCATAATTATTTTAAATTTTTACCTATATCATATCATGTAGACACACATGTATGTTTCGGAATACGAGTTTGTTTGGCAATAATTTATTTAAAATGATTTATAAGTTGGTTAAATTGTGACTTTGTAACGTCTTGTAAGTAAAAGGTAGGTTTGTGTATCCATTAACTTATAAGTTGGAAATAAGTGTTTGATTAACTTATTAGTTGTTGCGGAACAGAAGAGAAGAGGTTCGTCCGTTGAAATATTGAGCACCCACCCCTTCCCCTTCCCCTTCCCCTTCCCATTCCCATTCCCCTTCCATCTCCTAAAAGAAAGGATGGGATTGCTTCGTAGAAAGAAGAAAGAAAGAGAAAAATCCCAAATACTGTGGGTGGTGTGATGAGGTGGGTGTAAATAATCTGTACCGATAAAGGGCGACAAATAAACTTACACCTCATCTGATCTAATAATCTAATCTTCATCACGTCAGTCAATCACCTTATCAGAAAAAACATCTCATCTCATCTAACCTAACAAAAAAAGCTTTATCAGTCACCTCCCTTGCTTATTAAAAACAAAAAACCAAGACAAGACATACCTCTCTCTCTCTCTCTCTCTCTCTCTCTCTAGGCCATTGGAGGATAGATGGGATTATTTCCTTTACTTATCTTTTCACCGACTGGTCTGGACCATTTCCAAAGCTACTGAAAAAGTCTTTGAAAACGACTCATTTCTCACTGTTGATAACTTAGAAAAATGGTAATAATAATAATAATAATAATAATAAGATAAAATTTGATAATTTAACTAGAATTAAAACTGTTCTATAAATTTTAATATTAATTTATTATTTTGCATCAATTTTATTTTGTCCTTTAATTACTTAGTCATATAATCATATTTAGAATTTTAGTTTAATTTTTTACTCAACTTTATTGTATATTAAAAATATTATGAGTACATATAATAATTAATATCAAAATTATATTATATTATATATATATATATATATTAGATATATATTAATGATTATTTTAGTTATCAATTATATTATATATAGGTGATCTTTAGTTAATTAATGTTACAAAACAATTCCAACTTATATATTAGTTATCAAAATTTAGTTAGCTAGCTCTTAAAACTAAAATCATAATGGCAACTCATTATTCTCGAACAATTATATTCCTAAATAACTATATATTAAAAATATAACAAAAATATTATTAGTGAATAATAATTAATATATTAATGATTAAAATTTAGTAAATAACTTTATTTCATATAGGAGACCTTAAGTTAATTATTGTTAAAAATAATCATGACTTATATATTACTAATTAAATTTTAATTATCTTTTAAAACTAAAATCATCATGATTGTAACTTATTATTTTACAACAATTTTAATTTTTGTAGAGTTTATTTGGTTAATTAATTACAGAATAGAGTACGACTTAAATACTACGTTTTGCTTTTAAATTTTCACTCAACTTTGAACTTTAATTAAAAATACATATATATAAATACGAAAAATTGATTATAAAAACTTAATATTAAATTTTGAAACTATATAAAAATTTAATATTAAATTAAAAATAACAAAAGAATTACATTAGTAACACTCAATATGTGATATGTAGTCATTTATTTTTAAGCAAAATTTATAATGATTATAATAACAGTAGTAAGTCAATTTTAATTTTAATTTAAAAAATAACATGTGGGGCACTTGGCTAGTTATCTATAAAAAGTAAAGAAAAGTCATTTTCCTTTTTTCATTATATATTGCAAAAAGTCACTATTTTTTAAATAATCATATCATATTGAAAATGTGCAAGAAAATTGAGGACCCCTACCAAGGCCATGGCCCTTTATCTGTCTTTGGCAATCCCCAAAAGAAATAATTAAATAAATATTATGTCTTTCACTCTTTCCCAACCAAAATAAAAATTACTTCCCTCCGTCCCAAATTAATTACTCAATTTTGACTTTTTAAAGTCAAATTGACCATTTTTAAAACTAATCTTTTTACTACTTTTGCTAAAATATAGGTGAAGAGATTATAACCAAAAGAAAATACATACAATTTATTACTAATCCCAATTTTTATAATTTTAGAAATATATTTATATATGCTTAATTATTAATTCTAAAAATAGTCAATTTGACTTAAAAAAGTCAAAACTGAGCAATTAATTTGGGACGGAGGGAGTATATCTGTCCTCTAATTTCTCTTATTAGGTCATTTAGTATAGTACTGGTTTTACAGTAACCCTGTTGTCCCATTTTATTGTCATGGTCAATATGACACATATAATATTATTTTTTATATGTATCTAAATTATATAAAAATAATTAAATTTTATAAAAATTTCAGTTAAAAATAATAATATATATTTTTAAAGAGTCAAAGTAAAAAAATAAATTTAAGTCAGTAGCTAGACTGATCGGAATTCTCAATCACCCTAGGATAATTGATTTCGTAAATATCCCTACGGACTCTCCTATACAAAAAATAAATAAAAAATGAAAATCCTTCTTTTCTTTACAATATTCCATCATTGATAGAAGTGCTTTGTTGACGAATCTAACACACATTTTGGAATATCCTACATGATAAAAATTAATTTCGGTAATCATAAAGTTAATTTAATGGTAAGTTAATTAATTGATCAATACAATATTGACATACAGAGAGATCACCCTCAACCTTGCGTATCGATACTGTATTAATCAATTGATCAAAATTAACTTCAGGCTAATCATTCCCATAAAAATCATACATACTAAGGAACTATATAATACCACTTTCGTTCTTTGAAATTTTAAAATTCAATGTTAATTTGTTTGATTTTGATTAATGCAAACGTTAATATTGTAAACTACTATTAAAAATGTATTACCAAGTACAGAATCATTATTTATTTATTTCGAAAACTAAAGTAAGTTGACTAGTATCAAAATCAAATAAAACTCTTTGTTTTTTTTAACTAGTATCAAAATCAAATAAAACTCTTTGTTCTGATCTACCATAAATTGCAATCCAGATAAAAAAAAGTTGTGAAAAAGAAATAATACCAAGTCTTGCAAGAAACATTTGATGGAGGCCTAGGGCTTTGTTCTTTTCTGATCCTTGATTGCAGTCATTAGTATTCCTATTAAGATTATTTCTTTATGTTATTTTTTGGACCTTCAATATTATAAACCAAATTCTAGTACCTCCATCTTAGGAGTATTTTCCTAATATATATATATATGTTTTCTTGTGGATATGGTTGGTTGAGGGTAGTTCTAGATTTAGGAGGGCCAGTCCCTATTGTCACTGACACCAAACAGAAACAAAACAAACAGAGGATCATTTTGTAGGGAGATAAATAAAGACGCATACAATTTCCCTATTTTTAAACTCAGGTGTTTGTGTTTCTACAATTCTCTCAATCTCACCCTCAGTGTGTGTTTTTTGAACTGCAAAACCCCTTTCATTGATGATCACCATATAGAATGTGAATGAATGGTCAACCTTATTTTTCTGGGAAAATCAAGAAATACAAAGGGGATTCTTGAAATGGATGAATTTGGAGATGGGTGGAGTTGGGAGGAGAATAAGTTGTTTGAGGTGGCTTTGGCCGTGGTTGATGAGGAAAAACCAGATCGATGGGAGGTGGTGGCAGCCATGGTTGGGGGGAAGAAGAGTGCTGATGATGTTCATACCCATTATGTTATTCTTTTGCAGGATTTGGAGTGCATTGAATCAGGGAGATTGGATCACAAACTTATTGATGATTATGCTGACCAATTCTTAGACTGTAGTACTGAATCCTCTTGTTGCACTGATGAAGAAGATCACAAGTATTTACCCCTCTCTCTCTCTCTCACACACACACACACACAAACTCATTTTTTGGAAAATTTTAAAGTTCCACATTTAATTATATATCCGTATACGAGTGCCATAAAACAGAAAATGGTACTCTTTTTATCGGGACAGAAAGATATGTTAGATCTGCTTTTCATGTCTTTTTTCTCCCTTTTAAGCTCTTGCAATATGTAGTTTTCATTTCATGATACTTTTGTAGATGGATGTTCCTATTACACTATGCGAAGTGATGTGTGTGTGTCTGACATCTGTGTTAATTCGCTTAAGTGGGAAATTAAAGTTGTGATGGTAAGCAATGCTTTTATGCTTCTTTTTTTTTTCTTTTATAAAATAAAATAAATAATTTCATGATGGTGATCTAACTAAGATGTATTATAGTTCTATTCCAATGTGAGGGTCCTTTCCTTCCCTAGATGTCCAAAACATGAGTTATTATTTGTGAAGAATTAAGTTTTGATGAGGACTTTAGGAGATAAAAGAAAGTATAATGTGTCCTCCTTAATTTTGGGTAAGAGCTCAAATGAAAAGGAACGTTAGGAATCCATGTGTAGAGGGGTTTTTGTGTGGCTCAAAGTATACCGAGGAGCCACTAATTAAGGCGATAGCCATATTCAAGTACATCATGTATGCATATGTCCTTGTACACCCTGTGTAGAGGTGATGTGCAAGCATAAGTCGTATTAATCGGATCATTTCCTAAGACAACGAGGTCTGCTTAATACATCATATATATATAGATATATCTTGCACGTAATGTGATTCACATCGTGTAAGTCTCATTAAACCTCATTCTCCTTCCCATTTCTGGGGAAAGAGCAAATGGGTTTAGGAGCTCGTTTCTCTCCTTTTCTTTCATTATTATAAACTTCCAACCAACGGAAACATGGACATTTGGGGAGTTATAACTCTAGTCTGTAGAACATTTATATTACCTTTTAAATCTTTGGTTATCAAATATGTCTCCTTTTCCAGGAAGATGGAGCTCTTTACTGCTATTATCTAACCTTTATATCCTTATTAGGCTGGCTGCTGATATAATCAACATCAATACCTTTTAGCAAACTTTTTTTATGGATACATATCCTATTGTAATGTCTATATTGATCTAACATTGCACTTTTTCAGTTTGCTTTTGACTTAATTCAAGAGTAGCACAAAATGAGGCGAAGAAAAAAAAATTAAATCTAAAATTATAAGTACATAAAATCTTCCACCTGATATGGTCAGTATCTTTTTTGTTTTCAATTGGAAGGAGGATTGACCAAGAAGTTTGCTTCTATGTTATTGTTGGGCTTCACAGGAAGTCAGAGAAGAAATATTCATGCTCCCTTTGATCAGACAAGATATAGTCAGTTGGGTAATCTTAATTACTATGACTGATATGTGAATTCAAATTCAGTAATGTACCCCAAATATACCTACTTACCTAGAAGTAAAAATCTACTTCTTTACAATTTCATTGTATTCACCTAGGTTTGTTCTTTACCAAAACATTCGGTGGTGGATAGAACTGGCTAACACATGAGAGTATTAACTTATTTTATTAACAGATTTTTTTATGTCCGTTGAGAATTATTTGTTGACAAGTTGGTGCAACTGTGAAGTTCCATTCTAAAAGATGCTTCTAACTGATTATTGAGAAATGAATGAAATTCCAGTAGGGATGTGCGATTGTGTTTATTTTCTTGTTTCGCTTCCAATATTATATTCTTAGTCTAGGTTTTAATTTCGATATAAATGTAGTATATACTTGGCATCACATCACTATAATGTTGAACAGAAGATATCTGTATTTGATTCAGATGTTTTTCCTTGTGGGCAGCTGACTTTGCATTAAAGGTTAATATTTTTAGCAATTTTAGTGATCTCTGATCTTTTCTTTATTTTTTTGTGCAGCTTTCTGGTTTATCTGAACTTGGACGACTGATCAGTGCCATATGTTCCAAGCCTGAAACAAAACTGAAGAATGCTGTTGTTAATGTGGGTAAGCTCATTGATTTTATTCCTGCCAGTAAGTTGATATCAAAAAAGTAGGCATTGTAATGCAATGCAACTGGGAGACCAGACTGATCTTCCCAAATGTGTAAATATTAGGTGTCTTATTTGGATTTTGTTTGCACATAGTTGTTAATAAAATTAATTTGTTTCTTGTAATTTTACTGTTTTGGGTATATTGTTTTGGCGTACAAAATATTTTTAAAAAAAATAGATATAAAAAAATGTTTTTCAGAGCAGCAATATTTTTTTCCAAGCATGGAGCTTAGATTAGGAAAAGATGAACAAGGTTTTTTTGGACATGAAAGATGAACATGTTTAAATGATCATATTTCTACAAGGAAATAAAGTCATTTTGATGACATACACTAGAGCTAGAAGTCATTGATATCTCAGTCAAACTTAAGTTTGATTACAGCACAACAGAGCAGCCATTCAATACCTAAATCTGCCATTTTGATCTGGCAAAGTGCTTGGAATCTCAGTATGCATTTGTACAAAATTTAATCCAACACTTTGCAATCAAGCTTATCTAGTTTTAGAAGTAAATCTTATTTGAAATAGAAAGTACAAAAACCTTACAGCAGGTGGACAACTGCTTGGTCATTCCTTAAAAGATAAAAAGTAAAAAAGTAATTTAAAAGCCAAGCTTTCACAAATAGGCAATTCTAACTATTTCAAAAGAACTGCCAAAAAAATGAAAAAGGAAGGGAAGTAACTAGTAATCCATGTATAATAAATATGAAGACTTTATAATCTCTCCTCATTCTACAGGTCCTTGCAAAAGTGCATTTCCATTTAATGGAAACATACTATTTTGGAAAAATCTTTAAAAAATAGAAGAGGATCAAATGAATCATAGCTGCATCTTAAACCCTAAACCCTACCAACCACAGTAACGCCAAGAGCCAGACTCTACAATGAAAGAGCCAAAAAAAAACACAAGGGAAATCCTGCCACAAAAATTAAATTTGATTTTTCACCTCAGTCCATCTACCAGCTTCAACCACAAGCTCTTCATCACACCTAAACAAAGATCAGTTTTTATGCATGAACAAAAAGATGACAACAATGTGATGCCATTAGGAGGGAATGATGATCGGATCCAACTCCTTTGCATCTGCTGCAACAGAGTGGCCTTTTCACCACCCGTTTTGATCGGATCCTTCTTGTATTGGGTAGACCTGGTGACCAATGGAGCACAGGAGGGTGTACACGTAATGGAGAAGAATCTGTGTTTACAGGCATGTCATCTGTTGGAAGTGGATTTATAGATTCTAAATACAGTAACCCGAATGTCTCAGTTGTAAAGTATTTGGAACAGTAATCACAGAGGTTCCTACTATTGTGCTCAACTGCAGCCACAGCATGCAGGCATGGGATGCCAGCGACTTGCCACATTCCGCAACTACAGGCCCAGTGATCAATGTTCACAACATAAATTGCAGTCAAACCATCATCAGAAACTTCAAAATTGCAACCTGATGAGCCTATCACTTTAAATGATCGTGCTTTAGCTATTTCTTCCTTTAGTTTATTTCCTATCGTAGGAGTTATTCTTGCTGACCACTGACCTGAATCCAACCGACGGTTACGTATTAACTCCATCATCTTATGACTCATGCTTTCTATAATATCTGTTATTGGTAGAATAGGAAGGTCAGCTACCCAACTATAAAATGACTCAGCAAGGTTGCATGTGAGATTATTATATCGTGAACCTTCAAAAAGTGCATTTGCCCAGTATCTTGGCTCACTTTGCATTATCCACTCATATGCAACAGGTGAAATATTTCTGATGCTCTCCACACACGTCCTGTATGAATTGGATGTGGGTGTGTAGGCAGCATCATAGAAATAAGCAAGAATCAACCGGATAATTTCCGGATTATGTTTGCCCCTCAAATACTTTTTCAGATCTTCTGTAAGATGATGGAGGCAATAAGCATGGAAAGAATTTCCAAACATATTGGAAATAGACCGTCTTAACCCCATATTTCTATCTGAAACAAATGTTATTGGTTGGGGCACAACAAGAGCAGTGTTCATTTGCTCAAAAAACCAATTCCAGTTATCGTCATTCACTCTATCTACTATGGCAAAAGCAACAGGGAAAATACCATCATTTCCATCCAATGCTGTCGCAGTCAGAAGCTCTGCATTGTATCTTGATTTCAAACTCATGGTATCAAGGAAGAGGAGGGGACGGCAACCATTTCGAAAACCAGTCAAGGAAGCATAAAATGCAACAAAAAGACGATGAAAGCTCATATCCTTTCTTGTAGTAAGAGTGACTACACTACCAGGGTTTGTCTCTGCAATCTTCTCACATAACCAGGGCAAGTGATTGTATGAATCTTTGAATGAACCCTGAAGCTCTTTCCTGGCGGTTTCCATCCCGTGCCATGCCTGCGAATACTTTAATTCAATCCCAAAGTCTTGTTGTATTTCATCAGCATTTTCCTCTGGTTTGCTGGTTGGGAAATCTCGAATCATGTCCTTCATAATGCTTACCGCCAACTTTTTTGAGGCGTGAGGTTGATTTGCTACACTGGTACCTGCTCTACAAGAATGGGTGTCAATCAACATCCTAACTACAAATATCTTTGTGGTAAACAATCTTGATGCACGAATTCACCAAGGACAGCCGTCAGCTTTACACTTGGCAGTAACCCTTCTACTATCATTGTGCGTTTTAATGCACGCAAAACCACGTGCTACACAATACTTGTGTAAAGAATCACAGAAGTCATGAACACTATTAAACTGTAGGTCGATGCCAGTGATGCAGTTCTCCGATGATTTGACAAGTTTAATCTGATTACTCTCCCCCGCATCCATCAGAATCGCAGGTTGGGAATCAACAGCCATCATTGACTCAGGATCAGGAGAAAGCATGAGACCACTAGGGCTGACATGATCAACAGGGGTGAGAGGCTCAACCATCGTCGTTTGGCTGAATCTGCAAGAGTAAGAATTCATAACATACTTTAGCATTTCTTTATCACTGGGCGACAAAAAATCACTGGACATCTACGTTAAAATTGCATTCAGTTCTGTTAGTTCACAGAAATCCAATCTTACAATAAAATTTAGATTGCAAGTAATTAACTATATAACGGGTGATCCATCGAGTAGTAAATAATTGGAAAGGAAAAAGGCATAAATACCTACTGTCAGGAATAATTGAAGCATCACTGATAATATTATCCTCACCAGTGAAGACATCAACAACTATCTTTGTGGAGTAGTCATAAAGATCGAGCATGCGTTGTATGTCTCTGTCTGTAGAAATTGTAATAAGTTTTGTAGTGTTGTTGGGGAGGAAGTACTTGATGGTAATGGAACAAGGATCACATTTCCAGATATCTGCCATCTCAGACTTTAATTCAGCAAACCGGGTTTTATTGTTGACACCAATAGCATAAGCATCTCCACCCGTGTATGACATTGAACCATCAATAGATGTCGTAAACTTCCCACCAGACTGACAGATAATAATATGCTTCCCGCCGGCCATTGCCTGACATTAACATAAACCCCTAACAACAAAAAAAGAAAAACATAATTTCCCTTGAAATGACTACAAATGCATGTAGTTAGATATTCAATCAAACAGCTCCTTTGAAAATTAATATGGAAACTCAATAAATAGAGTTCAATGTGCTCATTTCATAACAAATTAACAATGCTGTCCTTGTAAAGATCAAATTTTACCATATGGGTTGTCCTAAAATCCTGACAAAAGATCAAGTTTCTATAAGATTTTTTTTTCCTGATGATTTTATAAGTGGGCTTAGTTCTTTACACAATTGGTGTTGTTTTACATGCTGTGAAATTAAAAAGAACAAAAAAATCAACCATCGCTGTAAAATAACATGAATTATAAGCCAAAAGAGCAATGAAAAAGAAATTGATAAATAGAACAAAATGTAGGATCTTTGGACTGACCTGAAGGTGAATCAAGAGCTTGTTCAAAGCCTACAAATGGATATACTGAGAGTAGGAAGCAAACTCCTTGCAAGAACGAAACTGATCAATTAACCCCAAATATAATATTGGGATTTTGACACTCCTCGTTTTGGTTTGTTTGGGAGCTTGCCGCCAACTCCAAAACAAACCGGTTCAAGTAGAGATGTAGTATCTGGTTTGGGCCGGTTCAATGCGAAAAGGGGTCAGGCTGGAGTCTGGACTAGGGGGTGTTGTTTATTTCTCTAGACATATTTATTATTGTATCCACTTTCAATAAAAATCTCCATATTTTGTATAGTATGATTATGCGTTTTTAAGCTTTTGCGTTGTGTACTAAAGGCAAATACTAGGAATTTCAATAAACGTGGACAAAAAAGTTCAATTTTTCCGTACAACAATATGTTGAGCTAAATAATAACTTATTCATTGTACATAGAAATAAAGAATCAACTTAATTTTTAGAATAAAATTCAGTTGAAAAATGAAAATCTAATTAGAGATGACAGGTGTAGTCTCTGTCTAAATATCATCTACATCCAGAAAATCGTATGCTTTGGAAGAAACTTGTACAGTTTGAAAAGTAGCCCTAGTCTCTGTCCGACCGATCATTCCACTAGCAAAAAAATGATATTTTTTCCGGGTCTCTTTCTAAACTTGGTAGTCTTACCTTGTTCTGGAGTTTCCACGGCTCTTTCCCATTGAAGTCCTTGTTGGGCAGGTGTTTTACGTTCAGCTAGCATTAAAAAGGCGATTTCTAGCAGAAGTGGTAGAATTATAGCAGACAGATAAGAAGTTGTGATCAGCCAACTGCTCGCTAAACCCAGACAAATGGGAAGTGAACGGAACTCGTTAAAATGCAAGATAAGTTACCCCTAGGCGGGAAATTTTGTTGACTAGTAGTCGAATAGTCTTTTATCTTATGTGAATTTCCTACGTGCATGCACTGACAAGAATTCTTGATGATCAATTAGTATTTTGTTAATTAATTCATCGTTATTAACAGGATAATTGTTTCAGTGGTGGACCTAAGTTAGAGGCAGTGGAGTCAAATTTGACCCCACTGACCAAAAAACCTTCCCCTGAATGATTTACTAGTAAAAGTAATGAAGTAGAATTAACAACTTAGATAACTAAAAGGAATGAATCCAAATGATTAAATTAGAAGTATATTAGACAATTAATTTTAAATTTTAATACACAAAGATTTAACAAGAGATCATTAAGCAAAAGATCATCCTTTTATCAGTTATAATCAACAATAATGCTAAATATTTGTTGATTTAAATAGGGAAATGGGAATACGAATAATAAGCACAGCCATTAAAGAGAAAAAAGCATGCTAGTCAATAAGTTCTTGGTAGAAATCTCTATTTGCTTTAATATAGTAATCCAATGGTGTAGAATTAATGATAAGCAACTATGTGAAGCCTAGCCCATTTTTGCTTGGGCTTCTTCTACCCAAAACTTTCAACAGAAAATTGCACAATTAGGGAGGGATTATAATAAACTAGAAAAAATGTTTACTAGAATTATGTGTTTGGGGAAGTAAGAATAACATCAAAGTCACTTAGTGTCCATTCTGCCACTTCATCTTTGTTGCTAACAAAAATTTCAGTTCCCACATCAAGAGATGTCCATATTCTTCTAGCAGGAGTAGTACCTGGATCCTGTAATACAAACAAACATTCCTTCATATACTTTATACGAGTATATATGTCATAATACAATTACATAAATTACAGGGGCAACGCATGTGACCCACAGGCTACTATCTATTAAGTTACTGACCTGATAGAAGTAGAGTCTACTTGAAAGGCCACCTACATCAAGTTCCCAAGTCCTTGCATCTCCAACCCAACCATCTCCCTTCTTAGTTGGGTAGCCATATTCAGCCCATATTGGATGAGGCAGCAGCTGAACAATTTCTTGTGCCTGAGGATTGCTGTAAGGGTCACAAAGGCTGTATGGTGCTTCCAAATGCATGGCATTCCCAGGAGCACAATAATAGTGATAAGCCCCATAAGGGAAGTTGGCAGTGTCATTTCTTAGTATTTTTGTGTTGTTTGGAGTAATGTGGTACGGAGGACAACTGACGAGAGTTGTGGGACTACACCATGCTGGAGTTTCAGGGTTGATGATCATCTCGCTGTATCGCGTTACGTCCGTGAGCACGTCTCCGTTACACGGTCTGCCATCGTTCTTCCAGCAGCTCCCCATGTCAATTAGATAGAATTGGCTCTTTGGTCCTCCTCCTTGTTGCACATTCAAAGTTAATCTGACTTTGAAATCAGGTGACTCTGGAAGCTGAAAGTCAGATGACGTTGTTAGTTTACATGTTAGGAATAGGAAATACTCACAAAGAATGTCACTTTTTTTCATTTTTTTTGGTGAAGAATGTTACGGTGGGTGATTTCAAGCAAATTAAGGATGTAGATTTTTATTTTTACCAATTTTCTGCTTTATAAAGCAATTGTCAACTCTAGTTTATGCAGTTGTATTTTCTTTGACTTGAAAAAAAGAGTGACTATCATTTTGGGACAAACGTAAAATTAAGTGACATATATATGTGTAAATATATGTGTGTGGGTGTGTACATATATATAGATAGAAACAGCTGAGATGCAACTGGCCATGTCCAAACTGGCATGTCTCTCTCAAATGTTGTTACTTGACATGATTGATAAAGATGGTATGCATTTAATGTGAAGTTATATAAAGAAGAATTAACAAGACATATGACTCTATTTAATATTCTGGTGAATATATATATATATATATATATATATATATATATATAGATATGATGTTTTTGTTCTACTCTATTTGTTCTCTTAAAGAAATAATCATGGATTGGACACATCTACTCCAATTAATTCACATACTTCCAACAAACATTTGGTATTGTAGGGCCTATCTGCTTTCTCATGAAAAAATCCGCATGGCTGGTAACCTACACTGCGTAAATCTTTTCCTTTGTGTGAAGACTAACGTTGTTCAGTCCAAACAGGACTCTTATAAATGACCCTACATGTTGTTTGACAACCAGCTCGTGGCTCGTGGACATGGAAACTTGAGTCTTACGTATGAATGAAATAGTTGGCTAACTTTATCAACTAAAAACCAATTTGCTATGAGAGGCACTAAAATACTATCAGATGAAGCTATATACATTACTTGTTAAAAATAAAAATGCATCAAGTTCTTTTTTGCACATACAGTTTTTAGCATTCCTCTGGTGTCATAGTGGTAGCCTCCAGAGAACCCTTTGGTAGCATCAGCTCTGAGGTACAACATTAGCCATGGATACAACTTTGAAGTTTTGAGTTTGTGACTGAAAACCCAACTCCCATTCCCAATGTTCTTCTCCCAAATCACCTCATAATAAGAAATTCCCTCAATAATCCCACCAGAGTGATACCCCAATTCATACCTGCCATGAAAACCTCCTGTCATTCTTCTGCCATCGCTAGAAAGTTTAGTCTGATCATGATAAAATATGGGTTGATTCATACAGTCATTTCCAGGGCAAGGAAATCTTCCTGGATTAAAAGGTGCTACCTTTTTCCCATTTTCTGGGCACAAACCAGATTTTGTGTCAAAATTTCCATTTTTCAACATAACCATCCAAAACTGCCATGGTTTTTGGGTATCTTGAACTTCACATAAAGAACCCAAATACTTCTCTTTTTCAGCTGCATAAAGGTCTGGATCATTCAGAGCTTTTGGACTCAAACCTGGAAATTGATTTCCCACTCCAAGTTTGTTATCTGCCTCACCAACTTTGTGATTCAGAGAATACTCTGCACCTTCTTCAATCAGAAAAAAAAAGAAGAAGAAGAAGAACAAAGAAACAGAGGAAAGAAAATCAAGAATGTGACAAAATTCTTGTACTTTTACAAAATAAAGATCACACAATTTGCTTATATCATTCATTACTGCATTTTTTAAAGAAAATTGAAAACAGTGTCTAAAAAAAACAGAGAGAAAAGAAAAAGGGAATGGAAAAAGAAAGGGGAAAAGGGAAAGAGAGAAATAACTACCAGTTGAGAGATCAAAGCAATCAGCAGCTCTTGGGCTTCCCATTGAAGGGGCTTCTTTACCAACTTCATTGCAGAAATTCCAGGCCTCAAAGCCCACTCTAAGCCCGTCTCTTCTCATTCCAGGGTCTCCCACTGCTGAAGCACTTTCCTTAACACTTGCAGAAGAGACACAAAAGAGTAGCAGCAATTTTATCATGAAAAAGAATGACATTAACAAGGGAAAGTATTTCATGGCTGCTGCTTTCTGTCCCTTCTATTTTGGGAAAGTATTTTCTTACTCTCTATCTCAAGGTAGCAGCAGGGGGAGTTATTATGGGACAAATAAATACAAAATGGGTTGCAGCTTGCTATTGATGATTGACAATTCTGGGACGAAGGAAGGCACACAGAGAAGGCAGTTATTTATTTTTATAATATGGCAAATTTAGTACATTTTTGTGCTAATATATAAACTTACCCCATTAAAATTTTATAAAAATTTCTACCAAATACTGCCTGAGTAATACTAGCTCAAATTCAAAATTCATTAATTTCTCAATCAAATCTCAGATCCATATCAGTTCTACCTCCTCTATAAATGTATCTCCCTATAATTTTTTTAAATTAAATAAATAATTTATATTACATTATTTTTTAAGGAGTCTTATTACATGTGACTATAAATTTATGTCAATTATAAAATCAACAAATGTGAATATATTGATTACGAAAGAATTAAAAATAATCCTACTATCATTTATTATTTCTTTATCTCTTAGTTTGTCATAAATTTATAGACATTTTAATCATTTTAAAAATAATAATAATTACAGAATTAATCATTTATGAATAAGTTTGTGATTACAAATTATTTACTATAATTTTGGCATTATTGAAAAAAAGTTCTCCCAAAATTCTTTTTTGCGTGATTGGTGTTTACAAACATTACGCGTAACTGGCAGGCTTTTTCACCAAACTTGTCTCTTTTTCCTAAATAGTGTGTATGCTATGAATTATGATAACCATAAACAAACACTCCTTTATCTACAATAATTAATCCTAGTTAACTTTTAAGTTAATTACAGAATTTTAAAATTCAATAATTCTTCTATTAATTCATTAAATTATTGGACTATAGTTAATACATTGTAATTATTATAAATTATATAAAATTTATATTAACTATAAAACCTATTAATCAGAATAATTACAAGTTAAAAATATCGGAAATGACTTCAAATGGCCAGAATGAGGCCTTTTTTTTATATGCAACCAAAGAGGATTTACAATATAAAAGATTATATTAATTAAGATCAAATAAATTTATGTTCATAAATTGACTTCAAAATGAGTCTTTTGTTTTTTTTTAAATGGAAATTATTATTTTTTTCTTCCGTTTTTATCTTTGTGAGATATGAATTATTATTTTTCTATGTGGTTTACCTTTTTCTATTTTTATGATCTACTATTAGTTGCCCCTCTGCTTTTTGAAAACTATTACATTAATATTTTCTCTTATTGTCTTGTGATAAATTGTGTGTGGAAGAGGCTTCCAAAAATGACACATTTGGCACTCCCAAGCTGCTACATGATTACTTCTTTCTGTCCCATAATATATGTTATTTTAAATAATTTTATTTTTTTGAAATTATTTATTATTTTATATAATTTAAAAAAATTAACTATAATCTTTCTAAAATAGAATCGGCTATGGTGAAGTTAAAATCAACTTCACCATAATAAGTGTATATAATTTTTTGATTAAAAATGTTATATCAACATTTTCTATAAACAATAGATCAAAAAACTATATACACTTACTATGGCACCATAACAGGATCCTTCTAAAATTATCTTTTATGGCAAAATATTACAGATGAAAGAGAGTATGAGATAAATATGATAATTATAAGAATTTAGGTATATTATAGATAAATAATATTATATTAATATTTAATATTATATAATTATTTTCTTAATTCTCGTACACAACTCTAAAACGTTATAAATTATAGAATAGAGGGAGTGGTATTTAGTGGCATATTATTGCATTCACATCAAATTAACAAGGGCTGCTATTTTGGGCACTCCCAAGCTGCTGCATACACATTTGTTTTAAAAAATGACAAAAACTGACTTATAACGGGCGGCCATTAGTAGACCTGACAAACGGGTTTAAAGTCCGCGGGCCGGGCCGGCCGTCAAAACTCGGGTTTTGGGCCGCATTTTTAAGCCCATAAAATCCGGGTCTTTTTGGCCTGACCCAGCCCGTTTGAGCTAAGCCCAAGAAACAGGCATAAAACGCCTTCGGCCAGGCTGCCAAAATCTGGATTTTGGGCTTGTATTTTTTGACCCGTCAAAACCCAGGCAGTTTTGGCCCGGCCCGTTTGCTAGGTTGTAGCCATTAGTGTGAAACCAAAAATTTCACGTGAAATTTGCATTTATTTATTATTTTTATATAAAATATTAAAATTAATTTAGTTGATCATTTTTTGGATAATTTGGTAATCAGCTTATAATTCTCAAATACAAAATACATAATTATAATAATATACGTTCAAATTCAATGAATACAAATATAATTTGATATATATATATATATATATATATATATATATATATAAAGAAAGTCACAAGAAAAATTAATATCATATATATATATCAATTTCAAAAGAGCATGACCTCCTATGACCTCCTCAATAACCATTTCAAAAGAGCATGACCTCCTCAATAACCATATCAATTCTTGTGGATACTTGAACAATATTCAAAATTTTGCTTTTAAGTCCCCCACAGAATGTGTATAATTTATCTCACTTTCTAATGAACTTTTATATAAAATAAAGATTAAAAAAAGGCATTAAAATGTTATATGGAGCAGTTAGTTTTATTAGGCCATGAATTGATAATGGAACAAGTAGCAGTTTAGTAGGAATTAGTCAAGAGTACTCGATCTTTAAATATATAATACCTGTCCCAAATAATTGAAAAAATAATAATAAATAAAGGTGGATAGAAGCATGAGATTTCTCTCCACTTCCAACTGCCGTGTAGTATTTGTGTTAGTTTATATGTATATAATACCTGTCCCAAATAATTAATAATAAATAAATAAATAAAGGTGGATTTGCATTCGCATGCATGCATGCACACCTGTTAGCGGAGCAAGTAGCCAATGCTGTGGGGATGTAAACTGTAAATTCAATGTCAAAGTTTCGGATCAGGTTAGCATGAAGTTTATTTTTTGGTAAATTTATTAATTGATCAATAGAATGCTAACACACATAGAATCTCGTCCGCGTGTCAGCATTCTATTTGTCAATTAACTAACTTATCAAAAAATAAACTTCATGTTAACCACTTCCCAAAGTTTCAATGGCAAGTTGCTGATTCCCGAGGCCGCATTCCGCCGGGTTTTTTACCAGTTCATATTTTATATGAGATAAATTGAACTGATTTTAAAAGCACACGATTAAGTATATATATATATATATGTCGCATTCAACAATGCATCACCCTAATAAGAGATAGACAAATTGTTACGGAGAAAAATAAAAGTACAGTCAAGAGATATATTTTATCATTTTAAGTCAATTTATGAAATATAACTTCAAAATCAATATGAATTTATTTAAATTTTAAAAGAAATGTTAACTAATTAATGTAAAATAATATTAAGTTGTTTGTACAAAATTAGGTAAATTTGTATTGATTTTGAAAATTTTCAGATTTCACAAATGAATCAAAATGTATCTAGCTCTACTTGGAATGAATTAGCAAATGGATATGAATTACCAATTTTTTAACTATAATTTCAACACAACATCATTGCTATGCATATATGATCATGTATAACCAACTGTAAATATATTTCATATGGTAGCATACGTTAGAATTATGACGCGTTATTAATGAATATTTAAGTTGAATAAAATTATAATTATTTTAATAATATGTCATGAATATTCATGGTTCTACCATCGACAGCTCATGCATACATTCTCAGTCTATCAAATTCAAACTCTTTTTCTTGTACACTATACAATGTACAAGAAATGAACCCAGTTTACACGCTGAAGGCCCGGCCCAATTTTTAGCCTTTTCAGTCCCCAAGGGTTGATGAAAATTCAAACTACACAAAAAACCGTTTGGGTGTAGTTTGGTATGATACTGTTGTTTGAGATTGGTGTAGTGCGATTTTAAAGTTTATGGTGTAGTTTCATTTTGTGCGGTTTTGATTTTAAAACCAATTGAGATTGTTAACAATAATACTCAATACATCAAATTTGTTTTTATGTATAAGAAACCATACATGACATCAACATAATAACATTAAGAAACAAGTTTTAGGTTACTGTAAGGTGGCTAAGTTGGTTAGAAGGGTTAATAATGTCATTTGATTTTATTAATTAAGGGTAAGGTAGTATTTTTCATTCTTCTTCATTTCTTCTGCATGTTGCTCTGTTAGCAGTCACATGGCTGAGGTAGAGCAAATCTAGGATAATGCAATTTGGAGTATATGTTGTAACGACCCCAAAATAGGTCCATTCCATCCAACCCATTCTGAGTCGCCAAATACATGGTACAGAAAACAACTACAACTTTATTACAACAATTGTCTTATTAAATACAAACAACACATATGTTGTGAGTTTGGATACAAATATATACCAAATGTGACTCATGTCCCTACCGTGGACAACACCTCACAATGACACCTTACATAAATGTATAGTCAAAAACTGTTTTAGAAATTAGAATATTTGGGAAGTGCTCAAGGAAACCTTTGTACATGGGAGGCCATACGTCAAGGTTATGATAGATATCATATGGCCACAGAATTATCCTTGGTTGACCCAATAGACCCCAAAGAAAAACGAGAAGATTACTATCATATTCTTCCCAATGGTGGGTCTTCTCTTGACATATCATTATCTCTATTGTCTCTAATTGAGAATTATACTTCAAACAAATACCAAGATTATATAGGTAGTGCTCATATATATACTCAGCAAGTGGATGAGCACATCCATGTCTTATGATGACACGAGGTTGTATGTCGTTAGACATCTTGTATGATAGTGGCAAACCACCCTTCCAACGTTGGGTACACCTTACCCTATTGGATTCACCAAATAAAACTACTAAATGAACTTTTCTATACTGCTTCGGGAGAATCTCCACAGCTAGAGACCACCGTTCTATTTCTCCGTTACCCTCGCTCGATCCAGCTACACTCTTATTACCTGAAAGAAATTGTGAAGCAAAAGGGTGAGCACAACTAGCTCAGTAAAGAATATCATGACTAAAGATAATTAAATTATCAATAGCTTTCATCAATAATAAATCAGAGATTTAGAACATATAGTAAATGATAAAAATTTTAACCATAGTTGCAGCGGAACGAGCAATCCATTAGAAGAGTCAAATAGACTATAAAGTCTATTATCTTCTCCATGTTAAAAATCCACCAACAATGTTTTATCCCTGTAACATCAATCAATAATTCTGGTCCACAATCATATGAATAACTCATAATCATAACTGTAGTTCTAAATTCCTCTTCTCATCCAGGACGAAGATAATTTTCATCACCTGAAACATCAAAGATCATGGTTACACCAAATCACATTTCCTATTCATAATCATACTAATAACTTCATCTTTGCACTACGGCCAAAGATATTCATTTGTATCACCAGTTGGTCATGTTTATCTCAACATCTGTTCATCTTTACACTACTGGCCAAAGATATTCAACAACATGCCATCTTTGCACTACGGGCCAAAGATATTCATCAACAATTCATCTTTGCACTACAGGCCAAAGATATTCATCAATATTTCATCTTTGAACTACAGGCCAAAGATATTCCTCAACAGTTCATATTTGCACTACGGCCAAATATATTCATCAACAGTTCATATTTGCACTACATAACAAATATATTAATATCTCAAAGAAATGTATAATCATTTATATAAACAATAATTATAACCATGTTGATCATTTCACCTTTGCACTTAAGCTGAAGATATTCAATTATAAATTCAATGGTTATGATCATACTAGTCAATAATTCAACTTTGCACTACTGGCCAAAGAGAACCCAAAGTCATGATCATACCAATAATCTACCCATCTTTACACTCAAGTGAAAGATAATTTCAACATCAGGGTTATAAAAATGTTATATATGATAATAAAAATAATATGATCAACATATAGATTTAATCTCAAGAGTAATATTCATAAATCAACTATAATTTGGTTAGAAAAAGGAAACTAATTTTATCGTGAATAGTAACTCGTGAATAGTAACTCGTGAATAGTAACTCATGAATAGTAACCCGGACACAAAAAGGTAGAAATTCCACAATAAAATACATACCAATATTTCGGTATAATGATATTGAAAGAATAATATTTCTTAAGCTTATAAACAATTTATTTTAATTGTTTACACTTTACTAAATAATACATTTAATCATTTTAAAATGCCAAACTCATAAGATTTTATCACCAATAACCAAAATCCTCATCAAAAATTTGCATATACCTCATATAGGATTCTCAAGTCATAAAATCCTATTTTCTAATTTTCTTACTTCACAAAACATATTTAATTCATTTACTCATAACTAGACCATTTTCATGAAAAATACCAAATCAATGTAAACAATTTTTCTTTTCTCGGATTTAACATAATATAGTCCCATATTGAACATATATTTTTCCCAGAATTTTTAAAATTCATTTACTATTTTTCATATGGCCAAAACCGTCGAATATTTAGACATTTATCATAAATTGTACTTTTATCTAAAAATTCTGAAAATTACAGAGTACACTGATATTATATAGATGTACTCCCAATAAAAATTTCATTAATTTTGGAGTTAACCACAAAGAATTATAAGCGGTTACTTTTAAAATAGTCTTTTCTCATAAAATTCATAACTCTCAATCTATACATCCAAAAATCACCATTTTTGGACACAATCAAGAAAACTCATCAAAATATTATTTCAAATTTTTCCAGAATTTTTGAAAGTCAGAAAAATTACGAAACTGGAAAATATAACAACCCTTAAAATCTCTTATTATCCCTTACTATCTCTTACCTCAAAAGTGCAGTATTTCTGACTGGAATGCAAAGTCGAAGGAAACTTGCACTGAATAGCAACTCTCAAAGTATCTAAATACTCACAAAATATGCTTCATAATATAGAGAGAGAAAGAGAGAAAGCTTATGTTTCTGGTGTGATTTTCAATTCTAACTTAGCCCTCTATTTATAGGAAAATGTTAGCACACCGCAGCAGACTTAACCTGCAACCTGATGGCTTTACCTGCTACTATTCCCACCCACCACATTTGAATAAAAATCTCAGCACATTTCTTCACCAACCAAGAGTGGGGCCCACCAATTCTAGAATTTTCTACCAAAATGATTAACTCCGAAAATTCAACAATTTTTGAATCAGTCATCTCTTAAAATTCATAACAAATCATACGTTCATTTTTAACGGTTCAAAATTTGTGGACATATACTCAACTTATATATGTATAACATATCCAAATATTACCACGATCCAACGGTCGGATTAAAAATTATAACCCTCGCAAAATATCTGAAAAACCCTAATTTGATTTTCAATACATCCGTTCCGACAAAAATACAGATAAAACACCTCAACATTAACTCCCTCATTTTTAACCATAAAAATATATCTCTCATTTATATCCACATCAAATAAATATTTCCTTATCATATAGATCAATAATTAATTATTCACAAATAATATTGCAGAATCACATTTATGACAACCAGGCCGTTCCCAGGAAAGAGGGGGGCTTTCCAATAAGAATTTTTCCTTACTAGCGCGCAATTAGGTGACCAAACCTCTCCTTAGACAGAACTTTTTAGTCATTGCCAATAATGATATCTAATAATATTATTCAAATAATATGAATTATTGATCTGATAATGGAGATGATGTGCATCAACAATTATTGAAACAACAATAATATAAAATATTAACGCAGCAATTATTGAATCAATAAAATAAAATATTGAACAGTAATTACTGTGACAATTATTCAGTTGTGCCTTCTTACGTAAGAATCAATAATTTCAAAAATACTGTGCAATACCATGTGCTACTGTGCAATAACGCGTATTACTGTATTTTAACCACCGAGTATTCCAACAGTGTTAACGGTAACAACTACGTCGTTAATTATAAAAACTCAATTTTTGTCGTTTTCTTCATCCGACAGTTATTCTGTTATGGGGCCCACCAATGTCTGCGCCGTCGTACGAATATTCCCCGACAGAAAGAATATTCCACGACCAAACGAATATTTCTCGACAACAATGAATATTTTATAACCACTTGTGTATTTTGAAAAAAATTCATATATCACCCTTAACTTTAACATTTATCAATTTAACCATTTACTGAATAGTAATTATAAGAAAAATTGAATACTTTTATTTCATAAAATTCGGGGTCTTATGTGACGCCCCCAAAATAGGTATACAACACCCATTCTGAGTCGCCAAATACATGGTACAGAAAGCAAACTACAACTTCAATAATACAATTGTCGTGCAAAATACGACAACACATACTGTGAGTTTAAATACAAATATTGTCTTCTGGACAATATCCACACTCAAATAAATCCTCATTACAATTATTCAAACACTATTTTACAGAAATAGTGAGGACTGCTAATACATCTTTCTAGAACCATCACTCCATACCCCGACTAGATCCTGCTATGTTCTCACCTCCTGAGAAGAAAAATGGAACAAAAAGGAAAAGGGTGAGCTCAACTAGCCCAGTAAAGAATATTATGACTAAGATAATATACAACAAATTATCGTTAGTCTTCAACAGGGAAAAATCTGATAAAATATAATCGACAACAAGTTTTAGATCAACAACTGCAGCGGAAACAGCAAACCATTAGAAGAGTCAAGTAGAGAAAGAATTCTACTATCTTCTAAGATTTAAAAGTTCATCATCAATATTTTATCCCTGTAACATCAATTAATAATCATCTTTAACCAAATATTCATCTTTGCACTACAGGCCAAAGATATTCATTTGTATCATCAGTCGGTCATGTTCATCTCAACACCTGTTCATCTTTGCACTACAGGCCAAAGATATTCATCAAGTAATTATACATCTTTGCACTACAGGCCAAAGATATTCAGTAATATCATCATTTAGGACTGAGGATGATGAAAAATATCTTAAAGAGAACGAATCCAATGAGACAGAAGGACAAATAGTAGGGATTCGTATAACAGTTTATCCAAGATCAATAATACTTCATAATAATCAATTGTGAAGCAGAATTCAAAAATAAAGATCAAAACATGGATACAATCAAAGATAGTAACCATAATAGACATCTTGGACAAAAAGGAAAAATTTTATTTTTCGGTGAATAGTGCCGTATTCGTGAATAGTGCCGTATACGTGAATAGTGCCGTATACATGAATAGTAACCCCGACACAAAAAGTTCCAAATTTGATAAAAACTCATATCAATATTTCAGCATAATGATATTGAAGAAAATAATATCATTTAAGAAGAAAATAATATCCCTTACCTCAAAATATCAGTACTTCTGGTCGGAATACCGGTATAAGGCTGAAAGAAACTTGCTCTGATGAATAGAAACTCTCAAAGTATCTAAATACTCACAAAATACACTCAATAATCTAGAGAGAGAAAGAGAGAAAACTTGTTTCTGGTGTGATTTTCAATTCTAACTTAGCCCTCTATTTATAGGAAAATTTTGGTAGGTTTGACCTGCAACCTGATGGCTTTACCTGCTACTATTCCCACCCACCACATTTGAAATATAATTCAGCACATTTCTTCACCAACCACAAGTGGGGCCCACCAATTCTAGAATTTTCCATCAAAATGATAAACTCCGAAAATTCAACAATTTCTGAACCAGTCATCTTGTAAAATTCGTAATAAATCATACGTTCATTTTTAACGGTTCAAAATTTGTGGACATATACTCAACTTATATATGTATAACATATCCAAAAATTACCACGATCCAACGGTCGGATTAAAAATTATAACCCCCGCAAACTATCTCAAAAATCCTGATTTTTAATACCTCCATTCCGACAAAAATACTGACAAAAACCTCAACATTAACTCCTTCATTTTTAACCACAAAAATATATCCCTCATTTATATCCACATAAAATAAATATTTCCTTATCATATGAATCAATAATTAATTATTCACAAATAATATTACAGAATCACATTTATGACAACCAGGCCGTTCCCAGGAAAGAGGGGGCTTTCCAATAAGGATTTCTCCTTACTGGCGCGCAATTAGATGACCAAACCTCTCCTTAGACAGAACTTTCTAGACATTGCCAATAATGTTATCTAATAATATTATTCAAATAATATGAATTATTGATCTGATAAATGAAAATACTGTGCAACAACAATTATTGAAACAACAATAATATAAAATATCAACGCAGCAATTATTGAATCAATAAAATAAAATATTAAATAATAACTACTGTAACAATTATTGAGTAGTGCCTTCTTACGTAAGAATCAATAATTGGTGCAATACCGTGTGCTACTGTATTTTAACCACCGGGTATTCCAACAGTATTAACGGTAACAACTACGCCGTTATTTATAAACAACTTATACTTGTCGTTTTCTTCATCCAATCGCTTTCCGATATGGGGCCCACACAAGGCTGCGTCGTCGTACGAATATTCTCTGACAGCAAGAATATTCCACGACCAACCGAATATTCACCGACCAAAAATAAATATTTTATAACCACTTGCTTATTTCGTAAAATTTGCACATTTCACCCATAACCAAAGTATTATATCAAATTAATCCCTTATTATTCACAATAATATTTAGAGAAAATTTGATTTTATTCATTAATAAGTTGGGGTCTTACATCTTACATATGTAGTGAGCTCATGGTGTGAAATGGGCATGAAATACAATTGATTATCATTTTCATCTTTCAAAGTATCTCTAAATCTATCCCGATCTTCCCTCATTTATACTCCTTCCTCTTACTATTTCTTCCTTTCTGTGCTTACTTTGCTGTAAATTGCAGTATAGGAAGCCTTGTAACAGTTGATTCCTATCAGTTTGTTACAAATTGGTATCAAAGCCCTAACGAATTCCAACCATGGCCAATAACACACAGAGAATCACTAATTTGGATGGTTTTGTCAATGAACAGGTTGACTCCATCCAGAGGTTGTAGACCCAATTGGATGATTCTGTCAGCAGTTTGAAGTTGGATTTTAAGGAGAGATTGAATCAAAAGATGGAGCAAATGATGAGGGGTTTTGATGCTTTGCTCTCAGCTAGGCTACCTCCTCCTCCAAATAACACAGGTAATTCACAAATCCATGCTGGCTCAGTTCTAGGGCCTTTTGAAAATCTAAATCAAGATGACAAGGGTACCCCTAACATATTCAAATCAATCAAGTTTGAATTTCTCAGATTTGACGGTGGTAATCCCAGGTCATGGATCCTAAAATGCAATAAACTATTTTCTCACCATTCAGTGGCTAATAATCACAAACTTTACTTAGCCACCATGAATTTGGAAGGGGAGGCTGAAGAATGGTATGCTGGGTTTGTGCAATGGGGTCCAGATTTGACTTGGGATGGGTTTGTGGAAGAGATTGTTGCTAGGTTCAGTCCAGAGAACCAGATGAACCCTATAGGGGAAATGAAAAATGTGCAGCAGTTGGGGACTGTGGATGAGTATAGGAAGAAGTTTGAAAAATTAAAGGGTTGGTCCTTGATTAGGAACCCCTCTTTGAATGAAGCTTTTTTTATGGACTATTTCTTGGGGGGACTTAAAGAGGAAATAAGGTTGGGCATTCAAGAGTTGAAGTTACAATCCCTCAAAGAGGTGATTAGGATGGCTAGAGTTGAAGAAGCAAAGCTAGAAACATGGGTTAAAAGGAGCAGAATGGGATTTAAAATGGAGATGTCTGGTAACCAACAGAAACCCAATTTTGTGTTGGGAAATAAAGTAGTAGGAGCTGGTATACCTGGAGTGACTAATACTGCTTTGCATAATATGGACTTTGGGAAGAATTTGCCTATCAAAGGATTAACTAGGGAACAAATTGTAGAAAAGAGGAGGAAGAAATTGTGTTATTCTTGTGATGAGCCTTACATTGTGGGTCACCAATGCAAGAAACCACACCTATTTTTGATGCTACCTTCTCAAGTGGACTGTGACAGTGAAGAAGGGGGAGAGTGCTGTGAAGAGGAGAAACCTCCAGATGATAATGAATGTAAGATCCATGAGGCTCACATTACATTACATGCCTTGTCTGAACACAGGGTAAATAACACCATCCGGATTTTGGGATTGGCAATGGAAAATGTTTAAGGATATTGATTGACAGTGGTAGTACAAATAATTTTTAGATCCCCAAGCTGCTAAGAGAATCAAGGCTCCTACCCAAGACACTAAACCTATGACAGTCTTGGTACCAGATGGGTTTAAGGTGCACAGTATGCAGGAATGCAACCAGTTGTTATGGTCAGCCCAAGGGGAGTCCTTTATTACTGATTTTAGGATCTTGCCCTTAGGTGGAATAGATGCTGTCCTGGGGGTGCAATGGCTCAAGCACTTCAATCCAGTTACTTTTGACTTTGATCATCTCCAATTGTCATTTATCAAGGATAATAAGGAAGTTGTGCTCAGAGGTGAATCAGATTCAACTACTCCCACCATTCAGCTAAAGTCTTCTAGAGAGTTCCAACAAGCTTTGAATACAGCCACACATGGTTATTTTGGGTACCTCTTTAGGATGAGCTCCAATAATCCAGATAATGAAGACCAACCTACTAGCAAACAGGGGGCAGCCACAAGTGATGGGGAAAATAGGGATAACTCCCAATTGAACTTCTTGTTGCAGAATTTCTCTGAGGTATTTAAGGAGTTACAAGGGTTACCACCAGATAAAACTCACAATCACCATATCAATCTAAAAGAGGGTAGCCAACCAATTAACCTTCGACCATATAGATATATATCCTCATGTGCAGAAGGAAGAGATTGAGAAGATTGTAAATGAAATGTTGGCTTCTGGAATAATTCAGCCAAGTACAAGTCCTTATGCCTTTCCAGTACTTTTAGTAAAGAAGCAGGATGAAACATGGAGAATGTGTGTAGATTATAGATCTTTGAATGAGATGACAGTCAAAGATAAGTTCCCCATTCCTGCCATTGATGAGCTCTTAGATGAATTGCATGACTCTAAATGGTACTCCAAGTTGGACCTCAGATCAGGTTATCACCAAATTAAGGTACACCCCCCAGATATTCCTAAAACTGCCTTTAGAACGCACACTGGGCATTTTGAATCCCTAGTGATGCCTTTTGGGCTCACTAATGCCCCAGCCACTTTTCAATCCTTAATGAATCAAATTTTTAAGCCCTATTTGAGGAAGTTCATCCTAGTCTTCTTTGATGACATCTTAGTGTATAGTTCCAGCTATGAGGAACACCTTAAACATTTGCAAATGACTCTACAGATGCTCAAGGATAACTCTTTATGTGCAAAAAGGAGCAAGTGTCTATTTGGTACAAAACAGGTCCAGTACCTTGGACACATTATTACTCAGAAGGGAGTCTCCACTGACCCTGAGAAGATCAGCTGTATGAAAGAATGGCCAATGCCTCAGAACATTCAGAGTTTGAGGGGCTTCTTAGGCCTAACTGGCTACTACAGAAGGTTCATTAAGAACTATGGCCTTATTAGCAAACCTTTGACTGATTTACTAAAAAAAAAATTCATAGAAAGGAGGATGCTACTGCTGTTTTTTCAGCCTTGAAGGATGCTATGATGGAAGCACCTATCCTAGCTATGCCCAATTTCAATTTACCATTTACTTTAGAAACTGATGCTTCTTATTATGGGCTGGGAGCAGTTTTGATGCAACAAGGTAGGCCTATAGCTTACTTAAGCAAGGCTATATCACCTAAACATTTGGGATGGTCCACATATGAGAAGGAATTAATGACTGTGATTTATGCTGTCAATAAATGGAGGCACTACTTATTGGGAAATAAAGTGTTAATTAAAATCGATCATCATAGTCTCAAGTATTTGCTTGATCAAAGGATCACCAACACTAACCAACAAAAGTGGATTACCAAATTGATGGGTTTAGATTATGAAATTGTGTATAAAAAGGGGAAAGAAAATTTAGCAGCAGACTGCTTATTAAGACAAGTACATGGTCCGAAACTAAGCTGCTCAGCACTATCTACTTGTACTCCTCAGTGGATAATGGAAATTATGCACTCTTGGGATTCTGACCAAGGGCTTAAGGATCTTATACTGCAGCTCCAGTTAGACCCTCAGTCCTTACCAGGTTACTGCTTTCAAAATGGAAGATTAAAGTTTCAAGGGAAGTTGGTAGTTGGTCCAAATGATGCATTAAGGGCCAAGCTTTTATCTGAATTTCATGAGTCTCCTGTTGGGGGTCATTCTGGTATCATCGGAACATATGAGAGGATTAGTAAGTATTTTTTCTGGTCTACAATGAGGAGTGATGTTATCCAGTATGTAAAAGGTTGTGATGTCTGCCAACAAAACAAGCATGAAAATGTAGCTTCCCCAAGATTACTACATCCCTTGCATATTCCAGACAAACCATGGAATGATATATCCATGGATTTTATTGAAGGTTTGCCAAAATCTAAAGGACAATCAGTCATATGGGTAGTGGTTGATAGATTAACCAAATATGGACACTTCATTCCTCTCCATCATCCTTTTTCTGCTGCAGATTTAGCCCAAGTATACATTGATCAGATTTACAAATTACATGGATTCCCTTCAACTATTGTGTCTGATAGAGATAAAATTTTCATCAGTCTGTTTTGGCAATCTCTGTTTAAACTAGTAGGAACTAAACTTCATCTAAGCACCTCATACCACCCCCAAACTGATGGCCAGACTGAGAGGCTTAATCAGGTACTAGAATGTTATCTAAGATGCATGACTGCTAACAGGCCTAATAATTGGTCTACTTGGTTACCACTAACTGAGTTTTGGTATAATTCTCACTACCACAGTGGGCTTAAGGTGACCCCTTTTGAAGCATTATATGGTTACAAGCCTCCACATCTCAACTTCCATCAATATGACCAAATTAAGGATCCTACTACCAAGTCATTCTGTAGGGAAAGAACTCAACAATTGCAGCTACTTAAGCAAAATCTAACATCAGCTCAGTCCAGAATGAAGACTTATGCAGACAAAGCAAGAAGTGAAAGGACCTTTTTTGTAGGAGATTGGGTGTACTTAAGGATCAAGCCTTACAAGCAAACTACAATCACTCAAACTAAGTTTGGAAAGCTTCTTCCCAACTATTTTGGTCCCTATCAGATTACAGAAAAGGTGGGAAATGTGGCCTACATGCTCAGATTGTCAGCTCCAGCTAAGGTTCATCTTGTCTTTCATGTGTCCCTTTTGAAGAAAAAGAACAGTTCTAAGTACACTACTTCTACAGTTCTTCCTCAGTTGGATGATCATGGTCAATTTTTGGTGGAGCCTGTGGCCATTCTGGACAGAAAGATGATTAAAAAGAATAATGCAGCCTCAGTTGAAGTACTGGTACAGTGGTCCAATACCTTGCCTGATGAAGCAACTTGGGAAGACTGTAATGAGTTCCACAAGAAATTTCCCCACTTCCAACCTTGAGGACAAGGTTGTTTTTATGGAAGGTGTCTTGTAAGGTGGCTAAGTTGGTTAGAATGGTTAATAATGTCATTTAATTTTATTAATTAAGGGTAAGGTAGTATTTTCCATTCTTCTTCATTTCTTTTGCATGTTGCTCTGTTAGCAGTCACATGGCTGAGGTAGAGCAAATCTAGGATAATGTAATTTAGAGTATATATAGTGAGCTCATGGTGTGAAATGGGCATGAAATACTATTGATTATCATTTTCCTCTCTCAAAATATCTCTAAATCTATCCCGATCTTCCCTCATTTCTACTCCTTCCTCTTACTATTTCTTCATTTCTGTGCTTACTTTGATGTAAACTGCAGTATAGAAAGTCTTGTAACAGCTTATTCCTATCAGTTTGTTACAGTTTCAAATATGTTACTCATGAATGTTTCAACACTGTTCAAACTATTACAATTCAATTAAAAATATTTTAGCCACAAATAAAAAATTTTAAAATGCATACCATAATTTAAATTGTATAATATATTTTTAAGAATTTACCTGTATAACTTCTAAAAGAATATATAATATATAAAAGTAGTGCGGTGTGGTTTGAGATGCAGTCGCTCAAAATTGTACCCAAATTGTATAAGCAGTTTTTTAATTATTCTAAAACCATCACATAAGTCAAAATCGTTGTTGCGGCTCAATTAATGTGGTTTGGTCAATTTTTGATGCGGGGCTAATTTCGGTTGTTTGCTCAGCCTAGGTCATGCGTTCGAACCTCCTCCGTGGCTCTTGTGGGATGGGCAGCAAGGAATTCGATATTATATTTTGAATTCGGTTTAGAATTCCAGAAACCCCAGTAAAACTGGGAAAGGTGGAGCCCTAGCTGGGTCTATCTCGTCTAATCCATCATGCATGATCTTCAGGCAAACTCATCAGTTATGAGTTCAGAGGTTGGAGTTTTGGAAACCTGGACGGTCTGATTACTCAGAAAAGCGAAAAGAAAAGACAATACTACAATGTAGTCTCAAAATTCAACATCCCAGAAAGCAATGGGATTCTTTTCCGGCCTGGCAACCCTTTTTTGGTACCAAAAGTTGAAAGTTCTTATTTCTAAGCTACTGTTTAACATTTTATTGTTTCCTTGTTACTTTACTTGCTTTCATTGTTTAATTTTTTTATTTTTTTTGCCGGGATTTTTTTCCTGCGCATTTTTTTTGTTATGGTGATTCTTGGGTTTTAGAATGATTATGTGATAATTGGTGAGAGTTTAATGCCTTTATCCCCTGGTTTGGTCCATCATAAAATTTGAGTAAAGCATTTTTATTTATTTTTTAATTTATACAAACAGAAAGTGGAAAAGTTCAACTGAAGTACGAAAGCATGAACTCAGTCTTGTTTGTCTGCATCTAATTTAGTAGTGATTGGTATTGGGTAATGGATACCATAAATGAGAAATCTGGCTCTTACCTTATTAGTGGTTAGATTTGCTGATGTCCATTTTATTTTTGTAGTATGGCAGTAAATGGTTACTTTTCCTCTACCTTAAAGCACTGCTTTTGACTATCATTTTCCTTTTCAAAACTTAAGCTCTTTTCTATCTTGTAACTTCAACTATAATAATTTGTTTCCTTTGCAATCTCAGAGTTTGTAACATGAATGTGGCTTACACATCAAGAAGCCATTCCCTTGAAACAGAAGTGGAGAGAAAGAGGACTCCAATAAGTCAAAGAAAAAGGAGAACACCGGTTCGTTCCCATTTCACAAGCTTTTCTCATTTGGTGATTACATAAATTTCATCTTGATGATTGACTGATTGTCAGTGTTGAGATATAAATTTTGGCAATCTAAAGCCTTAAGACTTATTATATAATAATGTGAAGCTACTCCAATTGGTTTTGAGTTGGATGCTTTAAGTGATATCAGAACAAGCAATTCAAGTCATTCGGAAGGCCCAACAACCACACGTTCCACGCCAACCAATATTAATTGTCTAAGTGTTTGACTCAAAATCGTCATGCCTAACTAAGGGGTGTGTTAGGATACAGAGTTCCTTATCTAGCAACCTAAGCCTTGAGACTCACTTTATAAATCCTAGGAGGCTACTCCACTCATTGTCAATTGGTTTTGAATTGAATGATTTAACGGTTGGTACATTGAGATTGTTGGTAACGGGTTGTGTAATCTGCTTTGGACTATCTTTATAGGTGTTAGTGCTTTTGGGTAAGACCGAAATAACGAAGAGATGGCCTGTTGATTTTGGTTATGGGTATTTGGTGATGGATGCCATAAATGATAAATCCAGCATTTACCTTATAAACGGTTGGTTTTACTGATATCCAGTTTTTTTATTATTTATTTTAGTATTGCTGTAAATGTTTTAGTCTTCCTCTATCTTAAAGCACCGCTTTTGACTGCCATTTTCCTTTTCAATATCTTGATCTCCTTTCTCTCTTATAACATCAAGTGTAGTAATTTGTTTCCACGCACCTCAGAGTTTGTAACACGAACATGGCTTCCACATCAAGAAGTCATACCCTGGAAACAGAGGCGGAGAGAAATTCCAGTAATCAAGAGGACTCTGATAAGGCAAATGAAAAGGAAAGCACCGGGTCAATCCCATTTCACAAGCTATTCTCATTTGCCGATTCCGTAGATGTCATCTTGATGATTGTTGGTACCATTGGTGCTGTTGGTAATGGGTTATGTAATCCACTCATGACTATCCTTATTGGGGAAATGATTAATGCTTTTGGACAAAATCAATATAGCATAGAGGTGGTCCATGAAGTTTCCAAGGTATATACATTATAGCCACAGTTTTTCAAGATTCTATTCAATTTTTATGGAAAGGTTGTTAATATTTAGTTACCTGGCTGCACTTTAGGTAGCACTGAAATATGTATATCTTGGAATAGGGGCGGGTGTGGCAGCATGTCTCCGTAAGTATATATGACTTTCATAGAATTATTAAACAGAAATATGTGTAAGCCAAATCAAAAGTTCTTAGTATTCTCGCTTACAAAAAAAATACCCTTTTGTTTGTTGTTTGTTAGAGGTGGCTTGCTGGATGGTCACGGGAGAGAGACAAGCAGCAAGGATAAGGAGTCTATATCTAAAAACAATTCTGAGACAAGATATCACTTTTTTTGATATCGAAGCAAATACAGGAGAAGTTGTCGGGAGGATGTCAGGTGACACTGTTCTCATACAAGATGCTATGGGCGAGAAGGTAACACTATTGAAACTACATCTGTTATTGGTGAAGTTTGATTCAAACTTTTAATTTAGAGGTGAATATAAAGCCATCCAAAAGGTAACTAGGCTCATATTTAGAGGGATAGTTTTGTACTTTCGGGTGAATTAGGGTTACTTATGTTCATTATATAAGGAGGGGATCCTTCAACTGTATGATGTACGAATATTCTAAGAGATAGTGAAACTGTCAGCCGCCGACTGTGGACTAGCCCAAACGTTTAGGTGAACCACGTTAATCTTGTGTCTTGTGTGATTGTTTTCTTTTGATTTTTCTTTGCTATTGTTTTCGCCGCATTTTTATTCTCTAACAACATCAACTACAAGATTATTAGTGTTTTCCTTTTTCCACTCCATATGTATTACTATATCTTGTTTTCTGTCAGGTTGGGAGATGTATACAATTGGTATCAACATTTGTTGGAGGCTTTGTAATAGCTTTCATTAAAGGATGGCTCCTTACGCTTGTTATGTTATCTGCTATTCCCCTCATTGCAATAGCTGGTGGTATTATGACCCTCTTCATCTCTAGGATGGCTTTGCGTGAACAAAATGCTTATGCAAAAGCAGCAGCAATAGTTGAACAGACTATTGGTTCAATCAGAACAGTATGTCATTTCTGCTTTGCTACACTTAATATTCTGTAATAATTACTTTTATTGCCATTCTAAGTTATAAGGACATTAATGATTACTACTAAGATTTTGATTCCGATCTAGGTTTCATCATTCACTGGGGAAAGACAAGCTGTTGCCAATTACAACAAGTCTCTTACAAATGCTTACAAATTACGTATTCAGGAAGGCTTAGCTACTGGATTCGGTCTTGGTGCAGTGATCTCTATTATATTCTGTACTTATGCTTTAGCTGTTTGGTTTGGTGCAAAGATGATACTGGATAAAGGCTATACTGGGGGTGACGTGTTCAATGTCATTGTTGCTGTGTTGTTTGGTTCCACGTGAGTTTAACTATCAAAAAGTTAACTTGGTTTGTAAAAGCTTGTATATGCTGTGGCCCAGAAATAGATAATTTGACTATATCCTTTAAGCCAAAAATGTTTTTCACTTGCCCCTAGTTTTAGAATGGAAACTACATTATACTTTATTTTTAACTCCTTGGTGCCATAAGGCTTTTTCAGGTCTTTAGGGCAGGCCTCCCCCTGTATGAGTGCATTTGCAGCAGGCCGAGCTGCAGCTTTCAAGATGTTTGAAACTATAAACAGGAAGCCAGAAATAGATGCATATGATACTAGGGGAAAGAAATTTACAGATATTCAGGGGGATATAGAGTTAAGGAATGTCCATTTTAGTTATCCAGCCAGGCCAGACGAGCAAATATTTAGTGGTTTCTCTCTCTTCATTCCTAGTGGCAGTACTGCAGCTTTGGTTGGACAGAGTGGAAGTGGAAAGTCTACAGTGATCAGTCTGATAGAGAGATTTTACGATCCACAAGCTGGTGAAGTTCTTATCGATGGAACTAATCTCAAAGAGTTCCAGCTAAAATGGATTAGAGAAAAAATTGGTCTCGTCAGTCAAGAACCTGTATTGTTTACATCAAGCATTAAGGATAATATTGCATACGGTAAACATGGTGCAACTGATGAAGAAATCAGAGCGGCAGCTGAGATAGCAAATGCTGATAAATTTATTAATAACCTGCCTCAGGTTCTAATCCATTTGGTTACTTTATAACCTTTTCACCCTTTCATTTCCTTGTGATACTTCTTTCACCTTCATGAACTTAACTGAATAGTTTACCTTTTTCTTTATGTATTTTTATTGACCTTTAAGCGGTTAACAGGGACTAGACACTATGGTTGGTGAACATGGAGCTCAGCTTTCTGGTGGGCAAAAACAAAGAGTTGCCATTGCCAGAGCAATATTAAAGGACCCACGAATTTTACTTCTGGATGAAGCAACAAGTGCACTTGATGCAGAATCTGAGAGAACTGTGCAAGAGGCATTAGACAGGATAATGGCAAATAGAACAACTGTCATTGTGGCACATCGCTTGAGCACAGTGAGGAACGCCAATATGATTGCAGTGATTCATCAGGGAAAGATGATTGAAAAAGGTATCTTGCAAACTAAACTCGTCAATTGTAGAGCAATCAACATTGATGCATCTCACTGGATGTGTGAACATACTCTTCTTATACATAGAGAGACATATTCAGTGAAATATTTGAAATGTAATTTAAGCAGTTCGATGAAAATATATGCTTCTTTGTTGTCCTGAGAACTGCTATTCCCTATTTCACTTCATCCTTTCGTTTTATTTGACTTTTTTATTCAACTAGGAAGCTAGCCTAGAAGATATTAGTAATTATATAAATAGAAAACTAGGGATTGTTAAATATTGTCAAATTACAAAATCTTAAACCCTCAATTCCCTGTTCCTCCCTTTTAACAGGATTGTGGTAAAGGAAAAGTTAAAAAGAGTGGTGTGATTATTTACCATCTTGTTTTGCTAATTGATCAGGCTCACATTTTGATCTACTCAAGGATCCTGAAGGAACATACTCTCAGCTTGTATTTATGCAAGAAGTGAGTAATGAAGGCACAGATAGCCCAGATAAATCAGAAATTACTAGTAGACAGTCGAGTCAACGAATGTCATACCAGCGTTCCATAAGTCGGGGATCATCTGGTGTAGGGAATAGCAGCCGTCACTCGCTCTCTGTCTCATTTCGACTACTGGCAGGACTTGGTGTCCCTGAAACTGCACTTGCAAAACCTGTAGGCCCTATCAAGCAAACATCTGAAAAGCCTCACAAAGTCCCACTTCGCCGGCTTGCCTATCTCAACAAGCCTGAGGTACCAATGCTGATGTTTGGAGCCATATTTGCTATTGCTAACGGTACTATACTACCAATTTTTGGCATATTAATTTCTGGCATGATCAAAACGTTTTATGAGCCACCACACGAGTTAAGGAAGGATTCAAAATTTTGGGGACTAGTGTTTGTATTCCTTGGACTGGCATCACTTTTAGTGCTTCCAGCACGATCATACTTTTTTGCTGTGGCTGGGTGTAACTTAGTAAGAAGAATTAGATCAATGTGCTTTGAAAATGTGGTAAGGATGGAGGTAGGTTGGTTTGATGAACCAGAGAATTCAAGTGGAGCAATTGGTGCGAGGCTTTCTGCAGATGCAGTCATTGTTAGCGCTTTAGTTGGAGAAGCACTTGCACAGATTGTTCAAGATGGAGCGTCAGCTGTTGCTGGTCTAATTATTGCTTTTGTAGCATGTTGGCAGTTGGCGCTTATAATCCTTGCTTTGTTACCCTTGATAGGAGTTAATGAATATGTTCAGGTCAAGTTCAGAAAAGGGTTCGGTGCAGACACAAAGGTTTGTACTTACACTTGTGATCATAGATAGTATAAACTTGACATTCTGAGAATTTTCTAATTTTTGAAAAGGAAATAATGGCCTGGTAAGATTTAAACTTGAAGCTAACCATCTGATAAGACTATCTGAATGTTTATCTTTTACGTTCAAAAGGTACCAAGTCTTTGATATTTAAATATTTGATACATATCTTCCTTGCCATGAAGATCCTAATTTTGAATATCTGCAGATAATGTATGAGGAAGCAAGCCAAATTGCAAATGATGCAATTGGGAGTATAAGAACAGTTGCTTCTTTCTGTGCAGAAGAGAAAGTAATGAAACTGTACAAAAAGAAATGTGATGGTCCCATGAAGACAGGGATAAGGCAAGGATTGATTACTGGTTTTGGGGTTGGGATATCTTTCACCTTTCTATTTTGTGTCCATGCAACTAGTTTTTATGCTGGAGCCCGGCTTGTTGAGGATGGAAAAACAACATTTCCACACGTTTTTCGAGTTAAGTATAACTTCCACATTTAACCAAAAGTTAATCAAGTCCATGATTCATGAATAATTCAATTATTCTGAGATGTTCATGGCCTTGCAGGTTTTCTTTGCACTGACCATGGCAGCTATTGGAATTTCTCAATCAAGTTCTTTTGCACCAGATACAAGCAAAGCCAAGACAGCTACTACTTCTATCTTTGCTATTCTTGACCGTAAATCAATGATAGACCCAAGTGATGGGTCTGGGATTACACTAGACATTGTAAATGGAGAAATTGAGCTACGCCATATTAACTTCAAGTATCCGACCAGGCCAGATGTTCAGATTTTCCGAGACCTCAGCTTGAAAATTCGTGGTGGCAAGGTGACAATTTTTTTCCCTTTCAAATTTTTATTTATATGCAGAAACTAGTGGCTGGGTATCCCTATATCAGAGAGTTCAACACTAATAAATATTTATTGGTGTGGATATCATCCTGCAGACTGTTGCCTTGGTTGGAGAAAGTGGAAGTGGCAAATCAACTGTGATCTCATTACTGCAAAGATTTTATGATCCTGAATCAGGCCATATCACACTCGATGGGATTGAGATACAAAAATTCCAATTAAAGTGGTTGAGGCAGCAGATGGGTCTTGTAAGCCAAGAACCAGTCTTGTTTAACGACACTATTCGAGCTAACATTGCTTACGGAAAGGAAGGGGGTGCAAGTGAATCAGAAATATTGGATGCAGCAAAATTAGCAAATGCTCACAATTTCATTTGTGGTTTACAACAGGTTAGAACACTAAATGAGTATAACAAAATACTTCATCTTAATTCATTTTGAGCTATATTTCAAGAACATGAAGCCCGATTAACCTTCCAATGATGCAAAACTGCAGGGTTATGGTACCGTAGTAGGGGAGAGAGGGATACAGTTGTCTGGTGGACAGAAGCAGCGTGTAGCCATTGCACGTGCCATAGTGAAAAGGCCGAAGATCCTGCTTCTAGATGAGGCTACTAGTGCACTGGATTCTGAGTCCGAGAGAGTTGTTCAAAATGCATTAGAGGGTGTAATGGTGAACCGGACTACAGTGGTGGTGGCTCATAGGTTGTCCACAATCAAAGGGGCGGATGTAATAGCCATGGTGAAAAATGGAGTAATTGTAGAGAAAGGAAAGCACGAGAGGTTGATCAACGTCAAAGACGGTTTCTATGCGTCCTTAGTTGCGCTTCACATGAACCCTGCATTGTAGGAGTTTGTTCCTTGTGAAGTTTCCACTTTTCCAAACATACTGGACAAGGATCAAGTGGCTGATTTAATTGGACTGTTCCTTGTGTTTCCACATTTTCAAAGTTCTGGGAAATGATGTTTTTTGTTGTTGTGTCGTTTGATTAATTGAGAAGAAAATATACAGATGATTCATTAGATATCACAACGATTGAAGCATGAAATTTTAGACTAATCAAATGTTAATGATAAACAAGTAGCCAATTGAACTAAAGGAATTATACACCGCAGCACTGTCAATCGTCTTCCTCCTCCATCCCAAATAGCTTCCATATCAATCCCTTCCAATGACCATAGGGTCTTGAATCCCACATGCACGGTTCCAATAATAAACTATGCCAACCGAAAAACCCGAAGCAAAGTTTAGGGTTTTGAATTTGGGAAATTTTGTAAATCACCCTTTATTCTGAAGATTGAAAATTAAACGACAATTGGCAACAGAGATGAGGGAGCTACCTTCAACAGTTGGAGGAAGATTACCAAAGATGAGGACGACGACTCTTTCCTGCCTCCTCCTTTTTGTTTTATTCTTTGGCGAACTTGCTCGACGGCGAGATCAAGGACTGTCAATGGCGAGACGGGGCGACTTAACTTCCTACCTCCTCCTCCTTTTTCGTTTCTTCTTCGCTGAACTCGCTCAACGGCGGCAAAAGGATGGTAACAACTTTTTGCCGCCTTTATTTTCTTTAATTATTCAAGCGATTATACTCTCTCGCTTGTAATTATGTTTTTTTTGAAAAAGGGTTGAAAAAATAATTAAAATTCTTTTAAATTTTAAATTTGTGAGTTTATTTTTAGAGAAGACAGAAAGAAATTTAAAAATAAAATTAATTTCAGTGTTGACTCAAATCTTTTCTCACTTCCTTTAGAAATAAAGTTAATTTCAGTGTTGACTCAAAACTTTTTCCAAAAGTAAGGATTTGAAGGATAATATAATAATACTAAACAAACAAAATAAATTATTTCATATTAAATATGTAAGTATAATATATTTTAAAAATAAAAATAGTTTTCCATCTCTCTTTATAAACTCAGAAAAAATATAATTAAAATTTCATATCATTCCTAATCCATTATCATTTCTTTCCCTTTTATACTTTTCCTTCCAAAATCATTAATCCATTCTCATTTCTTCCACTCCTATACCTCGTCCCATCACTCCAAACTTACAAACGCATTTAGTTTAATTTCGAGCTTTCGTGTTCTGATTTTGTTGTCAAAACAAAAAACTTGCGAGAAATTTTAAAGTTTGTGTGTAGGAATATTGAATTTGGGATAGAAAGAAATGGGTTGGGATAATTTCTTGGTTTGAATCGATTTTTTTTTTTATTTGGCCGGGGATGATGATTGAAAGCGAGAGAATATTGACTGGGATGAATTGAAATAGAGTTGGAAGTATCTTATATTCCCTATCCGGCCTATATGTATTGTCCATCCATCCGTACATAAAGACGGGGAAGAAAGGCAAAGGAATTTTTTAATAATGGTATTTTGTTTTAGGATAAATCTATACGTACATTATCTTTACTCCCTCCTTGCCGAAACGCAGGTTTTTTATCGTTTTGGTTTTTTTTTATTCTTTGCCCCCCCCGTCTCCTGCCTTTTTGTTTCTCTAATTCTCTCTCTACCAGTCCACAAATGAAGAGCACAGAACCATACAACTTTCGTTACTTCTCACGCCATTAGATGACGATGATAATCTCAGCCGCCGTCATTTCTGCCTTCATCACCTTCATCATCGTTGCCTCCACCATCCACTCCCTCGGCGGCTTCGCATCCACCCTCGCCTTCAGCTACGGCGCCACTACCACCTTCTGCGGCATGGTCGCCGAGCAGCAAACACATAGAATTCAAGCTGGCTAAACAACTATACGATCATCGTCTTCTCGGAAATCTCTTTATAGTCCGTCGCCCGCGGCAGGGATTTTTTGTGCGGAGTGAGGACCGGCGGCTTGTAGAATATATAACAATTTAGGGCAATTGAATGTTACTTCTTCAAATTTGGCTTTATGAATATTCTGCTGTAACATTAGGAATGAATCATGGTTGTGCTATTAGGAGAATGAACAGCTCTATTGTTTGTTGAGCTCTATTGTTTGTTGGGGGTGGAAGTGGAGAATTTTCTATCAGTGTTACAGATGGGATTTTGTTTGAATCAATTGTTGCTGGATTGAATTTTACTTATGGATTGACAACTAGTAATTTTTCACACTTTTCTCTGGTAGGGGTAATATATGAAAGACAAACCTTAGTGGAGCATGGGTGAAGACAAACATAAATACATTAGCAGAAGGCATGGGGAACATCAACTAGTGGCGCATGGGCTAGCGGAGCATGGGCAGCAACTAATGGGAACACAACATTGGCAAAACATGGGAACAAGGGCATCACCTACTTATGTTATAACAGCCAGCACATTGATTCCGTTTGTAGTCATGTATGCTATAAATAATGGACTGCTATCTCTTGTAAAAACATGGAAGTCAAAATATACAATAATCAGATTACTTCCTATTTCTCCTCCCTATTTGCTCTATTACATAAATTCTTCTTACATGGTATTAAAGCTTTCGCTTAGCTGAGCACCACTTTTGGACATTCCTTCCCTTAATCAACAAACTCATGAACCCAATTTTATAAAATTTATTCAATTCCTCTATTAGGAGGCTAGTTTTCTTAATCTTCATGGTTGCTTGGGTTGGATCTATGAAATGCAGCCAGCCTTTTTCTCCTGTACATGTTTATATAATCTATGGCCACCACTTTCATCACAAATAAGCCTTATCCAGCCTTCAAATATCAGCAACCTTGTATAGCCTCTCAGTTAGTTTCTTCCAAAAAGAAAGCCCAGTTCGATTTATCATAATCACATTCATATCTCCAATTTTGGAGGGAGTTGTTTTTATTTATGTTGTAATACTTTCCAGAAAAAGATCATTTCCACAGCCTACTCCCATTTATTTGTCCTCTTGATATCTGGGAAACATGCTTCCAGTTCAACAGAGAAAAAAGTTGAAGATTCGTTCCTTCATTTTTGTATTGTGGGAATAGGATTAATTTAGAGACTCCAAGCAAGCCATCACTATTCTGCCTTAATTGTCAACTGATGCAGAGTGTTCATAAGCCAAATCTGAAGAAGTAACATTCATTTTTGTATTACTGAAGATTTTAATTAAAACTGATGTCAAATCAAAAGCCTATATATATAAACTTTAACCAGATGATAGCATATTTCGAACTAGTAACAATGAGCAAGTGTGGATTGTCATTGAGAGGAATCATTCCATATAAGATTTACAGAATTTGAATTTAGCAAAAAAAAAAAGAATTATAGAATTTCCCGTTTACACCCCCAATAAACAATAGAGCTATTAACCATGATTCATTCCTAATGCTACAACAGAATATTCATAAGCCAAATTTGAAGAAGTAATATTCAATTGCCCAAAATTGTAATATCCCTTACAAGCCGCCGGTCCTCACTCCGCACAAAAAATCCCGGCTGCCGGCGACAGACTGGAAAGAGATTTCCGGGAAGACGAGCAGCAAAAAACAATACGATCATCGGGCATATCAGAAAGAGAAGATGCAGATGGACCGTAACTCAGTGCATATGCAGACGAAGGGGGGGGGGCTGGAGGCAGATGGTAACTCGGTGCATATGGACTGGTTGAGAGAGACACTAACACACTGTTTTTTGAGTTTTGAACGTAAAACAAAATAATAGAAAATTTAAATTAGAACGTAAAAGAAAAGAATAAAAAATTTAAAAAAAATTTTTTGTGTTATTTTTGAGTTTTTAATAGAAAAGAATAGAAAATTTAGAATTGAGGACATGTGTTGTAATTTAAAATTTATTATATTGAAAGTTGAGGATAATATGGAAATTATAAAAATATTAATTATTCCAATTTCTTTTCCGTCCAAAATTGGCCTTGGCAAGAAAAGTGGTCAAATTTTCTATCCATTTTTTTTCTTTTCGGTTTATTAAAAAACTCAGAAACATAAGAATTAAAAAGAAAACTTAAATTTTTTGTCTATTTCTTTTCTTTTCTATCTATTTTAAAACTCAGAAACAGAACGTAAAAGACAGGAAAAGAAAAGACAAGGTGGGCAAAGAATTTAAAAAAAAAAAGAAGCAAAACGACAGAAATACCTGCGTTTCGGCAAGGAGGGAGTAAAGAGTGTGTATAGGCATAAAAACAATTAGTACAAGTCTCACCAAAAACATGACACGTGGCTATCTCAAGTCAGAGATTGGCTTAGATATTGACACGTGTAAAAAGGTTAGTTGATTGTCTATCCCTAAACTTGTGGGTTGATTGTCTTACACTGTGTATATAAAATAAAAATAAAAATAAAAATAAAAATACTTTGGATTTGAGACCTGTAAAACACTATATATCTTCATTTGCTTTTCCCTCTTTTCTGTTTTGATGATTCTGGGGTTTTTGTATATGCCGTGTGATTAAGATGATGGGGTTTTAGTTTGCTTGAGGGAGGAAAGTGGAACAGTTCAACTGAAATGGGAAAAGAATTAATGAACGAACAAGATTTTTTTTTCTCACACACTTGCTCATTAGAGATTTTGTTTGTATGCTTGTGTTTAGTAGTGATGGGTAGTCTTAAATGATTCCTTATGGATATCACTATCATAAATCTGAATTTTTCTTTATAAGTGATAATTAATGTTGAATGAGCTGATCTCCAGTTTTTCATTTAATATAGGAAGACAATTAAATTCTTTTGTCTTTGTCATTGTCCTATATGTTAAGTATCATTTAGATTTGTTGAGGAAAAGCTGAAGTCCAATCATATTCGGTTCAGTTTATCATTTAATATAGGAAGACAATTAAATTATTTTCTGTCTTTGTCATTGTCCTATACGTTATCATTTAGATTTGTTGAGGAAAGCTAAAATCCAATCATATTTGGTTCAGTAAATAGATTAACCATCAGTTGAATTTTTCTTGATCCTTTTGAGCTGGGGATTGAAGATATACCAAGTCCCAAATAGCCCTTTACGATTATATATAACTGGTTCTTTGTTCTTCTATAAACAGACTTGGTAATTTAGACTCTATATAACCTCAATTATAATTTGCATCAATTTTGAATTTCCTAGTTTCTTGGATATATATATTAAAGCTGTGGAAAATGGAGTAACAATTAATCTCTGATTCTGTAACATGGCCGGGGATAATGGCCTGGATGAAATGAGTGTGGCCTCCATATCAAGAACCCATGTCCGGAAAAAAGAAGCTGAGACTAGTTCTGGCATGAATGGAAATCAAAAGGACTCCAATAAGGCAAAGGAAAAGGAGATTACCAATTTAGTCCCATTTCACAAGCTCTTCTCATTTGCAGATTCCACAGATGTTTTCTTGATGATTGTTGGTACCATTGCAGCTGTTGGTAATGGGTTAAGTTTTCCCCTCATGACTGTCCTTTTTGGGCAGTTGTCTGATGCTTTTGGACAAAATCAAAATAACAAAGAGGTGGTCCGTGTAGTTTCTCAGGTAATTCGTACTTTAAAATATAGTTACAGTCCTTAACACTTACCCAGCTTACCTCCTAATGCAATATCATACTAGTATAATGACAGTTAGTCATAGTCATTTTTATCATTATTTGCTTAGTGGTGTGTTCTATATGATGAAAAGATGTTTACGTTTGCATTTTAGGTATCATTGAAATTTGTATATCTGGCTTTGGGGGCAGGCGCATCATCACTTCTCCGTAAGTGAATCTCATATTTATAGATTTATGAAACATAACTGTATGTGTTAGAATGGAAACTGCAAGTATCTACAAGTAACTCATTTAGTAAATACCTTTGTTTGTGTTTGTCAGAGGTGACTTGTTGGATGGTCACAGGAGAGAGACAGGCTGCACGGATAAGAAATCTGTATCTGAGAAATATTTTGAGACAAGATGTCACCTTCTTTGATATGGAAACAAATACAGGAGAAGTTGTTGGAAGGATGTCCAGCGACACTATTCTCATACAAGATGCTATGGGTGAGAAGGTAAGCACTACAGAAAATTTTAATAACTATGTAGCCCTTCTTTGATGAAGAGTGAACATCATTATTTATTTCATTTATGACGCCAGAAAAGATGGAGAAGTTAATTCTCCTCCCAAAGGAATCCACCTAAGCGATAAGAGTAAGAACAAAAATAAATCTGTCTTCTACAAGTGAATGCTCAATTTTTCATTGAACTTCAATGTCTAGTTTCATAAAGATAGAAGCGGTTATATAAAATTTCTTAAGCATCCCTTCAACCCTAGCTTTAGTAGATACAATGAATGAGCACCAAAAGACGAAGCTTGTGTGACTAATTTACAAACAACCAAATTTTAGCGAGAAACATAGGGCTTTTAATATGATTCAAAAGGACTACTTACATAATGCAATTCTTTATTGCAACCAAATTAAGACCACTTTCATAAATGATTGAAAAGTCGAAAGAGCGCAGACTGGTTACTCCTATTAGAGTCATTATTAAGTTACGCTCTAGTGTCATTTTGTACCTACAATCCTATGATTAAGAGCGAGTGCATATGCTTTGTTGTCCTGCATGTTTTAATGTGTCTTGTTTTTCTTCAGGTTGGGAAATTCGCTCAGCTGGTATCGACCTTTGTGGGAGGTTTTGTTGTTGCTTTTTCCAGAGGATGGCTTCTTACACTTGTTCTGTTAAGTTCTATTCCTCCACTTGTGATAACTGGTGGAATGATGTCCCTAGTTATCTCCAGGATGTCTTCTCGTGGACAAGAAGGTTATGCTAAAGCAACAATTGTTGTTGAACAAACAATTGGTTCAATCAGAACAGTATGTCCCAATTGTGAATTGAGTCTATACATGTGGATTGCATATTTACATTTAACTAGTCCGTCTGTAACTAGTGTTGTCATTTTAAAGTTTAGTGAACCTATTAGTTATCATTAACATTTTGATTCCTGTCTAGGTTGCATCTTTCTCCGGGGAAAAACAAGCTGTGGCCAATTACAACAAATCTCTTACAAAAGCATATAAATCAGGCGTTCATGAAGGCTTGGCTACCGGATTTGGGTTAGGAACAGTTACGTTTGTTGCGCTCTGCAGTTATGCTTTGGCTGTTTGGTTTGGTGCAAAAATGATATTGGAGAAAGGTTATACTGGGGGTGATGTGCTCAATGTCATTGTTGCCGTGTTGAATGGTTCCATGTAAGTTATATTTTTTATTTTTTCACTTAGATGCAAGTGAAATAATTTGGTTATATCCCCTGAGACCAAGAATGTTTTTCACTTGCCCGAGTTTTGAGCATAGAACCTACATGATATTTTGTACTAGTATTTAATTCTTTTCCGTGGAATATGAATCGTTCAGGTCTTTAGGGCTGGCTTCTCCCTGTATGAGTGCGTTTGCAGCAGGTAGAGCTGCAGCTTTCAATATGTTTGAGACTATAAATAGGAAGCCAGAAATCGACACATACAATACTCGAGGAAAGAAATTGGATAACATTCATGGAGATATAGAGTTAAGGAATGTCTATTTTAGTTATCCAGCCAGGTCAGATGAGCAAATATTTAGCGGATTCTCTCTCTCGATTCCAAGTGGTACAACTGCAGCTTTGGTTGGACAAAGTGGAAGCGGGAAGTCTACAGTGATCAGTCTAATAGAGAGGTTTTATGATCCACAAGCTGGTGAAATTCTTATAGACGGAACCAATCTCAAAGAGTTTCAGCTGAAATGGATTAGAGAGAAAATTGGTCTTGTCAGTCAAGAGCCTGTACTGTTTGCATCCAGCATTAAGGATAACATTGCCTACGGAAAGGATGGTGCAACTACTGAGGAGATCACAGCAGCAGCTGAGCTAGCAAATGCTGCTAAATTCATTGATAAACTACCTCAGGTTCCAATCTATTTGGTTACTCCTTATAATTTATCTAGCAAGTTGCTAAAATCATTGATAAACTGCCTCAGGCTCCAATCTATTTAGGTTACTCCTTAAAATTTATTGATACTTTTCTCAATTTATTTTTGTTTTGTTTTTTTTGTGTGTGTGTGGGGGGGGGTGTTTGCTGTGCTATATGCTATTTGACCTTTTTGAGTTTCTTACACAGGGACTGGACACCATGGTAGGTGAGCATGGAACTCAGCTTTCTGGTGGACAAAAACAAAGAGTTGCCATAGCCAGAGCAATTTTAAAAGATCCGCAAATTCTACTTCTTGATGAAGCAACTAGTGCTCTTGATGCAGAATCCGAGGGAATTGTGCAAGAGGCTTTAGACAGGATTATGGTCAATAGAACCACTGTCATTGTAGCACATCGTTTGAGTACAGTGAGGAATGCCGATATGATTGCAGTGATTCATCGAGGAAAAATGGTTGAAAAAGGTATCTCACAAAAATACAAAATAACATCGTCAAGTGTTTGTGTTAATGCATGTAGAGCTAAAATCATGGATGCATCGATCTCCAAGTCTCGTTGATATGTGACCTTTCTTATCTATAGAAAGACGTATTTCTGAATAATGAGCAATAATCAAATGTAGTTTTTGTAGGTCAATGAACACATGTTTTTTTGTTGTACTGTGAACTGCTATGCCTATTTAAGGTCTTTCTTCAGTATAATTTACATAATCTGAACTTTTGCATAAGAGTTTACTGCGTGTTTTTAAATTCCTCTATCAATACTCTGGTAGGAAAAAAAAACAAGAAGTCATAATACTCAGTATCTTGTTTTGTTGATCAATCAGGCTCGCATTTTGAACTACTTGAAAATCCTGAAGGGGCGTACTCTCAGCTTATAAGATTGCAAGAAGTGAATAATGAAGGTGAAGACAAGTCAGAAACTAGTGCTGAAATTGGTAGAGAGTCGAGTCAACGAATGTCACAGCACCGTTCCCTAAGTCGGGGATCATCTGGTGTAGGGAATAGCAGTCGTCATTCACTTAACGTATCATTTGGTCTACCCACAGTAAATAGTTTTACTGAAACTACATTAGCAGAGCCTGAAGGCCCTATCGAGGAAACATCAGAAAATACTCAAAAAGTCCCACTTCGCCGGCTTGCATATCTCAACAAGCCTGAGATACCTGTCATGATTGCAGGAACTATATGTGCTATCCTTAATGGTGTTATACTTCCTATTTTTGGTGTACTACTTTCTAGCATGATCAAAACTTTCTATGAGCCGCCGCATGAATTGAAAAGGGATTCAAGATTCTGGGCTCTAATGTTTGTACTCCTTGGACTGGCAAAATTTATAGTGTCTCCATCGCAGACTTACTTTTTTGCTGTGGCTGGTTGTAAATTAATAAGACGGATTAGATCTTTGTGCTTTCAGAAAGTGGTAAGTATGGAAGTTGGTTGGTTCGACGAGCCTGGGAACTCAAGTGGAGCAATTGGTGCGAGGCTTTCCTCTGAAGCAGCCACCGTACGTGCTTTAGTTGGAGATACACTTGGACAGATTGTTCAAAATGGAGTGTCCGCTGTTGCTGGTCTAGCTATTGCTTTTGCAGCATGTTGGCAGTTAGCACTTGTTATCCTTGCTTTGGTACCCTTGATAGGACTTAATGGGTATATTCAAATGAAGTTCTTAGCTGGGTTCAGTGCAAATGCAAAGGTTTGTACAAATATTCAAACATTGCTTCTACTTTTACAGATACATTCACCAATTTACAACATTTCTAACTTTCTTGTCATCGGATTCAAATTCAAATGTCTGTAGATAATGTACGAGGAAGCAAGCCAAGTTGCAAATGATGCAGTTGGGAGTATAAGAACAGTTTCTTCTTTTTGTGCTGAAGAGAAAGTGATGGAACTGTACAAAAAGAAATGTGAGGGTCCCATAAAGACAGGGATAAGGCAAGGATTGGTTAGTGGCATTGGGTTTGGACTATCTAACGCTTTGCTATTTTGTGCCTATGCAACTTGTTTTTATGCTGGTGCCCGGCTTGTTGAAGATGGGAAAACAACATTTTCATCCGTTTTTCGTGTAAGAATAGTTTCCCCATTTAACCAAAAGTTTATCATGTCTATGGATGGTTCAATTATATTTTGAAATGTTCATCTGCCTTGCAGGTTTTCCTTGCACTGACCATGGCAGCTATTGGAGTTTCTCAATCAAGTTCCTTGGCATCAGATTCGAGCAAAGCCAAGACTGCTACTGCATCTATCTTTGCAATACTTGACCGTCAATCAAAGATGGACCCAAGTGAAGAGTCCGGTATGACATTAGACAATGTGGAGGGAGAAATAGAGCTACGGCATATAAGCTTTACATATCCAATGAGACCAGATGTCCAGATTTTGCGAGACCTTAGCTTGACAATTCAAAGTGGCAAGGTGAAGACATCTTTTCTTTTTTATTTGTACGCATAAAGTGTTTTTGCATGTCACCATTTAAGAAGTGCTGAACTCCAGATATTTACTGTTGTGGATCTTATTTTGCAGACAGTTGCTCTAGTTGGAGAAAGCGGAAGTGGGAAATCAACAGTGATCGCGTTATTGGAAAGATTTTATGATCCTGATTCAGGCCTAATCACGCTTGATGGGATTGAGATACAAAATCTCCAATTAAAGTGGTTGAGGCAGCAGATGGGTCTTGTATGCCAGGAACCAGTCTTGTTTAACGACACTATTCGAGTCAACATTGCTTACGGAAAGGAAGGTGGTGCAAATGAAGCAGAAATTTTGGATGCAGCAAAATTAGCAAATGCTCACAATTTCATTTGTGGTTTACAGCAGGTTAGAACACTAAATGAGTGTAGTGTATAACAAAAGACTTCATTTTGAGCTATATTTCAGTCCGATTAATCTTCCAATGATGCAAAACTGCAGGGTTATGGTACCGTAGTAGGGAAGAGAGGGATACAGTTGTCTGGTGGACAGAAGCAGCGTGTAGCCATTGCACGTGCCATAGTGAAAAGGCCGAAGATCCTGCTTCTGGATGAGGCTACGAGTGCTCTGGATGCCGAGTCCGAGAGAGTAGTTCAAAATGCATTAGAGGGTGTAATGGTGAACCGAACTACAGTGGTGGTGGCTCATAGGTTGTCCACAATCAAAGGCGCGGACGTAATAGCCGTGGTGAAAAATGGAGTTATTGTAGAGAAAGGAAAGCACGAGAGCTTGATCAACATCAAAGATGGTTTCTATGCGTCCTTAGTTTCCATTCATATCAACTCTGCATCAAACTTACTGGACAAGGATGTTAATCCATAAGTGGCAGACTTAATGAATTGACAATTACCTTTTTTTTTTCTTTTTTTTTTTACTTCTTAAACAATTATATATGTCTAATTTTATTAGAATGGGTTGGGATTAATTCCAAACACTTCAATCATTATCCACGCTTATTTGAGATACTAGTTCTATTTTTTTTGTTATATTATTTTTATTTTTTCAGAAAAATTATAAAGTTATTATTTTGATAGATAATGGTTTTATTTTTTGACAATTTTTATATGACATGGATATTATTTTTAAGGTTATATATAATGTTCAGTATCGTGTTTTTAGATATAAGGATTGATAGCATAAAAACAAGGAATCGATTGTGTAATATATATGTGTGTGTGTTAACATATGGTATATCAAATATGGGATTTTTCCCCACACTTATATATAAGAAGTGAAAATGGACAAATTAATATTTTCATTTTACTCCTCACTTGAATTGTCTCATTCTTCTCCATTTCTTAGTTAAATTTTCTAGGTGGTTTGTATTATTATCTATCTATATTATAACTATACATATTCGAAAAATTCTAGGCGGACCGGCCTTTTCCGACCGGGGTAGCGACCGGTTAGAATTTTTATTTTTATTTTTTTGCTTTTTTTTTGTTTTTGACTACAAAATAATTAATGTGATTTATTAAAATTAAAATTTTTACAAAATATAATGATTTAGGTATTTGTTTGGATACACGTTCGACCGATCACTATCCCGATCGAAAAAAGCCGGTCAGCCTAGAAAAGACTAATTCAGGAGGATATGAGGATCATGGATTTTAACGAAAACATAGAAAGAGTATCATGATTCTTTCTAATTAAGACATCTGTCATAACATTGTCAAAATAAATATACGTGTAGTATATTTTTATAATTATTTTAATGATACTTCAACACTTTAAACAATATTTTATTTTATTTTATTTTATTGTGACAATATCAGTGAGTCTTGCGCGTGATATGTTACAACTTACAAATGTTAAATAATGTTTTTGAGCTAAAAGTATGTTTCAAAACCGAATAAAATATTTCAAAATAAAGATCGATTTTCTTCTATTTTAATTTATACTATTGACTATTGGAAAATTCTTTCTCGAAATTTACCCCTTACGTTGGAGACATGCATCATGCATGAGTGTGATGAGTATTTTAAAATTATAAAACCAACTTAAACTTATTAGAAGTATACGTACGTACTGCTACAATTCATTATATATATATATTATTTTCTGCCACTACAAAATATATATTTAATTTTTCCGAATTGAATTGATTAATTGTCTTCTTTATTATGTAAGTTACAAATTCTAATCTAACTAAATTTTTTTAAAAGTAAATAAAAGAAAAAAAGAAAAGCCGACATTGAGTGAAGTGACTGAAATTTTTTTGAATGCCTATAAATACTCCATATATATATATATATATATATATATATATATATATATATATATATATCAATGCATGTGAACAAACTTCTTTTTTATTATTATTATTATTATTATTATTATTATTATTATTATCTTTAATTCTTTTTCTGTTTCTCATGGTGGTGAACCAAACGTAAGTGTTACACTGCAGACATGCATCATGCATGAGTGTTTGAAATTAAATTAATTATACTCCGAACTTAGAAATGTATATACTGTGATTATAATAACATATTATATAAAAAATGAAAATGATTTGATTTGATGTTGAAACCTGTAAAATATTGTTTTTAAAGTAATAATTAATTGTCTTTACTCGATTTGAATTTGCTATTGAGTTATTAGTTATTCATTTATTACTTATTAGTTAGTAATTATATATCAGTGCCTGTGCCTGTGCCTGTATTATGCTTATGCATGTGAAGAGACCATACCGGATAAAGTGCCCCAAGATAATGCTGCTACTGCTGCAAAAACAATCATCATGCATCTTCCCCACGTCACCACTAACTGCTTATAACAATAACTTACTCCATTAGATTCAGAAAAACATATTAATTACCAAAAACAATAGATTGAGCCGAAATTTAAAAAACATCCACATTGTCGGATTTGCTCTAGACCATAAATATATGAAAAGAGGGAGAAGTGAAATTAATTAGTAGCTGGCTAGCTGCTGTATATATATATACACTTGATTTTCAAGAAAACCCATTTCCTCATTCTTTCTCTTCTGAGTTCTGACTGATTTCCACTCTTTATATATTCTATAATATTTTCAGAAAGAGGATACAAATACCCTGATTCCCACAAAGCAGGGGAGTTTTAATCCGGCTAAAACCCTTTTTGGGTAGCTTCTTGCTTCTCAGTTACTGTACTTAAATATTACTTAATTCTACTTGTATTATTTTATTGATTTCTCACCTACTTTACTTTCTGTTTGGTGGGTATTTTCATGATTTTCCCTCCTACTTTCTCGCTCACAAACTTTTTCATTTGCATTTCCTCGATTAAGATGATGGGGTTTTAGTTTTGCTTGCGGTTGGGTTCCTATTTCCACAGATTTCTTTAAATTTCCAAAATAGAGTAATGTATACCATTTACCACTTTGTTTTAGTCAGTACATGCTACTTTTTGTAAGAGCTTTGACAGGATTTTTCTGTGTCACATACACGCTGACACATTTTAGATCTTGTTTGTATGCATGTGTTTAATGGTCTTAAATGATGCCTTACGGATATCAGTATCATAAATCTGGATTTTTCTGTATAGCTGATAGTGTTGATCTCCAGTTTTTCATTTAATATAGGAGGACAATTAAATTCTTTTCTGTCTTTGTCTTTGTCATTGTCCTATATGTTATCGTTTAGATTTGTCCAGGAAAAGCTAAAATCCAATCATATTCCATTCAGGAACGAGAGCTGCAGATTAAGAAAAATATAGACTAGTCATCAATTGAATTTTTCTTGATTGTTTTGAACTGGTATTGGATTGAAGATATCTCAAGTCCAAAATAGCCCCTTATCAATTATTATAATAGCTAGTTCTCTGTTGTTCTCTATGCATACATAGTAGTTTAGAGACTGTATAATTCTCGATTATAATTTGTTTTATCTTTGGTATCAATTTTGAATTTCTTAGTTTCTTGGATAGATTAAAGCTGTGGAAAATCGAATAACAATCTCTGATTCTGTAACATGGCCGGGGATAATGGCCTGAATGACATAAGTAAAGAAATGAGTGAGACCTCCACATCAAGAGTTCATGTCCTGGAAAAAGATGGGGAGAGTAGTTCTGGCACGAATGGGAATCAAAAGGACTCTGATAAGGCAAAGGAAAAGGAGAGTACCAATTTAGTCCCATTTCACAGGCTCTTCTCGTTTGCAGATTCCACAGATGCCTTCTTGATGATTATTGGTACCATTGGTGCTGTCGGTAATGGGTTAAGCTTACCCCTCATGACTGTCCTTTTTGGGCAGTTGTCTGATGCTTTTGGACAAAATCAAAACAACAAAGAGGTGGTCCGTGTAGTTTCTGAGGTAAATACTATACTTTCTAGGTGTATGGTTTTCACTTTCAATTTATTCTGTATCAGGGCAAGAACGAGCACTTAAAAATATAATTATAGTCCTTACCACTTATGCTGGTTACCTCAAGCCTTTTAAGTGAAAGATATCATATTTAGTTTAATGTCAACGAGTCATAGTCATGTTTTTCAGTGGTATGTTCAATATGATAAAATGATGTTAATGTTTGCATTTTAGGTATCATTGAGATTTGTATATCTGGCTTTGGGGGCAGGTGCAACATCACTTCTTCGTAAGTGAACCTCATATTTATAGCTTTATGAAACATAAATGTATATGTTAGAATGGAAGCTGCAAATATCTACAAGTAACTCGATTAGGAAACACATTTGTTTGTGTTTGCAGAGGTGACTTGTTGGATGGTCACAGGAGAGAGACAGGCTGCACGGTTAAGAAATCTATATCTGAGAACTATTTTGAGACAAGATGTAACCTTTTTTGATTTGGAAACAAATACAGGAGAAGTTGTTGGAAGGATGTCTGGTGACACTGTTCTCATACAAGATGCTATGGGTGAGAAGGTAACCACTATTGAAAATTTTAATAACTATGTAACCCTCGTTTGATGAAGAGTGAACATCATTATTTAATTCATTTATGACACCAGAAAAGATGGAGAAGTTAATTCTCCTCCCAAAGAATCCACCTAAGCGATAAAAGTTAGAACAAAAATAAATCCATCTTCTATAAGTGAATGCTCAATTTTTCATCGAACTTCAATGTCTACTTTCATATAGATAGAAGAGGTTATACAGAAATTCTTGAACTTCCCTTCAACCCTAGCTTTAGTAGATACAATGAATGAACATCAAAAGACGAAGCTTGTGTGACTAAATTACAAATAACCGAATTTTAATGAGAAACATAGGACTTTGAATATGATTCAAAAGGACTTTCAAAATGTAGATTCATCAAGAAAAGTAAAATACTAACTTTTTGTGCATCATTTTTTTAGAAACTATATTCATGCAGCTTTTCATCCACATTGGACAAAGCCACAAAGGTGTTAGAACCTCCTGTCTAGATACAGTTCTTCCCCTCAAGGTTGCCGAAGTTCTGACTGCAATTCTTGACAGCAACCAAATTCAGACCACTTCTATAAATGATTGAAAAGTCCTAAGAGCTAGCCATCCCAATTTGAGTCACTATTAAGTTACACCCTGGTGTAATTTTGTACCTACAATCCTATGATTAAGAGTGAGTGCATATCCTTTGTCGTCCTGCGTGTGTTAAAATGCCTTGTTTTGCTGCAGGTTGGTAAATTTGCTCAGCTGTTATCGACCTTTGTGGGAGGTTTTGTAGTTGCTTTTTCCAGAGGATGGCTTCTTACGCTTGTTCTGTTAAGTTCTATTCCTCCACTTGTAATAGCTGGTGGAATGATGTCCCTAGTTATCTCCAGGATGGCTTCTCGTGGACAAAAAGCTTATGCAAAAGCAGCAATTGTTGTTGAACAAACAATTGGTTCAATCAGAACAGTATGTCCCTATTGTGAATTGAGTCTACTAAGCATGTGGATTGCATATTTACATTTAACTAATCCGTCTATGGTGTGACATTTTTAACTTTATTAAACCTATTTATTATCATTACCATTTTGATTCCTATCTAGGTTGCATCTTTCACCGGGGAAAAACAAGCTGTGGCCAATTACAACAAATCTCTTACAAAAGCTTATAAATCAGGTGTTCATGAAGGCTTGGCTACTGGATTTGGGTTAGGAACAGTTATGTCTGTTGCGTTCTGCAGTTATGCTTTAGCTGTTTGGTTTGGTGCAAAGATGATATTGGAGAAAGGTTATTCTGGGGGTGATGTGCTCAATGTCATTATTGCTGTGTTGACTGGATCCATGTAAGTTGCATTTTTATTATTTTCACTTAGATGGTAGTGAAACAATCTGATTATATTCCATAAGATCGAAAGATGTTTTTCACTTATCCTGAGTTTTGGGCATAGAACCTACCTGAAATTTTATACTAGTATTAAATTATTTTGGTGGAATATGAATCATTCAGGTCTTTAGGGCAGGCTTCTCCCTGTATGAGTGCATTTGCAGCAGGTAGAGCTGCAGCTTTCAAGATGCTTGAGACTATAAATAGGAAGCCAGAAATAGATGCATACGATACTCGAGGAAAGAAATTGGATGACATTCATGGCAATATAGAGTTAAGGAATGTCTACTTTAGTTATCCAGCCAGGTCAGATGAGCAAATATTTAGTGGATTCTCTCTCTCGATTCCAAGTGGTACAACTGCAGCTTTGGTTGGACAAAGTGGAAGCGGGAAGTCTACAGTGATCAGTCTAATAGAGAGGTTTTATGATCCACAAGCTGGTGAAATTCTTATAGACGGAACCAATCTCAAAGAGTTTCAGCTGAAATGGATTAGAGAGAAAATTGGTCTTGTGAGTCAAGAACCTGTATTGTTTGCATTCAGCATTAAGGATAACATTGCCTACGGGAAGGATGGTGCTACTACTGAGGAGATCAGAGCAGCAGCTGAGCTAGCAAATGCTGCCAAATTCATTGATAAACTACCTCAGGTTCCAATCTATTTTGTTACTCAGTATAATTCATTGGTACTTTTCTCAATTTTTATGAAACTATCAACTGATAGTTTACTTTATTTTATTTTATTTTTGCAGTGCTAGTTTATTGACCTTTTGAGTTACTTACACAGGGGCTGGACACCATGGTAGGCGAGCATGGAACTCAGCTTTCTGGTGGACAAAAACAAAGAGTTGCCATAGCCAGAGCAATTTTAAAAGATCCGCGAATTCTACTTCTTGACGAAGCAACTAGTGCTCTTGATGCAGAATCTGAGAGAATTGTGCAAGAGGCTTTAGACAGGATAATGGTCAATAGAACCACTGTCATTGTGGCTCATCGCTTGAGTACAGTGAGGAATGCCGATATGATTGCAGTGATTCATCGTGGAAAGATGGTTGAAAAAGGTAAAAATTCAAAATAACGTTGTCAATTATTTGTGTTCATGCATGTAGAGCTAAAATCATGGATGCATCTCTGAGTCTCGTTGATATGTGACCTTTCTTATCTATTATAGAAAGACGTAGTTCTGAATATTGATAAATAATCAAATGTAGTTTTTGTAGCTCAATGAACACATGTTTCTTTGTTGTACTGTGAACTGCCATGCCTACTTAAGGTCTTTCTTCAGTTACATAATTTGAATTTTTGCTCAAGTGTTTACTGTGGGTTTTCCAATTTTTCTATCATCACTCTGGCAGAAAAAAGAAAAACAAGAAGTCATAATATTCACCATCTTGTTCTGTTGATCAATCAGGCTCACATTTTGAACTACTCAAAAATCCTGAAGGGGCATACTCTCAGCTTATAAGATTGCAAGAAGTGAATAATGAAGGTGAAGACAAGTCAGAAACTAGTGCTGAAATTGGTAGAGAGTCGAGTCAACGAATGTCACATAACCGTTCTATAAGTTGGGGATCATCTGGTATAGGGAATAGCAGCCGTCATTCACTTAATGTCTCATTTGGTCTACCCACAGGAGTTGGTTTTACTGAAACTGCATTAGCAGACCCTGTAGGCCCTATTGAGAAAAAATCAGAAAAGACTCAAAAAGTTCCACTTCGGCGGCTTGCGTATCTTAACAAGCCTGAGATACCTGTCCTGATTGCAGGAACTATATCTGCTATCCTTAGTGGTGTTATACTTCCAATTTTTGGTGTACTACTTTCTACCATTATCAAAACTTTTTATGAACCGCCACATGCATTGAAAAAGGATTCAAGATTCTGGTCTCTAATGTTTGTAGTCCTTGGACTGGCATCATTTATAGGGTATCCATCGCGAGAATACTTTTTTGCTGTGGCTGGTTGCAAGTTAATAAGACGGATCAGATCTTTGTGCTTTGAAAAAGTGGTAAGTATGGAAGTTGGTTGGTTCGACGAACCTGAGAACTCAAGTGGAGCAATTGGTGCGAGGCTTTCCTCTGATGCAGCTACCGTGCGTGCTTTAGTTGGAGATACACTTGGACAGATTGTTCAAGATGGAGCGTCGGCTGTTGCTGGTCTAGCTATTGCTTTTGCAGCATGTTGGCAGTTAGCACTTCTTGTCGTTGCTTTGTTACCCTTGATAGGACTTAATGGGTATATTCAAACGAAGTTCTTAGCAGGGTTCAGTGCAGATGCTAAGGTTTGTACAAATATTCAAACATTACTTCTATTTCTACTAAAATATTCACCTATTTACAACATTTCTAACGTTATTTTCATCGCAATTCAAATTGGAATGTCTGCAGATAATGTATGAGGAAGCAAGCCAAGTTGCAAATGATGCAGTTGGGAGTATAAGAACAGTTGCTTCCTTTTGTGCTGAAGAGAAAGTGATGGAACTGTATCAAAAGAAATGTGATGGTCCCATAAAGGCAGGGATAAGGCAAGGAATAGTTAGTGGCATTGGGTTTGGAGTATCTAACGCCTTGCTATTTTGTGTCTATGCAACTATTTTTTATGTTGGTGCCCGGCTTGTTGATGATGGGAAAACAACATTTTCAAACATTTTTCGTGTAAGAATTGTTTCCACATTTAACCAAAAGTTGATCATGTCTGTATATGGGTCAATTCTGAGCTGTTCCTTGGCCTTGCAGGTTTTCTTTGCAATGACCATGGCAGCTCTTGGAGTTTCTCAATCAAGTTCCTTGGCACCAGATTCGAGCAAAGCCAGGACTGCTACCACGTCTATCTTTGCAATCCTAGACCGACAATCAAAGATAGACCCAAGTGAAGAGTCCGGTATGACATTAGACAATGTGAAGGGAGAAATAGAGCTACGACATATAAGCTTTACATATCCAACTAGACCAGACGTCCAGATTTTGCGAGACCTTAGCTTGACAATTCGAAGTGGCATGGTGAAGACATCATTTCTTTTGTTTTTTTATTTTTTTTATGTATATGCATAAAGTGTTTTTGCATGTTACGATGTAAGAAATGTTCAACTCCAAATATTGGAAAGATTTTTGCAGACAATTGCTCTAGTTGGAGAAAGTGGAAGTGGGAAATCAACGGTGATCGCTTTATTGGAAAGATTTTATGATCCTGATTCAGGTCATATCACTCTTGATGGAACCGAGATACAAAATTTCCAAGTAAAGTGGCTAAGGCAGCAGATGGGACTTGTAAGCCAAGAACCAGCCTTATTTAACGACACAATCCGAGCCAACATTGCTTACGGAAAGGAAGGGGGCGCAAGTGAAGCTGAAATTCTAGCTGCATCAGAGAAGGCCAATGCTGACAAGTTCATCAGTGGGCTGCAACAGGTTAGAACACTGAATGAGTAGAACCAAATTATATCGTCATTAATTTTTGACAAATGAAATAGCTGAGATGAATTTGTGAGACTTAAATGCAAATAATCAAAAGTTATGCACACATTTGCAATTGACTTTCTCATTTAAACTTTAAAAATAAATTAAAATAAAAGAATATATGAATCGTCATTAATTTAATCTTCCTACGATGAAAACTTGTAGGGTTATGATACGGTAGTAGGTGAAAGAGGAATTCAGTTGTCTGGTGGACAGAAGCAGCGTGTGGCCATTGCACGTGTCATAGTAAAAAGTCCGAAGATACTACTGCTAGACGAGGCTACTAGTGCTCTAGATGCAGAATCCGAGAGGGTTGTTCAAGATGCATTAGACCGTGTGATGGTGAACCGGACAACAGTTGTGGTGGCTCATCGGCTGTCCACAATCAAAGGTGCAGATGTTATTGCTGTGGTTAAAAATGGAGTTATTGTAGAGAAAGGAAAGCATGAGAACATGATCAACATTACAGATGGGTTCTATGCCTCCTTAGTTGCCCTTCACACTAGAAATGTAAAGTAAGAGTGTATATGGATGTTAATAATGCTACATAACTTGCTTCTTGTTTTGAGACATTACAAGTTATCAAAATTGTTCTCTTTCTTGCCTTTCATGTTGTATGAGATAATGCATGGAAAAGAAAATATACAGATTGAAACAACCCGGGTCAAATCCCGAGTCCGGAACAAATTTTTGACCCAAGTTTGGAACAAATTTCGGGTCAAATCTCAAGTCCGAATCAAATCAAATCCAGGGTGCTACAAACTCCCCCACTTAAATTTCTGACGTTATCCCGAGTCCGGAACAAATTTCGGGTCAAATCCCAAGTCCGAATCAAATCAAATCCATCAAAATAAGGTCTCAAACTACTAGCCCAATAGTATTAAGACTTGGGTCATCTTAGCCCACCACAGACTCTCAAAAAGTAATGACTTGAAAATACTATTGGTGGTAACTTATTTTCTTATATGCAGATAAATTTTTCTCCTATCTTTCGATGTGGGACTGGCAGATCTTCAGATTTCTGGCAATACCCGAGTTTTAGCTTTTTGTTTTTTTTCCCCAACATATTTATTACTCCAACTGGCAGACAAGATTCTTGTTATGAAATCCCATGATTCTTGCAAGAAAAAAGTAAAAAGTGTGACATCATGGAGGGTTATATTCTGAATATTTTAGTTCATGTTGTTTTATACTTTTAGTAGACTGATACAGAAAACAAATAATTTGTAGGTATATTAAGACTCAAAAAATGAACCAGTCTGTTTTTTAATATGTCACCAAGTTACTTGAGTAAAAAGGTACATTTCTTGAGGAAGATCTCTCCATATTGTCCAAAACATAACCAAATGAACAAGAGGGAGAAATCAAAGATACTTAAACATATTCTTGTCAACAAGCAGTTTTGCTTAAAGCATCAGCCACTCTATTTACACTGGGTAGATATACTGCATTTTAACATCCCAGTACCCGTCCAAGAGATTTTCCTACAATAATCAGAATGTTAGTGAGAGACTGGGATATGAAACCAGAGTGCCAAGCCACTGCCAACAAAAATATATCATTAAACTTTGGAAAATTTACAAATGGTATTCGTTAGTTTCAATGCATTGAGGCATCGTCTAAAGTATCCTATGAAGGTTACCTAATTTTTTGAGCAAACACTCAAAATCTGGAATAATTCTCCAACCTTTTCTTTTAAACGGTAAGAAATTATTCCTCCATTTGGACTTCAGTACAAAGAGAATAATAAAATACAACATCAAAGCCAAGACACAAATGGTCCATAAATCCTTAACAAATCCTATAAATCTACAACTGGCAACATTAATCATCTTCGTCACTTTCATCACTGTACGAAACCAGACCGCTATTAGCAACTGGATGAAATTCATCACCATCACTATTTGCTGAAGGTTTTTGTGCAGTAATATCAGGTCTTCCCGCAACCTCCAAACATTCTGCTGGCTTTTCCGGATCCACCTTTGCTTTCTTTGCTTGTGGCTTAACTTTTATAATCATACCTAAAGAACGAGGAGGAGGATTCTTCCTTCCAATAAGCTTATTTTGTTCCTGTGAAGAATATCAGCTTATGTCAAGAACTTAGTATTAACAGCACTTACAAGTACAAAATATCATAAAGATGATACCTATCCTCCCCCAACTACCAAGTCTGACCAAGAACTATAGCCAGACTGCCTTAGGAGGGTGTATTCAATAAAGACTTTTAAATATTTTTTTTAAGTAACAAACTTTTATAGAGTTTGTGGATTTTAACAATAAAGATTCCATGAAATAAGTGACTTTTATCGACTTTTTACCAAGACTTTGATAGACTTTTGTATACTTCTAATATATATTGCAGCTTATATTAATTGTTAAAAAATCAACAAAGATCTAATATTTTAGATGAAATGAGTATGATATTAAATAATATTAAAATATATTGATCATGTCACAACCTAATTTGAAATAAAAAGCATTATAGAAGTTGAATTATTATATCATACCCCTTTCATAATTTTTATATTTAATAAAAAAGTCATTTTTTACTAACAATAATATAAAATAACAATTTCGATTTTAAACTTTTCATTGTCATTTTCCTATCAAGTCATTATTACTAAACTAACAATTTATAATTTTCAACAAATAACAAAATTAACAAATTTAGTACTATTAATTTACAAATATAATAAATGAGGATTTTTTTTATGGAAGATAAGAAATATAAAATGATATTAAAATATTTGTTATCTTCATTTATACCATTGGTTCTATTTGGAACCCTTAATGCTACTCTCTCTTTTTATCCCTTCCTCATTTTTCTCTCTGCTGCTCCCTCTTTTTAACCCTTCCTCCTTTTTCTCTCTCCTCATCTGCTATAATAGCTCTCTTTCTTTTTGAGGTTTTTATTTTGAGAGGAATAAGGTAGAGAGAGAAAAAGTGAAAAAGATATATATATATATATTTTTTTTTTCTTTTCTCTTCTTTGTTTGATCTCCTCTATCTCTTTTTCCTGTGTTCATCTTCTTCATTTCTCAAATATTTGGAAGTCTTTGAAAGTCTTTGGAGATGAGGTCAGACTTTGGATATGAGTATCTTTTTTTTTTAAAGTCTGTCAAACTCTACCATTTGATAGAAATCTGAAAAATCTATGACTTTTTGAATACCAAAATACTTTTATAGACTTTGTAAAAATCTCAAATCAATACCACCAAACTTTTAAAGACATTACAAAAGTTATAATTGAATACCAGTAAACTTTTATAAACACTTTAAATGTCTTGATTGAATACAACAAAACTTTAAAAGTCTTCAAAAATTTTAATTGAATACACCCTCCTTAATGAAGTATCATCAGAATCGGGCTAATTTCTCATGCCCAGCAAGGCACTTCTAATCCCAATGTTTCAAGAGAAAGTAATGTTAATTTTTAGAAAATAAATTATAAAAACTAGAGTTTTATACCCTCCAATAACATCATGACATGCAACAAATTTAGGAGAAAATCAAGGGATTTGAATTGTATCAACCGATTTTATGTTTATTATTTAGCATTGTAAAACCGTTTAACTAATCATATTGAATTTCAAATCCCTTAATTTTCTCCTAAATTTCCTACGTGTCATGGTGTTATTGGAGGATGCAAAACACTAGTTTTACAAGTCATCCGTATATAATTGTATTGACAGATTTTGTGTTTATTATATAACATGGTAAAATTGTTCAACTGATCATATTGAATTCTAAATCCTTAATTTTCTCCTAAATTCCCTATTTATCATGGTGTTATTGGAGGGTGCAAAACACTAGTTTTACAAACCATTGGCATCCATATATAATTTATTCTCTAATTTTTAACGAATTAATATAGGGTGTAAGTTGGCATGATCATTTAGATTTGATTGTCAAAGCATACACAGAACAATGTCAACTCCAAAAATCTATGCTTACAAGTAACTGATGCCACCTGAATTTCTTAATTGCCGACAAATGTAATTAGTTTCACACATCTGAATTCCTTATGGAATAGAAACAGTTGGGCACTAGGAAGAAATATATTTTATGCCATCAGAACCTATACATCTACAGAGATAATGGTCACTGGACCTTCTTACAGTAAATATTAGTAGATTCAAGATGGAAAAATAACTTAAACGGTGTTTATTGTAAAAGTAGACAACCAGCCGCACCTCGCCGTACTAATTTCTAGATAAGTTCATGAATGCAGAGAGTAAATAAGCCAAAACCTTACTGAATAATCAGATTCAAACTGAAGAACTTACTTGAACTTTGGGAACCGGTGGTGCTTCACTGAGCTCATGCACAATGGCAGATTGTGCAGCAACGGCTGCCTGAAAGAGGCAATCAAAATAGTAAAATAACATGGAAAAACCCTGCAAAAGCTTCTAAACCTATGTAAATAAGAATACAAAAGGCGGCTGAAGAGATTTGATACTCATAACATGGATCTGCTAGAGCTCATATATAATGTATGTCAGTATAGTCATAATGATGAGAGCTCTGAAATTATCTTAATCTTTCATAAAACAAGAGAAACCAACCATCTGTGCTAACATAGTCGGCAGAGTTATGCAAACAAGACAATTATGATGAGAATTACATACAAAAGGTACCAACAAAAATCAAGACATCAATTTACATTGTCCAGTATTTGGCCGAGTACGGAAAAATTAATGAAAAATTCCCTACAAATTTAGATCAATAAAGATACAAAGTGGCAGATGTTTTTCAGTTTCAACCCAATTTGGATTAAAAAACAAACAAAGACAAAGAAGGGGTTCTATTTAGGAACTCTAATTTGCATATAGAAAGAAGGTTTCAATTCTATTCTGTTACGAGTTCTTATGCTCGAAACCTCCTCTTTTACAGCTAGGTTCTAAAAGAACTATGGTATGGCCTAACTGTTTCAATATTATTTTTTCTTTTATTGTCTGAAGGAAGTTTGAGCTTGATGCAAATGGCTAAAATATCTTCTGCTTTATTATTTTTGATTACTCAAAACTGACATTATTTGGACAAAATATTCCATTGTAGATTGGGTTGAAACGGGCATGAGAATTTCATCTCACACGGCTCCTAAGAGAATTCTAATGAATGGCAAAAGGGTTGATAAAATAAATTAGACTAGGATTTCGCTCAATTTTTTTCTTCGTTCTTCCTGAAGAAAAAAAAATCATTTGTTGTCGAAGACACAATTTTTTATGAAGAATTCGCCATGATTTCAATTGATGTCTAAGAAGGAAGAATCCAACTTAGATAAGATAAGACAAGACTCCTTAAAGGGAAGGGACTAGTGACTAGCTAAGAAATATGTAAAGAGAGGAGGGTAGATGACTCTAGTTATTAGGGCTGCTTCCCCACTCTGCTAATAGCTAACTACCTTTCCCTGAGAAATGCAAACATGTGACTGTCTTTGAAGTCCTACCAGAATAGAAGATAGTATTGTATAGAACGGAATGTCAATTCTCGAGTTTTATTTGTTAAGTCTCTACTTAGTTGACATTCAATACATCTTGCTGATATATTTTCAAATAGATAGAATTCCTTTACCATGATTTTCTCTTTTCGTTATGGTAATGCAATGCAAGAGGTAAGAAATCAGGTTGTTTCTGATGATGAAAAGAGCTTACATATATACTGGCACTGTGGCACAAAAACTGTGTCATGGCAAAAGAAAAAATGCATGGGTTAATATCCCCAGACTTCATTCCAATGAATTAGAGTATAAAAGGGTCCCAACAAAATAATAAGTTCTGTACCAAGTACCTTGGCAATTCAAGTATCACAAGGCTCACAACTCTACCAATCAAATGGCACGTGGTATTTGAGTTAGCCATCCTGTTATATGCAACTCCATAATATTATATGCATCATCAATCTTTCAAAACAAGACTTAACCACACAGTTGAACCATCTGGACCAGGATATACTTCTACAATTTTTGCTAGACAAAAGGTATTTCTACAGTTTGCTTCCTAGGCTTCAATCTGCATGGGCTACTACATTTTCCCATTGTTGAACAACTGAAGTAAGCAATTTGAAACATATGAATCACCTAATGTTGTTCACCAACTTCCAGTATGACTATGACCTAAAAAGATCCCTCAAAAGAGTATTTTATACCCATTAAGGACTTCATAAGTGCCATGTTTGTTATATGATTCAAAAATATGACAGACATTCTACAGCTACAGCTAGCCAATACAAAAGCAACTTATTTGAGCTCCAAATAACATATAAAACTTGTTCACCAAAAATCATCTAAGATTAAAATGAAAACAGGCTTTCAATTCCTAAACTAATCACATGAAACCTGAAGAACCCTCGACGCAGACCCCCTTTTTGCTCTTTTTCTTCTTTGTATGCTTTACATCAACTAGACAAATTGAGATAGGGCTGAGGGTTAACACCTTTAAGTTTACTTCTACAAAATCCATTATCGAAGATACACATCAGTGCCAAACCAGGATATAACAAAGCACTTCAGATAATTGGATAGTTGGCATCTTTACCTGATAAACTACCCCCTTTTAGTTAACTAAAGGATAGTTACTGTTAAATACTAAATACAATCATGTAGAGCTCGGAGGTTCAAAAACAAATTATGCAACATGCCAACCAACCGCGTGTGTATATTCATACATCTACACTAAAACATACAAACAATAGCAAAAATTATAGGAACATACTTGGAAACTTTGCAGCTGCTGGGCCTCTTCATCTGCCATTTGCTGTTCATATTCTCTCCTTGACTAAAGGACAATCCAAGTGTTAGAAAATCAGAGGATACAGAAAAGGAAAGAAAGGCATGCAAAACCATGTACAGAGATATCAACTTGTTTCCACTTTATGAAACCCTCAAAAAAGCAAGTAAAATATAACACTGAAAAATTTAGTATATTGGAAACTATCCATAAGACGGTCTAAGCAGGTACATCAAGTAAAACTTCTCAAATTTAAAGGGAAAAACAGCGTATATATGGTTTTTGAAACACAGAATTGCATTAAGAATCCTTGCAAATTCAGCCAGTATGCATAAGCATTTATGAATTATTAATTTTTTTTATTTTTATTTTTTTTTGGGGGGGGGGGAGGAAAAATAAAACAATATGGGAAACTTGAAATGTTTAAATTTTCACTTTTATATTTCAGTATTTCACAAATAATGGAAGTCATTCCCTTCACTATAAGTGAAATTATCAATTCTCGCTTTGATCAAAATTCGCTTCTTAAATTTTCTGTTTTTTGTCTTTTGGTTATAAGTCCTGCCAAGGTAATCCATTATTTTTTAGGGGAGTTGTGAATACCTACCAAAAAAACAGCAGTATCCTGTATCCCAACACAAAATCTTATCTTGATTGATGCATCAAATGCTTTTCAGCAAGAAAAGATTCACGACAAATGAAGTATGGCATACATAAGCACCAACATATTTTAATTACCATAAGATAAAACATAGTCATATACCAATGTATGTGTTTCGAAGATTAGATCATATATACAACTTCGTTCTAATATCTAAACTTTGGGATGAGGAATCATGTCTCAATTGCTATTCATGCAGAATTATGCTCATACTATAGCATAAAATGCATATCCATTTCTAGATAATGTCATATATATGTTGCAGATACCATTGTAAAAGGACACAAGAATACAGTGTGATGACCTCAGTTCATCAGTGTAGGCATATCCAGTTAATGAACACCTAAAAAAGAAACATAGTCTCACCATCTCCAGTTTATCAAGAAACTCAGTTTCATCCTCATCCAAAGCTTTTGGTGGTCCTGTGGTTGAAGAAATGACAAGAAATCCATTATTACAATTACCACTAAAAGTAAAAAAGAACTCAACTATTTATCAACTGTTTGTTATATAATCGCATCAAGACATAATCACTTGCTTGTCTGTTATTAAGAATATAGGCTATGAGGCTGCCGGTACAAAACTTTGAAAGGAAACATGACCAGTTGATCAGATGTGTTTTAACAAGAAGATTTAAAAAGAAGCAAAGACCTGTGAAATTTAGGATTATCAAACTTAAAATTAGTCGAACTAAAAATTGCACAAAAAATAACTGCATCACGCAATAGTAACCACTTCTTTAACTATTAGCTCAACATCATCTTGCTTTATTTTTTTTTCTTATGTTGATACGAAAGGGGCCATCAAACTAATAGCTAAGTGAAATCATAAGGTTCATGTTTTGTCTATAATGCTTGCACATATCTTCAACAAAGTTGATCGACAGCCGTACTATGTAACAAAAAGTAACATATCTTGAAGAAAAAGAAGAACTACAGGACTTACTGTGTTTGAACCTTTCACTAAATTCTGAATCTTTCTTGTCCTTGTTCTCCTTTAAAATCTGTAATGGAAAAAGTTTAAAGAAAAAACTAGCATCTCAAGTCTCATCAGACCTGTTTCGAATTTCAATATCTATGAATTGTACTTTTAAAATTGAAGTTACTTCAACCAAATTATAAAATAATATATATATATATATATATATATATATATATGAAATACAATAACAATGACAAAAGCTCCAGGGGCACTTAAAGAGAAAATTGTAGTTTATCGATATCAATATGAATTCTGAGCCACTTAAATAAAGAAACCAACACATACCAAGTAGTCAGTTCAGAATTGGAAGACAACCCAAAGAATTGGTTTTCCATCCTAAGCCATGGCAAAAAGACTATAAACTTTGAGCCATTTTAATAAAGAATTCAGCAAGTATCAAGTAGTCAGTTCAGAATTAGAAATAAACCAAAGCATAAATGATTGATTTCCATCCTAAGCCATGATAATAAGCCGAATTTATGAAAGGGGGTCATGCAATTATGCTATATAGGGAGCAAAAAGAAAGGAGAAAAGAAAACTGGATAATGACTTGGTGCTATTCCTTCAGACAAGAAAAGAAAAAAGGGTTGGAAATTGTACTGACAATGCTTTTTTGTCCATGACAATTAATAAATTTAAAGCTCCAAAAAGGGGGGCAAACCCGTGTACACATAACGTATTGAAAATTGTTTATTAATGAGAAAAATAATAATATATTATTCAGAACTTTACCGGCTTTGGTAGAACCTCGCTAGTTGCATAGTCCTTTCTTACCGTGATTTCTAAGAGTGGCACAGACAATGATATCTACATAACGAAAACATATACATATACACATATATATATATATATATATATCAGCATTTATATAGCTGAGTGGAATTAACAAGTTACTTACTCCATTTATATTTTTCTCTAGTTACTTGTGTCAAAATCAACATGTTCATCCAACTGCCACAATTTTCTTCCAAGACATTATGCTATAAGCGATGTTCAAATTGGTAGGTTTTCTAAAGCTCTATTATGTTAGATGCATTAATTTAAAGGAAGGGACTTGACAAACGTAAAGAAGCCCAACAATCATAATCCTAAGAAAAAAGACAGATAACACATGCTATACAAATGCAACTAATATTGTTATGAATTTCAAACACAACCTTATTTTGTAGTTTTAAGAAAATAAAAAATTTCTCATTGTAAGACTATCAAATCCACTCATTTTATTTGGTTGCATTGCAATATAGCCATGAAACTGGAATTGGGGTTGCCCTAGTTTAATTTAAAAGTCAATTTTTCTCCGGTACCAACTGCAAAAGTGAGGAATTATGCTTTCTTCCAAATGCTAGCCAAAAAAACTGAAATGCAAATAAAAAAAGAAATATAAATTAATTTTTTTTAATTTTAAAAAAATTATATATGAAGAGAGAGGGAAACCTCGAAAAGGGGTCTATCTCTCTGGGCAGTACCATCCTCGACTCTAGCACCTCGAGTTCTCTTAGCTTGTTCCAACTGCCCTCCGCATTCAAAGCCAGAAAACAAAGCAAAACAAAAAATAGCGTTTAATTAGGGTTTACTTATAAATCATCAAGAGAAAAAGTACAAAAAAAAGGATATAATGGAAGTTTAACCTGGTCTTCGGAAACGAAATTCATCAGCCTAATTGGAGGCGGAAACTCGTCATCAGCCATCTTTCTCTCTCTAGATAATTCTCTTTCCCCTCTTAAAACTCCACAATCTGAAGCACAGAGCTCCAACAAATTGATTTCAGAGAAGACCCTGACCGCCCTATTCACACTACTAAGATTTTATTTTAAGCTTTTTCGATGAATTCTTTTTAATACTCGAATTTGCGTACCAAAATTTATCCTGAAAAATCAAAACTGATAATAACTTAATTAATTTTAATGTAAATAAATATTACTATTATAAGCTCCCATGAGTTAAAATTATATATATATATATATATATATATATATATATATATATATATATATATACGGCTAATTATAATATTTGTTCATTTCAAAATTTGAGTGAAATCTTATCGATTATAAATATTAAGAACTCACAAAAATTGAGTTTTGAAAAATTGAAATATGATTAAGTAAAACATTAAAAATATTATACTTTATATTGTACAAGTTTGAAATATCTGCCAGATACAGTTATCTTTATTATATGTTTCTTGTTTTTTTTTTTTGTGATTAGAATTTATTTTAATTTAAATTTGTTGGTTTTACAATTATAAACTAATTTAATAATTAATTAAATTGTAGTTCCCTCTTTTAAATTATTATTATATGTGTCTACACACATTGTATGATATTATTATCATCTTTTTATTTTTATTATTTTATTTTATTTTTTTAGTTGAACAAATATGACATAAACTAAGAATACAAATATTATTAATTATAGTTCATCTCCCTCTGTTTCAGAGTAAGTATCATAATATTACATGTAATTTTTTGATAATCAATAAATTCTAAATTAAATTATTTTTGTAATATATATATAGAGATATAGTAAGGATCAAGAGCATTCCTCCTTAAATAGCACTTTTTTATTAAAACTACGTCGTTTTGGAGTAACTTAAAAGAGAGTGGTCCCACTTATTTTATTTTTATTTACAAAAACGTCACCCACTTCTCCAGTGAACTAAAAAACAAAAACGAACATGTTATATCGACGATTTTTTACGTCGTTGTAGCATAGAAAATCGTCGATATAGCCGGATATATTTAAGGCAACGGTTTGAACCGTCGCTATATCTCATAAACCATCGCTATAGTCCGGTTTGTTTTTGGTTAGTTGGAGAAAATTTTCATATATATATATATATATATATATATATATATATATATATGGAGAGTCTCTAAAGCGAACTTTAAAAAGCGAACCAAAGACGAACCGTCATCTTTGGTGTCTATGGCGACGGTTCGACCCGTCGCCAAAGATTACATGGCTATGGCGACGGATCGAACCGTCGCCATAGACACCAAAGACGACGGTTCGTCTTTGGTTCGCTCTTTAAGGTTCGCTTTAGAGACGGACCGTATATATATATATATATATATATATATATATATATATATATGTGTGTGTGTGTGTGTGTGTGTGTGTGTGTGTGTGTGTGTGTGTGTGTTGACTAATATAGTAATAATATACATGAAGATGAAAAAGATAATATGATTGAATATTGTATGAATCAAGAGACTTAATTATAATTATATTTATTGTATTTAGATATGTATTATTATTATGTAATTTGTATTTAAAAATTATAATTTGATAACCAAATTCCCTTACGATGACTAACTAAATTATTGTTATTTTTAACTTATTATAAACTTGTATTGATATATTTGTAGGATGGTGTCCTTATATGACACCTCAATATATTATATTTAATTTATTGAATTGAAATGCAACAATAAAATACTTCCTCCGTCTCAAATTATCTGCTGTTTTAGCAAAAAAAAATTGTCCCATAATATCTACTTTTTCAAGATTTCAATGCATTTTTTTCCTTTGTTTTTCAAGTTTGCCCCTTTACCCTAATTAATGATAGTCATTATTCTCATTCATGCCTCTCCTCTTTTTAAGCATCTTTTCATATTCCCACCAATAAGGATTCATGCGCAGAAAACAAAAAAGTCAATACATAAGGGTATTTTAGTATATTTATCACATATATTGGTATGCGTGTGGAACTCTAGAAAAGCAGATAATTTAGGACGGAGGGAGTAACTAATAATATTTGTAAAGAGAAATTATTCCCTCACAAGTCATAAATTAATTTTTCAATAAATATTTGTACATATTATACTGTATAATTTAGTCAATGAGATCTTAACTTTATGATTAAGATATATAATCTCATATAACCGAAAACATGTACATACTCCTTACGTTCCAAATTAGAGATGTATATACAAATCCGCAACTTATTAAGAAAAATAAAATTTTTCTGAAACTTATACATAACATCAATTAAAAATATAGCCAGGTGTGATAGTACTCGATCATCTAAGTATAAAAAATAATATGTTACAAACTAGGCTTTAAAAATAAAAATATATATTTAATTTAAAAAAGGACAAAAAGAAAAAATATTAACATACATATCGACAAATATTTGTCGAAATTAAATTACAACTAACGTGTATAACGTGTAAATGTATGCAAAATACATAAGATAAGATAAATTAAAGTAAGACTTTTCTTAATTCTTACATATCTTATATATACACATTCTTCGCAATCATAATTCAAAAAACTTTCGTAATATATAACAAGACTAAAAAAGAGAATGTAATATCGAAAATAAAAAGAAGAGAAACTTGAGGGAGTAAAAGCTAATGTGTCCTATAGAGAAATGTAAATGATCGAGAGATTCAGTAGAAACTGGTTCAAATTGCTGCAAAAAGATATGGAGTAACAATTTTTCCCAGTTTATTGTCACAAGAAATTACATGCTAACAAGCTAGTTTTCATATTAGTAGGTGTCTCATAAAAACTCTCCATAGATTCAACTGGTTCATACAACAACCACCCCACTTGGATATTCAATGATGTCCACCAAATTCTGTTGCTCAGAAACTGGGACAAGCAGCATCAAAGTACGATCAACACATCTTATTCCTTGCATGAATTCTCATAATGGTTCCATGTAGCTGCAGAGAGTGAAAGATAAATTAATCAGCAACGTCCCTTGAAGCAGTAAAAATCATTCTTATATATATGAAAATATTATTCAACTTTAAGTTCTATACATTCCACAAAGATTAGGCCAAGTCTATACAATATCAACACAAATAAATTCAGAATGCTGAAACCTGAGTCATGGCAACAAATTCATTAGTTCAGTTCGGTAGTAGCAAAAGTGCATGATACACATTAATATCTGAGCTCATTAGTTTACCCCCATCTAACTGAACTGCTGGATTTTTTGGTTCCTGCCTGGGCAGTTGTTCAAAACGATACATTAGTAGAACAGTTCACAGGGTGGTTTGAGTTCTGTGAATTATTTACAAGCAATAGATAATAGCACTTAAATTTTCCAGAAGAGGGTTGCCGGAGATAATTCAAGCTTCTAATTTGTATAACGGAAACTCTTCCCAGAACTCTAACAAATAACAAATAGCCAAAAAAACTACTACTCAAGACCATTCTACACTCCTTTTTGCCAAATGCACCACATTAACCACAAAGAAACATCATTCAAGCTTCCTACAAATTAATTTTTAACCGGGCCGGATTTTAACTAATTTTTTTTTTAAAGTTAAATAAAAAAAACTTGAACTAATCATAATAATGTTTACAAATTGTAATAAATATTCATAATCAAAACTAAAAAGGAATTTCAAATAAAAAACATTTAGACACAATTTAGAAACTTATTTCGGTTACTTGTCACAGTTCAATATGAATGATTCCCTAAATGTTCAAAGTCTCAAACCAAATTTATTTTCTATATTCAAACTAAATCATGAATTAATTTCAAAACATAGTTTTGGTATCTTTTTATAAGTTTCAAATAAGTATTGCTTGAAATAAAAGAAACAAACCATCCAAAATTTATAAAAATTATACAGGGTCCATTAGTTAGATGCAGAGAAATAAAGTGATCATAACAACTACAAATGAGGGACTGCTAAAAGCTCATAATCATTTTTCATTTTCCATTATAAAATAAGGCAAAATCGTTATAAGCTATCACAATAAAAGACAAAAACTACTCGATCAAAATGATTTTATTTTCAATTGAAGATCAAACAACCCAAAAACAAAAACTCAACCAGGCCAAACAAACAGTAACCACAATCAACCAAATCAATAACAAAAAAAATTCAAACTTTAATTAAATAATCTCTCACAATTCACACGTTGATGAACATTTAAAACCAAAAACTCTACAAAAAATACTTCTAAGATTTCACCAAACTTTAAAACTTTAAAAGAATTTATACTTGTATTCAGAATTGGTTTATAAAATTTTTTTTGTCCCCTCCAAATTTAACTCTTTTATAATCTGTCCCTTTGAATTTATTAATTTACATATTTGCCCAATCCTTATACCTATAAAAAAAAAAATCAGCAAGGACAGTTGTCTATGTTGTCCCTTATATGTATCCGCCCCTGCCTACAAGTACTTTCACATGCAGTCCACTCAAATAGGTTAGATATCCCACACTCTTGGGCATAACTCACCCAATCCTGGTCTTTAGAATAAGCATTTCACAATGAATTCTGATCCCCTTTTTCCTAGGTAATGTGAGTATATATTGCCAATAAGACTGGATTTTTAAGTAACTTCTGTGTGTCGGTACATTAAGAACAGAAGAGAAAGCAGGGAACCTTATGTACGCAAAGAAGCCACCGACTCACAAGACCTAAAAATCTTAAACTTTTCATCCACATCGTATTAGTTCCTTTATCCTCGTCTTCATGCTGTCTTAATATGTTCAAAATAGTTGGCTGTAGTTGTCAACTGAACAGTTGTTTGATCATTCAAGATGCATGAAAAATAATCAGAAATTTCTTTTACATTATTACATGCTTAGCAAATATATGTTGCTGGCCTCATTCACTTCCTCCCCCCACCCCCCACCCCGGACCCCCGACCCCCCACCCCCCAAAAAAAATAAAAAAAAATAAATAACACCCACCCACCAAACACCCAGATATGAATGTTGGTTGTGTTATTCAGACCTAAAGTATCAAAATTGTTATGTTATCTGATCTCCCTCAAAACACCAAATCAGAAGGTTAAAAAAGCTCTCAACACAAATAATTTGTGGGCTACTTGCTGGAGAACCAACGGAAATGAAAAATAAATAGATATGATACATCCGTAAAGAAATGTTCCTGATGTGGAGTAGACACATCAGGTCCAGACTACTGAGTAAATTCACAGCTAGCAGCACAAATAAGATTTATGGAACATTAGAAAACTTGATAAAACAAAAAAAATGGGTATGAAACAGGATCACTACTGCCCGCCAATATCATTTTTGAGGCAGGATCATATGTCACAATTACTCACTTTAACACCTTATACAGATTCAGAATATCGAACCTTTTTATTAATAATGATGATTTCTTAGTTTATCTCTGTTCTGTTCTTTTCCTACAAATTTTAAATTGGGAATGCTGAAAAGATTCAGGGGTCACTATGGTGAGGATATATAAAATATAACACAAACGAAAATAAGATTTCCACAAATATTTCTTGTGTCTGAGATAGTTTGTCTATCTGTATCGTGTCTATAAAAGAAAACAAAGACAAGGTTGTCGAAAAATAGTGCTGGATATCCACAACCTTTTTATCATTTTTAACTGAAATTACAGAAACCTGATATGCAGATAGTGAGAGAAAAGTTATGGCATACTTTCAAAAAACCATTTAAAAAGACATCCATCCTGAGGAGCACTGAGCACAGTTTAAAGGACTGGCACAAACAATATTAGTGTGTCCTAGAGGACAGCTACAACTATTGGCCCAGCATGTAATGTAGATCAGGCCCAATGCCAGAAATCTTAGACCCTGACAAAATTACCCTTCTACTAGTTCCTACACCCGAGAAAAATAACCTACTCGCTAATCACTTTGTCCCAAATTGAGTGATAACTTAACTTTCAAATTTCAATTAACATATATATATATATATAGAGAGAGAGAGAGAGTAGGGTTTTGATGGAATCATATCACTTATATTGGAGCATGTCAATATAAACCAATGAACTTAATTAAGAATGGACGGAATATATATGTGTAGATGGATCAAGGATCTTGCTTAAAACTACATTAATAATTTGTGCATAATGAAAGAAATCAGTCGAGACGTCCGAATGTTTTCCTTATTCTACGCAAGTTCTCCATTATAGAGTGTATTTCTACTTCAATACTTCTCTTCATACTAAACCAGAGACACAACGAGAAAAAAAGACCCTTCTCTCCAAAATTCTTTATAGGCTAAATGCAATATAGTCAAATCAAGTAGATTGAAACATTAAAACATATAAATTGTTTGCTCATAAATTATGGGCAACTTCCAGGTGTATCCAAGTCATTCAGACAAAAAACTTGGATTACACCCTGATTTTTGCATTAAGTGCATGCATATTTTGTGCATACTAATTACTAAGTCTAGTATACGCAATATAATAAACTTTGAACTCTAAAATTTCAGCAAGTATCTGGACCATACCACTATGTAAATTGATTTCACTTTCTTTAGTAAGCCTTATGACTTTATGTGATACTTCGTTTTGCTTATGTCACAACAGAATATCTAGTACAAACCTTCTATGATTATGTTATGCACAGTGGGTAAGTGATTGTGATCATCACCCAAGTCATAGTCCAATTGAAGTGAAAGTACAAGTTGAAAAAGCTCTTGCTCCCAATGAAATACTAGGCCCTGTAAAGTTTCCATAAAAATTTAAGATCTTTCCACTGATTGTCGGAAAAAAGATTAAAGATTGACTGGTGAAAAGGCCTCCCATGTATTCAACCAACCATTGCAAGCATTCATTCTATGTACAAGCCTTCTCAATTTTTCATGGAAACCCCAAAATGAATACGTGATATCTTAAATGAAGACAATATTATTAAAATAACTGTATACACCCAGTGTAAAGCTTGTTAAATTTAAAAATATTTTCTTAAAGGCTCTGCAACAATTTTATAGCATAAGAAGCTTTTGGATGTGTATTGTTTTTATAAGAAAATTAAACAAATAAAAAAAACAAAAACATTTGGGTTTACACACAAGAAAGATATATATATATATATATATATATATATATATATATATATATATATATAGAGACACACACACACACGCACACAGAGAGACAGAGAGTCAAAGGCGTATAGAGGAAAAAACTGATATGGGCCCTGATGTGTATCCATATAATTATACAAAAAAGAAATTGATGCAAGATGCATGTTGCGCTGACATCTAACAAAAAAAATTATCAGGCAAGCTGTGTCAGATAGAACTATGCAAAGAAGTTAGCATTAAACGTACCTCCAACCATCCACTCATCCGTCCTTAAGATAGCATCTTGCAAGCAAATTTATTTTGGACAAGCTGATTAACTGCATCCCGAAATTTGAGATAATCATCAACTGTGTTGTACACTTGATGAGAAATCCTGGCATAAGCTGTTATCATGCCAGTCCTGTCCCTAACTCCAACCTCACCATTGTTTGGTCCCTGATAATACAATGGAACTTCCACATCAAATTGGTCTCTCAAATGAGTCCTCAACTTCAAAGCATCATCATTGCTTAAAATTCCCAAACTTGAAGGCAAACCAACCATAACCATACTTGGACACATATCTGGAGGAGATCCAAGATTAGTCCCCCAAGCCTTAGCTAGCATTTCTCCCATTTCCACAACAGCATCATGATTCCTCTTCATAATTCCATCAATACCGCCTTCAAACCTATTAATAAAATCTAAAACCTCAGGAACGACAAGCTGAGAGCTAAAGTCCCTTGTCCCAATCCATGCACTTTCTACAGCCAATCCATTACCATATTCATTAGATACAACGGGGTGGTGCAAGTCTGAAGATACTGGCGAATTCCGACAGTAGAAAAATGCAGCCGAGGGGGGACAAAAGAACCACTTATGCAAATTACTAACATAAAAATCAGCGCCAATATCTTTAACATCTACATTAACAGTACCAATTGCATGAGCAGCATCGACAAAAACAGAATCAACTCCTTCTTCCCTACAAATCTTAACTAACTGCTTAACCGGTACAATAACGCAGGGCATTGATGTAATATGGTCAAGTATAGCTAACCTAATTTTTCTACCATTGGCTTTACCTCTGGCTATGGCTTTTCTGAATTGGGAAACAATTTCATCATTCGAACTGACCGGAAACGGAAGTTCGACCACAATAACAGACCCACCTGCGCGTGTGACATAGGCATGAATAGATTTTTTGACTGCTTCAAAGGCGCAGTGGAGGATAAGCACTGCGTCCCCTTGCTGGAAGCGGCCGTCGGAGAAGGCCCAGGAAACGTGCTGGAGAACGATGGCGGCGGCTGTGGTGACGTTATCGACGATGGAAACCTCCGAGACATCATCGGCGTTGATAAGATTTTTAATTAGGGTTCGAGAATGGAGGATCCGAGGTTGGCGCTGGTTGAAGAAGAAATCATCGGGTTGCCGGAGGAATTTGAGTTGATAATGCTTTTGGGCAGCGATAATGGAGGCGGGGCAGCTACCGAAGCTGCCGTTGTTGATTCGGGCTATACCCGGCTGGTGGTGGGCGAATTCTTGACGGATTTCGGATTCTGTAATGAAGGAAGAAAGCTTTTGTTTCTTCGATACATGGTGGCTGCTGTTGTTGTTGTTATGGTCGTGAACGGAGGCGCCGCCGTTGGGAAGGTGGTGGTTATCGGGGATTTCGTCCTCCGCCATGATTGAATGGTAATTAGTGAGTTAGGGTTTGAAAGTTTAGTGGTGAGGAGACGGCGTTTGTAACTTTCAATTTTTTTGCCTTCTGTATTCAGGTGACGAACAATAAATAAATATTTGTTTTACGTTGCATAAAACATATTCATACATAAACTTACTTCATGCAAAAAATAATATTTTTACCAATTTGTTAAAAATATAAAATAAGAGCACTAATTTAATTATATTTACAACATTACATACTTGAAAATAAATTATATGTTAATGCAAAATAATGAAATTTTAAAAAAATAATGAAAACAATTATGTTAGTACTAAGCAAATATAATAATTTAATAATATAAAATTCATCAAAATACGTTTATTTCACCAAGTACTACAATATTTATAAATTCATACTTTTTTGAAAACGTTAATAAATGGAAAGAACAAAATAAGTTTTTTCACCTTTATTAACACACACACACACACACACACACACACATATATATATATATATATATATATATATATATATATATATATATATATATATATATATATATATATACATACATAATATGATGACTTAGAATGTAATAATGTAAATATTAATTTATTAATATTCGGGAAGGGGGAAAAATATTTGTAATTATAGTTCCAATTTAAAATGAATATGAAATACAGCGTGAACACATCTATAATAATAAGATATAACTTAATTTGAATTTAGGCGAGAAAATATATATACGGTTCAAATTTAATCACCCAAAGTACAAAGATAGTTTAGATTCATTATAATTTTTAGATTATTAAAATGGAAAGAGACAGAGGTACTAAAATTTATAATTTCGTTACGTCGTGCCTTCACACACGGATAATTACGAGTTTAAGACTTAGATTTGTGGATGTTTTAATTAGGACATCAAAGAGTGGTCTCCCTTTCTCCTCACATAGTACATTTGTCACCCTTTGTGGGGGCCCACTCCAGTGTCAAATATATCAGTGGTAGAAAAAATATAAGGTAAGTTAGTGTAGTAATTTGTAATATGTTGATAAATTTTGTGACGAAATTTAATTATGACTAATGTGAATTTTTAAGTTATAAAATAAAATAAATTAATTTGGTCTTTTTTAATTATTTTTTATTTTATAAATAGATTTTTATTATCAACATAAATTTATCATTAAATGTAGAAAAACTCTTTGACATAGTCAAACCAAAAGATATTTTTTATAACCAAAATATTTAAAATATTCATCTCTCTCTTTATTTCTTTATTTTTGATAAATTTTAAAAGAGTAATAATACAGTCTACACATACAAAAAATAAAAAAAAAACTTATAAAATAATAAGTCAGATTTTAATTAATTAATGATCCATAATCATAACCAACCACATAATTTAATTTAATACTTATCACTTTTTGTGACGCCCCCAAAATTAGGTATACATCACCCATCTTGGGTCGTCAGATACATAGTACAGAATACAAATACAACTGATTAATACATCTGTCGTGTACAATACGACAAAACATAAACTGTGAGTTTGAATACAAATATTATCTTCTAGAGAGTATTCATACTCAAAAGGAGTCCTCATTACATTTATTAACACACCATTACATAGAATAGTGAGGACTACTAACTAATACTATCATTCGGACCATCACTCCGTACCCCGACTTGTCCCAGCTACGTTCTCATTTCCTGAAGAGAACAGTGAAAGAAAGGGTGAGCTCAACTAGCCCAGTAAGAAATATTATGACTAAGATAATGCAGAATAAATTATCATTAGCCTTCAACAATGTTAAACTGATAAAATATAATAGACATCAAGTTTAACTGTAGCGGAACAAGCAATCCATTAAAAGAATCAAGTAGAAAATAAACTCTACTATCTTTTATGATTTAAAAAGTTTTTCAACACTGTAATCGTTGAGACTCAGCTTAATAAAATAATCCACATCATCGAATCACCCCTGCACTACGGCCAAGGATATTCGTGTATTCATTAATGGTCATGATAATGCCAACAACTGTCCATCAATGCACTACGGGCCAATGAGGACCTTTACCACATCATTTGTAACATTACGGTCATGATTATACCGAATAATTCCTGGTCATAATCATACCAAGTCCATCTATGCAATACAGGCCACAGATGACTTTCAACATTTTATAAACATGAGGATGATGACAATGATATAAGAATTCAATAAAACAAGTTCAAGAATTAATTTATCCAGGAATTAACAACGTCCAAATTGTCAACATGATACTGCATTGTGGAGTAAAATTCAAGAATGCTTAGAAGAATATTTTCTTGAAAAGATACTGGATGAAACGCAACTATCAAGGATATTCCACAAATTTCATGGAGTATAGAAGTCAAAACTTAACCAACTGAGTACAATAAAGAATGGAATAACAAAAGAAATCACCATGCATGCGATAGACCGCACAGACAGGTTATTCCAATAGAATAATAAATAATGGAACCAGGTCCGGCGTAAACGCACAGACAGGATATTCCGACAGAATAATAAATAATGGAACCAGGTCCGGTGTAAAACACACAGACAGGATATTCCAACAGAATAATAATAAAACGGAACCAGGTCCGGCGTAAACGCACAGACAGGATATTCCGACAGAATAATAAATAATGGAACCAGGTCCGGTGTAAAACACACAGACAGGATATTCCAACAGAATAATAGAAGAATGTCACCAAGTATAGGGTAGACCGCATATACTGGTTATTCCAACAGAATAATAACAAATGGAATAACAGAAGTTCTCTTCATGAATATAAAAGAGATAATATTCCCTACCTTAAAAGAACTGGATATTGGAAAAGTGATGTAGCAGAATACTTTTATTCTCTCTCTCTTATTCTCTCTATACTTTCTCTCTCTATAGCTTGAATGAATTCGTGAAAAATAATGAAGCCCTAGGCCTCTATTTATAGAAAAACTGAGGGTGGCTCTTGGTCTTAACGAAGGGTCAAATGACTCTTGGTCTTAACGAAGGGTCAAATGACTCTTGGTAATATTGAAGGGACAACTACTATTGACGAAAGTAATTACTATTGACCAAGGTAAATACTATTGACGAAGGTAATTACTATTGACCAAGGTAAATACTATTGACCAAGGTAAATACTATTGACTAAGGTAAATACTATTGACGACGGTAATTACTATTGACGACGGTAATTACTATTGACGACGGTAATTACTATTGACGACGGTAATTACTATTGACGAAGAGACTCTTAGATGATGACATATGGCCCCCCATAAAATAACCAAACTTACCACAACGTCTCAATAATATAACATATTATACAGATGATACTATGACAATAATTTAAGAGATATGATGCAGCAATTACTGTAGCAATAATTGAGTATAGCTGAGTGACTTCTCACGTAAGCATCAATAATCAATACCGTGTGCTACTATGCAACCACGCGTATTACTGTACTTTTACTACCGAGTAGTTCAACAGTTTTAACGGTTTTAACGGTAACACCTCAGCTGTTATTTTTATAGAAAGATAATTCTGTCGTTTTCTCAATCCGACAATAATTCCGTTGTGGGGTCCACCAATGATTGTGCCGTCGTACGAATATTCCCCGACAAAAAGAATATTCTCCGACCAAACGAATATTTTATAACAACTTGCTTACTTTGTAAAATTTATAAATATTACCCACAACTATAACATTATATCAAATTAACTCCATAATATTCAAAAATGATATTTATAGAAAATTCATCTTTATTTATAAAAATTGGGGTCTTACAACCTCCCCTTCTTATGAAATTTCGCCCTCGAAATTAGGGTACGTACCTGGTATGTCGAAGAGGTAAGGATAACTTGATTTCATTTCTGATTTTAACTCCCAAGTCATTTTGTGACGCCCCCAGAATAGGTATACAACACCCATTCTGAGTCGCCAAATACATGGTACAGAAAGCAAACTACAACTTCAATAATACAATTGTCGTGCAAAATACGACAACACATACTGTGAGTTTAAATACAAATATTGTCTTCTAGACAATATCCACACTCAAATAAATCCTCATTACAATTATTCAAACACTATTTTACAGAAATAGTGAGGACTGCTAATACATCTTTCTAGAACCATCACTCCATACCCCGACTAGATCCTGCTATGTTCTCACCTCCTGAGAAGAAAAATGGAACAAAAAGGAAAAGGGTGAGCTCAACTAGCCCAGTAAAGAATATTATGACTAAGATAATATACAACAAATTATCGTTAGTCTTCAACAGGGAAAAATCTGATAAAATATAATCGACAACAAGTTTTAGATCAACAACTGCAGCGGAAACAACAAACCATTAGAAGAGTCAAGTAGAGAAAGAATTCTACTATCTTCTAAGATTTAAAAGTCCATCATCAATATTTTATCCCTGTAACATCAATTAATAATCATCTTTAACCAAATATTCATCTTTGCACTACAGGCCAAAGATATTCATTTGTATCATCAGTCGGTCATGTTCATCTCAACACCTGTTCATCTTTGCACTACAGGCCAAAGATATTCATCAAGTAATTATACATCTTTGCACTACAGGCCAAAGATATTCAGTAATATCATCATTTAGGACTGAGGATGATGAAAAATATCTTAAAGAGAACGAATCCAATGAGACAGAAGGACAAATAGTAGGGATTCGTATAACAGTTTATCCAAGATCAATAATACTTCATAATAATCAATTGTGAAGCAGAATTCAAAAATAAAGATCAAAACATGGATACAATCAAAGATAGTAACCATAATAGACATCTTGGACAAAAAGGGAAAATTTTATTTTTCGGTGAATAGTGCCGTATTCGTGAATAGTGCCGTATACGTGAATAGTGCCGTATACGTGAATAGTAACCCCCGACACAAAAAGTTCCAAATTTGATAAAAACTCATATCAATATTTCAGCATAATGATATTGAAGAAAATAATATCATTAAGAAGAAAATAATATCCCTTACCTCAAAATATCAGTACTTCTGGTCGGAATACCGGTATAAGGCTGAAAGAAACTTGCTCTGATGAATAGAAACTCTCAAAGTATCTAAATACTCACAAAATACACTCAATAATCTAGAGAGAGAAAGAGAGAAAACTTGTTTCTGGTGTGATTTTCAATTCTAACTTAGCCCTCTATTTATAGGAAAATTTTGGTAGGTTTGACCTGCAACCTGATGGCTTTACCTGCTACTATTCCCACCCACCACATTTGAAATATAATTCAGCACATTTCTTCACCAACCACAAGTGGGGCCCACCAATTCTAGAATTTTCCACCAAAATGATAAACTCCGAAAATTCAACAATTTCTGAACCAGTCATCTTGTAAAATTCGTAATAAATCATACGTTCATTTTTAACGGTTCAAAATTTGTGGACATATACTCAACTTATATATGTATAACATATCCAAAAATTACCACGATCCAACGGTCGGATTAAAAATTATAACCCCCGCAAACTATCTCAAAAACCCTGATTTTTAATACCTCCATTCCGACAAAAATACTGACAAAAACCTCAACATTAACTCCTTCATTTTTAACCACAAAAATATATCCCTCATTTATATCCACATAAAATAAATATTTCCTTATCATATGAATCAATAATTAATTATTCACAAATAATATTACAGAATCACATTTATGACAACCAGGCCGTTCCCAGGAAAGAGGGGGCTTTCCAATAAGGATTTCTCCTTACTGGCGCGCAATTAGATGACCAAACCTCTCCTTAGACAGAACTTTCTAGACATTGCCAATAATGTTATCTAATAATATTATTCAAATAATATGAATTATTGATCTGATAAATGAAAATACTGTGCAGCAACAATTATTGAAACAACAATAATATAAAATATCAACGCAGCAATTATTGAATCAATAAAATAAAATATTGAATAATAACTACTGTAACAATTATTGAGTAGTGCCTTCTTACGTAAGAATCAATAATTGGTGCAATACCGTGTGCTACTGTATTTTAACCACCGGGTATTCCAACAGTATTAACGGTAACAACTACGCCGTTATTTATAAACAACTTATACTTGTCGTTTTCTTCATCCAATCGCTTTCCGTTATGGGGCCCACACAAGGCTGCGTCGTCGTACGAATATTCCCCGACAGCAAGAATATTCCACGACCAACCGAATATTCACCGACCAAAAATAAATATTTTATAACCACTTGCTTATTTTGCAAAATTTGCACATTTCACCCATAACCAAAGTATTATATCAAATTAACCCCTTATTATTCACAATAATATTTAGAGAAAATTTGATTTTATTCATTAATAAGTTGGGGTCTTACAACCTCCCCTCCTTATGAAATTTCGTCCTCGAAATTGACGTACGTACCTGATGTTTCAAAAAGGTGAGGATACCTCGCTTTCATTTCTGATTCCAACTCCCAGGTCATTTCTTCAATAGCATGGTTTCTCCACAAAACCTTAACTTGTGGTATAACCTTCGTGCGTAGGACATGCTCTTTCCTATCCAAGATCTTAACAGGTACCTCCTCGTACGTTAAATCTTCAGCTATCTCGTCTGGTTCTAACTCAATAATGTGGTTCGGGTCTTTAACATATTTACGAAGCATAGATATGTGAAAAACATTATGAACACGAGACATGCTTGGAGGTAATGCGAGTCTATATGCCACATTTCCTATTCGCTCAAGAATCTCAAATGGACCAACAAATCTTGGATTGAGCTTTCCTCTCTTCCCAAATCTTGTAACTCCCTTCCATGGTGCAACACGTAACAATACATGATCCCCAATATTAAATTCCACGTCCTTCCGATGAAGATCCGCATAACTCTTTTGTCGATCCTGTGCCGTTTGTATACGTTGTCGAATCGTTTGGATCTTCTCTGTAGTAATGCGTACCAATTCTGGTCCCAACAATGTTGCTTCACCCACCTCGTCCCAGCATACTGGAGAACGACATTTTCTTCCATACAACGCCTCAAATGGAGCCATACCTATGCTCGCCTGATAACTGTTGTTGTAGGAGAATTCCACCAATGGTAGGTACTTATCCCAACTCCCTTTGAGATCTAAGACACAAAGTCTTAATAGATCTTCAAGAGTTTGAATAGTCCTCTCTGATTGTCCGTCCGTTTGAGGATGGTATGCTGAACTGAATCGTAAATCCGTGCCCATAGCTTTCTGCAAGCTAACCCAAAATCGTGAAGTGAATCTTGGGTCACGATCCGAAACTATGGATACTGGCATGCCATGCAATCTCACAATCTCGTTCACGTACATACTAGCAAGACGTTCAAGGGAATAAGTCTCACGTATCGGCAAGAAATGAGCGGACTTGGTTAATCTATCAACAATAACCCAAATCGCATCTATGCCTTGAGAAACCTTGGGAAGACCTGTAACAAAATCCATAGTAATGTGTTCCCACTTCCATTTCGGAATCTCAAGTGGTTGCAATGGACCCTTTGGTACTTGATGCTCCGCTTTTACACGTTGACAAGTTAAACATCTCGAGATAAACTCCGCGATCTCTCTTTTCATATTGCTCCACCAAAATGTATGTCGAAGATCGTGATACATTTTGGTACTCCCAGGATGGATTGCAAACGGTGTGTTGTGTGCCTCCATCATTATTCTATGCTTCAAGTCAAAATCGTTAGGAACACAAAGTCTGGAGTTGACTCGAAGTATTCCTTCTTCATCGATTCTTGCTTCTGGAATAGCACCTTCTTGCACTTTCTTCTTCATACGCATCAGCTCATATCCGTAGCTTGAGCAGCTTTAACTTTATCGATTAAAGTCGGTTCTACTCGTATATTTGATATCATCATGTGGGTACTTGGAGCCTTCATCTCTATCTCCATCCTTTGCAAGTCATACAAAATGGGCCTTTGTGTTAAAAACATTGCACTCGTACCCGCATATGATCTTCTACTCAATGCGTCAGCTACTACGTTTGCTTTTCCAGGATGGTATTGGATGGTATGATCGTAATCTTTCAACAGCTCAAGCCAACGTCGTTGCCGCATGTTGAGTTCCTTTTGGGTGAAGAAATATTTGAGGCTTTTATGATCTGTATAGATCTCCACTTTCTCCCCATACAGGTAGTGTCTCCAGATCTTCAACGCAAAAACGACTGCTGCCAACTCCAAATCATGAGTAGGATAATTCCTCTCATATTCTTTGAGTTGTCGTGAGGCATAGGCTATGACTTTCCCATGTTGCATGAGAACACATCCTAACCCTTTGCCTGAAGCATCGCTGTAGATAACAAATCCATCCGAACCAGATGGTATTGTCAAAACAGGTGCCGAAATGAGTCTCCTCTTGAGTTCTTGGAAACTCTTCTCGCATTCCTCACTCCATACGAATTTTGTATCTTTCCGAGTCAGCTGAGTTAACGGAGTAGCGATTCGAGAAAATCCTTCCACAAATCTCCGATAATAACCAGCTAAGCCCAGAAAGCTACGTACTTCGGTTACCGACTTCGGTTGCTCCCAACTTTGTATGGCTTCAATCTTCGCCGGGTCGACAGATACTCCATGTTTTGACACCACGTGCCCAAGGAATGCTACTTCCTCAAGCCAGAACTCGCATTTCTTCAGTTTGGCATATAGCTTGTTTTCACGAAGCCTTTGCAGTACCAGCTTCAAATGGCGCTCATGATCTTCACGGCTTTTGGAATAGATGAGGATGTCATCAATAAAGACAACAACGAACTGATCCAAATATTCTTTGAATACACGGTTCATCATATCCATGAAGGCAGCAGGAGCATTAGTCAATCCAAAAGACATTACTAAGAATTCATAATGCCCGTACCGAGTTCTGAAGGCAGTCTTTGGAATATCCTCAGTTTTAATCTTCAGCTGATGATATCCAGAACGAAGATCGATCTTTGAAAAGAATTGTGCTCCTTGCAACTGGTCAAACAGGTCATCAATGCGAGGTAGCGGATACCTATTCTTGATGGTGACATGGTTCAATTCTCGATAGTCAATACAAAGTCGCATACTCCCGTCTTTCTTCTTTACGAATAAAACAGGAGCACCCCAAGGAGACGTACTAGGACGAATAAAACCGATGTCCAACAACTCCTGTAGTTGGACTTTTAACTCCTGAAGTTCAATAGGAGCCATTCGATATGGGGTTTTAGAAATGGGCTTTGTACCGGGTTCAAGGTCAATAAAGAATTCAATTTCTCGTTCCGGGGGTAGACCGGGAAGTTCTTCAGGAAATACATCGGAAAATTCTCTAACAATAGAAATATTATTCAAATCTGACTTGTCTTTGTTCAAATCCATAACATGGGCTAAGAAAGCTTGACATCCGTTTTTCAATAAACGAATAGCTTTGTGGCTTGATATGACAGTGACTGATTTTAGTGGTTTAGTAGTTTGAATTCGTATGACAGGTTGGTTAGGAATATGAAAACTAACAACCTTACGAAAACAATCAATTTTAGCATGATGAGTGGTTAACCAATCAATTCCTAAAATCACATCAAAAGCAAGTATCTTTAAAGAGATAAGATCAACAGGTAATGTGATAGTGCCAACTTGGATCATGCAAGATTTATAAACTGTAGATGTAACGAAGGTTTCACCCAACGGAGTTTCAACAGATAAGTTAAAGTCCAATTTCTCCGGAGTCAAGTTTAAACGTTGAGCACAAGCAGGAGAGATAAAAGAATGGGTAGAACCGGTATCTAGTAAAGTATAAACTTCGCAAGAATTCAAGATTAGCTTACCCGTGATCACCTCGTTCGGGTTTCTCGCGTTTTGGCCAGTAACGACAAACGCCCTTCCAGGAACCGCTGATTTCGACTTATCCGGGATAACTTTTGGAGTCACCATCCCCGCTGAACTTGGTTTTGCTACAGAACACTCTCGAGCTATATGACCTTCCTTTCCACAGTTATAACATACCTTGGATTGTTGTGGGCAGTTTGGGCTGATATGTCCCTCTTTCCCACATTTGTAACATACGACCGGTGGTCGTTCTCCTCCCCTAGAAACAGTTGATGTTTGTGCTGACGTCTTCACGTTATCATTGTTGTACCTTCTCTTCTTGAAATCTCCTCCCGACTCGCTCCTTCTATTATCACGACCACGATTACCACCAGAGTGGTTACCGCTTTTGTCCGAATGTTTTCCTCCCTGCTGGTTTTCATTGCTTCGATGACTGCCGCCACCGGTATGACCCTGGTTGTGGTCCCTCGGTTGCACATACTCATTATCTCGCTCTAATAATTGAGCCCTGTTTACAACATCTGAATATAAAGAAAATTTATGAGAGATAAGATATTGCCGAATCTCGGGTTTTAGACCTCTCAGAAACATCCTTGTCATTCGTTCCTCATTTTCGACCAAATGAGGTGCAAACCTGGATAACTCTGCAAACTTCGCCTCGTACTGGGACACCGTCATGTTGTTTTGTTCCAGTCTAATAAACTCAACCTCCTTCATATGACGAATACTTTCAGGAAAGTACTTGTCATTGAACAGTTTTTGAAATGTTTCCCAGGACATGTTGAGTGCGTCAGGCTGGGTACGCTTCACAGACTCCCACCAGTAGTCTGCCTCACCGCGGAACATAAATGTGGCGAATGGAACCTTCTGTTCCTCCGTGCATCCCAAGACATCAAATATCTTGGTAATTTGCTTGACCCACGTTTCCGCCATGATCGGATCCGGCTTTCCCTTAAATTCTGGTGGTCCCAATTCTTTGAACTGCTTAGCTGTGACAAACCGCGCGTTGTTATCATTTCCACCCGTATTCTGCACACGAGTCTCCCTCGTCTGATTTTGCATGAACTGCAAAAAGCTCCTAAACATTCCATCATTCATCGTTTGCTCGGTAACGTTGTTTACAGGAGGAATATTGCCTTCCTGTTGCACGTTCCCCTGGGTAGTGATCAAAGGTGTCTCCACGGTCTGATTTACTCCATTATTAACGTTCTCAGCTGCCATTCTTAAATACTGCCATAAAACAAGGGTTAATAGTCATGTCATATATTATCCCTATACTCTGACCGACCAAATAAACACCAAATAAACTTAGTCAGGTCATACTAGCGAAGGAATTCCCCGTCTCTCCCCTCCTAGTTCTTGTCTCACATCTCAGCCAGGGATCATATCCCTAAGCTCTGATACCAACTGTGACGCCCCCAGAATAGGTATACAACACCCATTCTGAGTCGCCAAATACATGGTACAGAAAGCAAACTACAACTTCAATAATACAATTGTCGTGCAAAATACGACAACACATACTGTGAGTTTAAATACAAATATTGTCTTCTAGACAATATCCACACTCAAATAAATCCTCATTACAATTATTCAAACACTATTTTACAGAAATAGTGAGGACTGCTAATACATCTTTCTAGAACCATCACTCCATACCCCGACTAGATCCTGCTATGTTCTCACCTCCTGAGAAGAAAAATGGAACAAAAAGGAAAAGGGTGAGCTCAACTAGCCCAGTAAAGAATATTATGACTAAGATAATATACAACAAATTATCGTTAGTCTTCAACAGGGAAAAATCTGATAAAATATAATCGACAACAAGTTTTAGATCAACAACTGCAGCGGAAACAACAAACCATTAGAAGAGTCAAGTAGAGAAAGAATTCTACTATCTTCTAAGATTTAAAAGTCCATCATCAATATTTTATCCCTGTAACATCAATTAATAATCATCTTTAACCAAATATTCATCTTTGCACTACAGGCCAAAGATATTCATTTGTATCATCAGTCGGTCATGTTCATCTCAACACCTGTTCATCTTTGCACTACAGGCCAAAGATATTCATCAAGTAATTATACATCTTTGCACTACAGGCCAAAGATATTCAGTAATATCATCATTTAGGACTGAGGATGATGAAAAATATCTTAAAGAGAACGAATCCAATGAGACAGAAGGACAAATAGTAGGGATTCGTATAACAGTTTATCCAAGATCAATAATACTTCATAATAATCAATTGTGAAGCAGAATTCAAAAATAAAGATCAAAACATGGATACAATCAAAGATAGTAACCATAATAGACATCTTGGACAAAAAGGGAAAATTTTATTTTTCGGTGAATAGTGCCGTATTCGTGAATAGTGCCGTATACGTGAATAGTGCCGTATACGTGAATAGTAACCCCCGACACAAAAAGTTCCAAATTTGATAAAAACTCATATCAATATTTCAGCATAATGATATTGAAGAAAATAATATCATTAAGAAGAAAATAATATCCCTTACCTCAAAATATCAGTACTTCTGGTCGGAATACCGGTATAAGGCTGAAAGAAACTTGCTCTGATGAATAGAAACTCTCAAAGTATCTAAATACTCACAAAATACACTCAATAATCTAGAGAGAGAAAGAGAGAAAACTTGTTTCTGGTGTGATTTTCAATTCTAACTTAGCCCTCTATTTATAGGAAAATTTTGGTAGGTTTGACCTGCAACCTGATGGCTTTACCTGCTACTATTCCCACCCACCACATTTGAAATATAATTCAGCACATTTCTTCACCAACCACAAGTGGGGCCCACCAATTCTAGAATTTTCTACCAAAATGATAAACTCCGAAAATTCAACAATTTCTGAACCAGTCATCTTGTAAAATTCGTAATAAATCATACGTTCATTTTTAACGGTTCAAAATTTGTGGACATATACTCAACTTATATATGTATAACATATCCAAAAATTACCACGATCCAACGGTCGGATTAAAAATTATAACCCCCGCAAACTATCTCAAAAACCCTGATTTTTAATACCTCCATTCCGACAAAAATACTGACAAAAACCTCAACATTAACTCCTTCATTTAACCACAAAAATATATCCCTCATTTATATCCACATAAAATAAATATTTCCTTATCATATGAATCAATAATTAATTATTCACAAATAATATTACAGAATCACATTTATGACAACCAGGCCGTTCCCAGGAAAGAGGGGGCTTTCCAATAAGGATTTCTCCTTACTGGCGCGCAATTAGATGACCAAACCTCTCCTTAGACATAACTTTCTAGACATTGCCAATAATGTTATCTAATAATATTATTCAAATAATATGAATTATTGATCTGATAAATGAAAATACTGTGCAGCAACAATTATTGAAACAACAATAATATAAAATATCAACGCAGCAATTATTGAATCAATAAAATAAAATATTGAATAATAACTACTGTAACAATTATTGAGTAGTGCCTTCTTACGTAAGAATCAATAATTGGTGCAATACCGTGTGCTACTGTATTTTAACCACCGGGTATTCCAACAGTATTAACGGTAACAACTACGCCGTTATTTATAAACAACTTATACTTGTCGTTTTCTTCATCCAATCGCTTTCCGTTATGGGGCCCACACAAGGCTGCGTCGTCGTACGAATATTCCCCGACAGCAAGAATATTCCACGACCAACCGAATATTCACCGACCAAAAATAAATATTTTATAACCACTTGCTTATTTTGCAAAATTTGCACATTTCACCCATAACCAAAGTATTATATCAAATTAACCCCTTATTATTCACAATAATATTTAGAGAAAATTTGATTTTATTCATTAATAAGTTGGGGTCTTACAACTTCCTCAACATCGTGGTTTCTCCACAAAACTTTAACTTGAGGTATAACCTTGGAGCGTAGAATATGTTCCTTCTTATCCAAGATTTGAACAGGAACTTCTTCATACGTCAAATCCTCCGCTATTTCATCCGGTTCTAACTCAATAATGTGGTTCGGGTCTTCCACATATTTGCGTAACATGGATATGTGGAAAACGTTATGAACACGAGACATACTTGGCGGTAAAGCGAGTCTATAAGCCACAGTTCCTACTCGATCGAGGATTAAAAATGGACCGATGAATCGAGGATTTAGCTTTCCTCTCTTTCCAAATCTCGTAACTCCTTTCCATGGAGCAATACGTAAGAACACATGATCTCCTACATCAAATTCCACGTCCTTTCGATGAAGATCAGCATAACTCTTTTGTCGATCTTGTGAGGTTTTTATACGTTGTCGGATCGTTTGAATCTTTTCTGTAGTCATACGTACCAACTCCGGTCCCAACAACGTTGCTTCGCCCACCTCATCCCAGCATACTGGAGAACGACATTTTCTTCCATACAATGCTTCGAATGGAGCCATGCCAATACTTGCTTGATAACTGTTGTTGTAGGAAAACTCCACCAATGGTAAGAACTTGTCCCAACTTCCTTTGAAGTCAAAGACACAGAGTCTTAATAGATCTTCAAGAGTTTGAATAGTCCTCTCTGATTGTCCGTCCGTCTGAGGATGATATGCTGAACTAAATCGTAACTCCGTGCCCATAGCTTTTTGTAAACTAACCCAAAATCGTGAAGTGAATCTTGGGTCTCGGTCAGAAACTATGGATACTGGCATACCATGCAGTCTTACAATCTCGTTTATGTACATACGAGCAAGACGTTCAAGTGTATAAGTTTCTCGTATCGGTAAGAAATGAGCAGACTTGGTCAATCTATCAATAATGACCCAAATCGCATCAATACCTTGAGAAACCCTAGGAAGACCGGTAACGAAATCCATGGTAATGTGCTCCCACTTCCATTCTGGAATTTCAAGTGGTTGCAATGGACCTTTTGGTACTTGATGCTCCGCTTTGACTCGTTGACAAGTTAGACACCTTGAGATAAACAACGCTATCTCTCTCTTCATATTGCTCCACCAAAATGTATGACGAAGATCATGATACATTTTGGTACTTCCAGGATGGATTGCAAACGGTGTGTTGTGCGCCTCCATCATGATTTCATACTTTAAATCAGGGTTGTTGTTTGCATGAGGATTGACACCTTCCTGATGCACATTATCCTGATTATTGATATGTGGTGAATCAACAGTCGTCTGTGCTCCATTGCTATTCTCAACGTTCTCAGATGCCATTTTCAGATACTGCCACAAAATAAAAATTAATTGATATGTCATATATTATCCTTATATTATGACCGACCAATTAAATACCATGCAAATAAACTTAGGTATGTCATACTAGCGAAGGAATTCCCCGTCTCTCCCCTCCTAGTTCTATTCTCACATCTTAGCCAGGGATCATATCCCTAAGCTCTGATACCAACTGTGACGCCCCCAAAATTAGGTATACATCACCCATCTTGGGTCGTCAGATACATAGTACAGAATACAAATACAACTGATTAATACATCTGTCGTGTACAATACGACAAAACATAAACTGTGAGTTTGAATACAAATATTATCTTCTAGAGAGTATTCATACTCAAAAGGAGTCCTCATTACATTTATTAACACACCATTACATAGAATAGTGAGGACTACTAACTAATACTATCATTCGGACCATCACTCCGTACCCCGACTTGTCCCAGCTACGTTCTCATTTCCTGAAGAGAACAGTGAAAGAAAGGGTGAGCTCAACTAGCCCAGTAAGAAATATTATGACTAAGATAATGCAGAATAAATTATCATTAGCCTTCAACAATGTTAAACTGATAAAATATAATAGACATCAAGTTTAACTGTAGCGGAACAAGCAATCCATTAAAAGAATCAAGTAGAAAATAAACTCTACTATCTTTTATGATTTAAAAAGTTTTTCAACACTGTAATCGCTGAGACTCAGCTTAATAAAATAATCCACATCATCGAATCACCCCTGCACTACGGCCAAGGATATTCGTGTATTCATTAATGGTCATGATCATGCCAACAACTGTCCATCAATGCACTACGGGCCAATGAGGACCTTTACCACATCATTTGTAACATTACGGTCATGATTATACCGAATAATTCCTGGTCATAATCATACCAAGTCCATCTATGCAATACAGGCCACAGATGACTTTCAACATTTTATAAACATGAGGATGATGACAATGATATAAGAATTCAATAAAACAAGTTCAAGAATTAATTTATCCAGGAATTAACAACGTCCAAATTGTCAACATGATACTGCATTGTGGAGTAAAATTCAAGAATGCTTAGAAGAATATTTTCTTGAAAAGATACTGGATGAAACGCAACTATCAAGGATATTCCACAAATTTCATGGAGTATAGAAGTCAAAACTTAACCAACTGAGTACAATAAAGAATTGAATAACAAAAGAAATCACCATGCATGCGATAGACCGCACAGACAGGTTATTCCAATAGAATAATAAATAATGGAACCAGGTCCGGTGTAAAACACACAGACAGGATATTCCAACAGAATAATAAATAATGGAACCAGGTCCGGTGTAAAACACACAGACAGGATATTCCAACAGAATAATAATAAAACGGAACCAGGTCCGGCGTAAACGCACAGACAGGATATTCCGACAGAATAATAAATAATGGAACCAGGTCCGGTGTAAAACACACAGACAGGATATTCCAACAGAATAATAGAAGAATGTCACCAAGTATAGGGTAGACCGCATATACTGGTTATTCCAACAGAATAATAACAAATGGAATAACAGAAGTTCTCTTCATGAATATAAAAGAGATAATATTCCCTACCTTAAAAGAACTGGATATTGGAAAAGTGATGTAGCAGAATACTTTTATTCTCTCTCTCTTATTCTCTCTATACTTTCTCTCTCTATAGCTTGAATGAATTCGTGAAAAATAATGAAGCCCTAGGCCTCTATTTATAGAAAAACTGAGGGTGGCTCTTGGTCTTAACGAAGGGTCAAATGACTCTTGGTCTTAACGAAGGGTCAAATGACTCTTGGTAATATTGAAGGGACAACTACTATTGACGAAAGTAATTACTATTGACCAAGGTAAATACTATTGACGAAGGTAATTACTATTGACCAAGGTAAATACTATTGACCAAGGTAAATACTATTGACTAAGGTAAATACTATTGACGACGGTAATTACTATTGACGACGGTAATTACTATTGACGACGGTAATTACTATTGACGACGGTAATTACTATTGACGAAGAGACTCTTAGATGATGACATATGGCCCCCCATAAAATAACCAAACTTACCACAACGTCTCAATAATATAACATATTATACAGATGATACTATGACAATAATTTAAGAGATATGATGCAGCAATTACTGTAGCAATAATTGAGTATAGCTGAGTGACTTCTCACGTAAGCATCAATAATCAATACCGTGTGCTACTATGCAACCACGCGTATTACTGTACTTTTACTACCGAGTAGTTCAACAGTTTTAACGGTTTTAACGGTAACACCTCAGCTGTTATTTTTATAGAAAGATAATTCTGTCGTTTTCTCAATCCGACAATAATTCCGTTGTGGGGTCCACCAATGATTGTGCCGTCGTACGAATATTCCCCGACAAAAAGAATATTCTCCGACCAAACGAATATTTTATAACAACTTGCTTACTTTGTAAAATTTATAAATATTACCCACAACTATAACATTATATCAAATTAACTCCATAATATTCAAAAATGATATTTATAGAAAATTCATCTTTATTTATAAAAATTGGGGTCTTACACTTTTGTTGTTCAATATTTACTCAAAGCATTATTGATTTTAAAAATATACTAGTGTTTCTAAATAAAAATTTGGGAAGGTGAAACTTAGTGAATCAAAATTCAAAGCGACACCGTATTTCTTAGAACGTAACCGATGGAGAATTGGAGATTTCCTCGTATCACTTACCAATAGTAACTTGCTTTACTTCCAGCTTGGCAGACAATGAGTCAAAATGGAAAACAAAAGGTCATCCCCACGCGCTCCTTCTAATAACGCTCAGTTACATTTATAGTAACAGAGAACAGAAATAAAGAAGAGAAGAAAGAGAAAGAGGGAAAGAGAAAGCTGTAGAGGTAGAGATTGCAAACGAATTGGATCGAATATTGGCCGGGCCACCCATTTTAGCTGATCCAGTTCTGTCTCAGGTACGCAATTCAATCACGAAACTTGTTTTTTTCTTTGCAGAATAAACCCTAGGACAATTTTAAAGGTGGAGTCTTGTTGTTTTATTCAGTTGGGTTGAGGTACTTGAGGAGTTGATTATTGACCTTTAATTTGCATTTCTTGAATTGGGTTTCTGTAAAAACCCATTAGTCTGTTTCTTTTTTGGGGTTTAGGTTAAAGGGTTTTTTCTTGTTATAAAGATTTCACTCCCCGTCCATTATGTTTTCAAGAATCATATAAAGTGATTAATTCACATTTCGATTTCAAAGTTATAGAATTTCAATATTTATATCCTGATTGTGAACTTTTCAATCAGCAGATGGCATTTACCCAAATTATCTTTACATTTTTGGTGTAAATTGTAGGTTTACATTTTTCTGGGTTTGCTATAGGAAGACTGATACTTGAAACCATATTCTTGAGTCAAGTTTGAATTCCAATGGCCAACCCTCCAAAAACTTCAGTTGGATATTCTGTTACCACCACTCCCTCCAACTCTGACTCACCAAGGCCTCGCCCTGAAACGAAGTTGACCCCTTCTTTCCCCTCATCATCAGGACCTAGATTTCCTCCGCCGCCACTTGTACAGCCAAACCAGATACCTCCGCAGTCGGTTAAAACCCCAAGTCCGGTAAATGCGATTAGAACTGGAAGTCCTCTTCCTCATTTAAGCACCCCCCCTGGCCCTCCAGTGTTTTCTTCCCCACTTCAACCTGCAGCTGTGCCGTTTAGAACATCGCCTGCAACTCCTCAGCCAGTTGCTTTCTCTTCGGGTTCATCTCTGCCTATGTCATCGCCTCCCCATTTTTCTAATGGGTCATTGCAGTACCAAATTTCTGATACTTCAGAGGAGGTGCTTCCTGTTGCTGAATCAACAAATGTTTTATTCTCCGCTAGTAAGGTATCTCTTTCCATTTCTATTATTGAAGCACAATACATTTATGATTAATAGTTTAGGGACCTTAAAAAAATTTGTTACATTTCCATATAATTCTAAAATTGAGGCATGGAGGTTTGATATGATTGAAGATGATGTAACTAACGATATTATTTGTCTTTCTAAGAGTTTTGCTAATTCACGTTCTTGAAGCACATAAATTCTTATCCAGGAAAGTTTGTTAAAGTTTTTCAATTGTTCCATTATATATGTGTTACTCTCTGCAACAACAACGGATTGCTAATTCTATGAAACAAGCCATTCATTGTATAGCTCCATTTCCTGTTTTAGAATTTTATCTTATGAAAAACCTGCAAATCTTGTTATGTATGCAATTACATATTGGTTATAGGTTTCCATTTCACTCTTGAATCTTGACTATTGCTACCTTTCTTGTCCTAACTATTTAGTTTATCTGGCGTTCTGCTTTCGACTTCCTCAGGTGTTGAAACAGAAGAAATTGGCAAATATACCCAGTTTGGGGTTTGGAGCACTGGTTTCTCCTGGGAGGGAAATTTCACCAGGTCCTCAAATAATTCAACGTGATCCTCATCGCTGTCAAAATTGTGGAGCGTATGCCAATTTTTATTGTAATATTTTACTTGGCTCGGGCCAGTGGCAGTGTGTAATTTGCCGGAATTTGAATGGAAGTGAAGGTGAATACATAGCTTCCAGCAAGGAAGAGCTTCGTGTTCTACCAGAATTGTCATCTCCTTTTGTCGATTATGTCCAAACTGGAAATAAGAGACCCGGTTTTATTCCAGTATCTGATTCGAGAATGTCAGCACCTGTTGTTCTCGTAATAGATGAGTGTTTGGATGAGCAGCACCTTCAGCATTTACAGAGCTCCTTGCATGCATTTGTAGATTCACTCCCCCCAACAACAAGAATTGGTATTGTGTTGTATGGCCGTACGGTATCAGTATATGATTTTTCTGAAGAATCAACTGCATCTGCTGATGTATTACCTGGTAACATATCACCTAACCAGGAATCCTTGAAAGCTTTAATATATGGAACTGGAATATACTTGGCGCCAGTTCACGCTTCTTTACCTGTGGCTCACTCCATATTTTCATCATTGCGGCCATATAAACTTAATTTTCCAGAAGCTTACAGAGACCGTTGCCTTGGTACGGCTGTGGAAGTTGCTCTGGCAATAATTCAAGGACCATCAGGAGAAATGTCAAGAGGTGTTATTAAAAGATCTGGAGGCAATAGTAGGATAATTGTGTGTGCTGGAGGACCAAATACCCATGGCCCTGGATCCGTCCCTCATTCTTTCAGTCATCCAAACTATCCTCATATGGAGAAAACAGCATTGAAGTGGATGGAGAATCTAGGCCGTAATGCTCATCAGCACAGTACAGTGGTTGATATATTATGTGCTGGAACGTGCCCAGTAAGAGTTCCCATTTTGCAACCTCTTGCAAAAGCTTCCGGAGGTGTTCTGATTCTCCATGATGACTTTGGAGAGGCCTTTGGTGTAAACTTGCAGAGGGCTTCTACTAGGGCAGCAGGTTCCCATGGTTTGTTGGAGATACGTTGTTCAGATAACTTTTTTGTAACTCAAGTAATAGGCCCTGGTGAAGAGGCAAATGCAGATAGTCATGAAAATTTCAAAAATGATAGCGCTCTGTCTATACAAATGCCAAGTGTTGAAGAAACGCAGTGCTTTGCACTATGCATGGAAACACGAGTAGACATCAAGAGTGATTATGTATACTTTCAGTTTGCAATTCAATTCTCGAACGTATATCAAGCTGATATATCAAGAGTGATTACTGTCAGATTACCGACTGTGGATAGTATTTCATCATATCTTGAGAGCGTTCAAGATGAAGTGGCTGCTGTACTTATAGCCAAGAGGACTATCTTGCGAGCCAAAGACTTTTCCTCTGCGAATGATATGCGAGCAACAATAGATGAAAGAGTAAAAGACATTGCTCTAAAGCTTGGTTCCCAGATGCCAAAGTCAAAACTTTATCGGTTCCCCAAGGAGCTCTCCTTATTGCCAGAACTCCTATTCCATCTCAGAAGGGGCCCACTTTTGGGAAGCATTGTTGGTCATGAAGATGAAAGGTCTGTCTTGCGGAATTTATTTTTGAACGCGTCCTTAGATCTGTCTCTTCGTATGCTGGCACCTCGATGTCTTATGCATCGTGAAGGTGGCACTTTTGAAGAACTGCCAGCTCATGACCTTGCCATGCAATCTGACACAGCAGTTGTTCTTGACCATGGCACAGATGTCTTCATTTGGTTGGTATGCTACTCAACTTAAGTTTTTGCTCTTCTAATGTGCCATAATTTGTTAGGATGCTGCTGGTATTTTTTTCTCTACCTGTTCAATATTAGTGCCCTGTTGAACAAAAATCATGCATGATCAATCTCTTTCTGTCTGAGCTCTATTTGCCCTTCACTTCCATTTCTGGTCTTGCACATTGTTTAGGAAGAAATTTTAGTATTAAATTGCCGTGCAAGAAGCCATCATTGAAGTTCAAACCTGTCTGCTTTTGTTAGTCATTATTTTCTCCTTGCCTGCCCTCTTCGTTATATATCCCATCATTGTCAGACTTTAAATTCAATTATTTTTCTTTGTATTATTTTTTAAAACTTTGGAAATAAAGCCTTCAATTTTTGTTTTAAACTAGTTATTTTGGTTTCGAGTTTTAAAATAAAGTCATGTTTGCTAGGAGAGGTTTCTCGTTGGTGGGGTGCTGAGTGCTCAACAAGTGTTGATAGATTTTTTAGAATAATTAATTTCATTATCATATTATGATCACATATAATTGTCGGACTCATGTTTAGGAGTGTCGATGAAGTGTTGATATTTGATATGAACGTCTTGTTCTTAAAGTGTCCATATTTCTTAGTGTTCTCACCTCTAGCATTGCAACCAATGTCTCCACCATTGCGAGTATGGAGTAACTGACCAATGTAACCTAAACTCCTATTTCCATTTACCGTGACCATATCCACAACCTTAGCAAATATCATAAGCACTTAATGTTCTTGTAAGACATACCAGCCAAACTTGTTTATACAAAAAGGTCCTGAAAAGCTAGAGTATCTTTGGGCTAAGCATAGCCATTTGAGTTTATCTGTCTTTGACTTGATTGGGTGAATGTCAAGATCGATTTGTGAGATGAATGAGTCAATCTTGCTAACTTTATGGTCGTTAGGTTTTAAGCTTAACCAACTCCCTTCCTAGCTCGTTGACAGCCTATTGGCATGACCAACACTGTGTAATACCGCCACTGATCTTTCGCCTTTAGTTTTTCAAACAAGGCATCCTTTCTTGTCTGCTCGAATCACTTAATGATACCATTTTTTTATCATGCCCACCTTTGCTCATTCACTATGACTGTTTCCTTGGCATCAACATGATGATTTTTTTATATGTTCCTGTCTAGAATATCCATCATTCACTGTTTGGAAACATTTCTCTTCCACACCATTGACCTTGCCATTTCTATCATGCCCACCATTTTTTCCTATACTACAGCTGTTTCCTTGACATTGATACCATGTGTTATTTCTAGTGTATTTGTTCTTTGTTTGAAAACATGCTATGGCTATGGCGAAATGTATATTGATTCGGTGCATTGAAATTATCTTTCATTGACTTGGTTATTGTTCTCTGATTTTATTTTATCGCAAGCCTCCAATATGCATCCTCTTATTTCTTCCATATATTATTGTATTGAAGTTTTCCTACCACTTGGTGATATCAGGGTGCTGAACTAGCTTCTCAAGAAGGAAAAAGTGCGGCAACTTTAGCTGCCTGTCGAACATTGGCCGAAGAACTCACTGAAACGCGTTTTCCAGCTCCGAGAATCCTTGCATTCAAAGTATTATTTTAATTGCTAAAATTAAATCCTTTGCCAATTTACGTGTTCGGAAAAGGTATAAGAAGGATATCTAACGGAACTGTCTTTTAACAGGAGGCGAGTTCTCAGGCTAGATATTTTGTTTCTCGGTTGATACCAGCACACAAGGATCCCCCGTATGAGCAAGTAAGTGGCGAAGGGTGCATTTAAGAGTAAACAGAGGATATATAACTGTGTGCATATGTGATGAGAAATCCTTTTAATTTTTTTCTCACTTTTTGAGAAGACATGTACACTTGAACTTCTTGTGGTTGTTAATGCATAATTTTATGATAATTGGTTGCAGGAAGCAAGATTTCCGCAGCTTCGAACTTTGACTACAGAACAGAGAACAAAGCTCAAAAGCAATTTTCTTCACTTTGATGATCCTAGCTTCTGCGAGTGGATGCGTAGTTTGAAAGTTTCACCACCCGAACCAAGCTAAGCAATCCACTGAACATTTTGTAGCTAGTGATGTCCATAGAGGGATCAAGTCATACATATAATGCCGCATCAATCTTCTGGTTATTGTTTTCCTCCTACACTCCCTCCATTCTGGCCTTAGATGCAACTCACCTTGTGTTTGGATTGGGGATAAAATGGATAACATCTCCTTGGTTTTCGTTACTTAAAAAAAAAATCTTCTTTGAAATACACAGTATGTATTTTTGTATTCTTTTTACGACATTTTACACTTGCTGCAACTCCAAATTAAAGGGGTGGTTTGTTTCTTCACCTTTTAGGTCAGATTCTAAAATGTCATTTAAAAGCAATAAATATTCGTTGTCCGATTGATGTTACTTTGAGCTTCAAGGATGTCTGTTGCATTCTGAATCTTTCCATTCGATCTTATTTATTTTGATGCCACCAAGTATAGTGATATAGAGTACAGGCTTGAAGGCTATTATCTAATCTTTTAATAGAGATGATAATAGTGTGATGATGGCACAAATTAGAGGCAATGTTCTTTTAAATTCCATTTATCAGGTCTGTTGCGCCTGTGAGGAATAGGAATTATTTAATATCTGTTATAAATTTTCACCATCAGTTCCAACCAGTGCTGGTGAAGAAACACAATATTGTAATGTGATATAAATAAATATGTAACATCCAAACCCTAAAAACATAAAACTACAAGCCTTGAAATTGCCATCCAGAGCAGAACATTAATCCATCCGTGATCCTCCCTGAACATAAAATTTCAACCAAGAGCATCTACTTCCAGCAGTCTTGCCAGGCAAGATCGACATTATTGGACAAAAAGGGTTGGGAACTCAAAACTACACATTTTGGACTTGTAGGCATCCTATAAAAGGTCGTCTTACATTGCTTCAAATATAACTTGATTGAAAGCTCGCAATCTTCAAAGTACAAATGCTCGCCATGATGAACGTTGTGCAAATCGTGCATGCTGAATCTGGTTTGTGGTATTCTTGTGTTTTAGCTTTAACAAGCCCATGTCCACACTAGGCTAGGAGGCTAGGAGCTAAGTGATTCAGGCGATGGGACCCCACCTTGTACTTGTTGGTCGCCCAGAATATTCTCAATAAGATGATTGATGGCATTTCCCCTAGCCTACATGAAAAATGATCCATGACTATATATAGTATTTAAACAACAAGCATATACATACATAATAAATAAATAATATATACTCCTCCGTATTGGGATTTATGTCCTTTGTTAACTTTTTTGGTCAAATTCACCATTTTTAAATTCATAATTAAACATATATTTATATTTTCAAAATCACAAACTTTAAGATGAGTACTAAATTAAATGTAGTTTATCATGGTCATAGACTCGGTCTATTTGCATATATCTTAAAGAATTATAAGATGTATGAATTTTAAAAATGGTGAAGTTGACCATAAAAGCCAATAGAGGACATTTATCCTGAGAATGAGAGAGAATATATATATATATATATATATATATATATATATATATCAACAATGGGTTGAACAATCTTAGCCACAAGGAGGTGAAGCGGCCCCTAGTCGCCTGCAATAAAAAGGTTAATGGTGGGTCTTTGAGAGAAGCTTAGTATCACATCCATGGGTATAACTTTGATTTTTTGTGGGGATAACTATACCCTTGGATATGGCTTAACTAATTCTGATGTTTGATCTCCTTACCTTAACTCCTATGGCGATTGCAGTTTTCAGCTTGACCAATTCACCTAATCTTAAAGAACCTCCTTTCTTATCTTTCACGAAAATTAGGGGTACTTTCCTTGAAGAGGCCAAGCTTGGCAGATGCTTCGTCAACCATCGGGGGTTGCAATCCGAAGCTACTAGTATGACCTGTATGTTCAAAATGAGACACATTATATCTCCTTTACAGAACACATTTATGTCAAGGAATTAACTCAGAAGTTGGAATCAACGAGAAAGCAAAAAGACAAAAAAAAAGAATGAATGCATAAAGTTTAGAATTCTAAAGATAAATTTAACGAGAAACCAAGTTTCTAGAATATATGTCTCACCAGAATTAAGATCTATCCTACACACAGAGATCATAGGGTTGACACTCACAAGAGTATCCCTGAGCCTTGCAATCCACTAAATGCACGTTTGCGCCACACCTGCCAGCCTTCTTTTTTAAAATTTTAATTTCCCCTTTATTTTTTATGGGTTAGGGGATAGATAGATAGATAAGCAATGTCACCAAAAGATGTCTAAGGGAGAGCAACTAATGTAGAAGGGAAATGTGCGAAAAAAATGCTCCAGAAAAAGTAACAATAGTAATGAAAGCTGTACCAAATCAACAGCTAAATTAAGTAGGCTTTCTCCTTCCAGAAATACATCAAAGAAAGCTAAGAAGGGTGCCCTCTCCAAACATACTTAGACGAAACATCACAATGCTAAACGAAATAATTGTGGCTTTTTCTTCTCCTAACCATGTGCAAATATCATACAGGGACGGTTTTTCCCATTGGGACCAAATCATACCTCAAGCTCATTCATTTTGGTTCTCAATTTCGTAGGGAGACTATCATTGATTTGTTTTCATTTATCATAGGTTCCGGCACCATAGTATTGATGGCATAACAAGCAAATATTTTAGCAACTAAATTGATATGTACATGATATAGAAAACTGCATAAACTTTTTAAGCTCTCACGGACAAGAAACCTTAAAACAAGTATAAAAAATGATCCAAAATGAAACACTAAAAGGTAAGATGCACTCCGAGTAGGATTTAAGCCAAAGAATTAAGGACCGACTTTCACAATGCAAGTAAAACATTTTGAACTAGATATTTTTGTTGGAAAAAAACAAAACAAAAACAATGAGTAGCCAATAGAACGTTATTACTATAACACTAGGTAAAAAATATAAAAAGCAAAAACAACCTGCAGTTTAACAGAAGAAGCATTACTATTGCTGCCACTGTTGATTACCGAATTCAAGCTTTCCATTTCAGCATCCGGTGGGGGCATCCGTTCAAGCACCCGAGTGACATCATTTACCCCAATCGAAAACTGCTGCTGAAATGTTAAATACAAACAATTTCACTAACCATTTAATAAAAAGACTTGCTGGAGAAAAAACTAGAAGAATAAGGGGTGTGGATAGAACCTTGAGCCATATTTTATCAGGTAAAGCTCTGTCCAAAACTCTTGCCGACTCTATCTCCCTGTTCAATTAATACAGCAAAAACCCAATTTTTCTCTTGAAATCCCACCTAAAATGAAAGAAAATAAAAGGGTTTTAGAGGGTTTTTGTTATCAATTACCTCTGAATTGATTTGAGCAGACCAACAAGATTCTCTCCTTCATAGCTACTAACAATATGCAATTAAATTCAAACACACACATACCCATAACAAAATTAGTCATTATGAAGAAGACATTCGGCAGGTAAAATTAAAATTTAGAAAAATTACATTGATTCTTTTTGTTGGAGAACAACAATTCCTTTGTCAGGTTTTGCTGCTGTTTTCTTTTTGCTTCGCATTCTTCCAAATTTTGCAACTGTTTCGTTTCCCAGAATTTTATTTTGGGTTTTTGTCAATTTAAAACACAATATATAGTAATAACTATCCAGAGCCCAAAGTATCATTCTCAGCCCATTTTAGTAGTATCTATGGGCTATAATGTATTTATAACCCACTTAAACTCATCAGGTAACTATTCTGTTGTAGGCCACTACTTTTAATTGTTCATATATATAAACTCATACAAGTGGGCCACACACGAGTTGCGTGCATATATAATAACTAGTATAAGATATAATAAGAGTTTTATCAAAAATTTTGAGGATTAAGTAACAAAATTGTAATAAAATTAAATTTATTAAAAAAAAGGAAAAGAAATTTGTGACACAATCTCAAGAAAACGGTTTTTTTTCTCTCCCTTTATAATATTAAGAGATGGTTAAATGTATTTTTTCTTTTATGAATTTTAATTAATTTTGGGTTTAATTTAAACTCATTAATTGATTGAATTTAAATAAAATTATAAGTGCATCTGATAGTCTAGTATAAAGAGATTTAGAGAGAACAATATATGATTCAAGTATGAATTATATATTGTACTTTAATTATATCTAAAGTGGGGTATATAAAAAGATGTATTGTTATTTGTAAAAATTATTTTCTTTAAATTTCACATTAATAAGGAGTTAAATTATTTAATGTTTTATAAATATAAGGTGAATAGTTTAAGTTACTTGTATTAAAGGGAAGATTCGGATCTAGTCACAATGACGTGGTGCAAACTCGCCCGCGTCCCAAGTGCGAGACTCACGTACGCAATATCGCTAGAAACTTCACTCGAGCAATGAACTTATCTTTTTAGATAGAGCTCGAACCAGGTGAACCAGATTAAACTGCAAGTAAAATTAGTTTATCAGTTACACTAATTAATATGCATATGAACTGTTTTTGTATTGATTGAAGATTTGAAGCTATGATTTTAGAATTATTATTGATACTTTATTGTTAATAGAATTCAGTTATATTGGTGAGAAAACCAACCCTTTTACTATCTACATCATCTTATACTCATATATTTCAATATTTATAAAGTACTCCCTCCATCCCTATTTAAATGACGTTTTAGAGATTGACACAAGAATTAAGATAATGATTGGAAAGCATTAAATATAGTACTCAATTGTCTATAATACCCTTAAATTATTAATTTATTACAGCACAAGAGTTTAAAGTACCAAAAAAAATAGATAGAGTAATGAGGGGTAATTTTAGAAAAATTATCATTAATTCTCCTAGATTTAAACAAACGTCACTTAATTAGGAATAAATAAAAAACTCTCAAACGTCATTTAAATAGGGACGGAGGGAGTAGTAGATACTGATTCATTAGTGACTTGCTATCATTGTGAATAATATTAGACCCGGCAAACGGGCCCAAAGCCCGCGGGCCGGGCCGGTCCGCCCGCCAAAAAGCGGGCTTTGGGCCGCATTTTTTTGGCCCATAAAAACCCGGGCCTTTTTGACCCGACCAGTTCAAGGCCCCCGCCCGGCCCGCCCGCGGGCTTCGCGGGCTCAAAAAAGTACAAAAAATAAGGCATAAACCACCTTCGGCCCGCGGCCCGGTCCGGTCCGCCCGTGAGCCCGCGGGCTATGAGCTTATTTTTTTTGGCCCGTGAAAATCCGGGCCTTTTTGGCCCGGCCCGACCCACGCCCGCCCGTTTGCCACCTCTAGTGAATATATAAGCTTGACATATATCCTTGAGATATATTCTCAGTAGCTTTTAGCAAATCTTTATAGTAAGGGACAATAAACACATTAAAGATATGAATTATCCGAGTCAATCCCTTGTTCTGTGTCTTTTTTTTCCGGAGATATTTTAAGATTAAATACTACTCATTAAAAGTTATTAATATTAGGTATTACATATTATACTTTTAAAGTTAATTTATGAAGTTTTTAAACAAAATTATGAATTTCATTAATTTAAGACAATACATTAATGATTTTTTGTAAATTATTTAAATATACTAATTATCGTAACATTTGTTTTCTTAAAATTTACTCATTAATGGAGAATTTGACATATAAATTATTTTTCTAAAAACGCTTGTTATTATTATAATAAGAATAATATTATTAGAACGATTGCAAAAATGTAAAAAAAAAATATATTTGTTCAAACAATATCATTTTAGCTGATAATATCAAGCCACTTTCTTAAAATTATTGAAGATGATTACTTACTTGACTCAATAAATTTTGGGAACTGATATTTTCGGATTCAGTTAGTATGAAATTAATTTCATTCCATACTTAATAAAATATTGATACACAGGCGAAAGGGTGATCTCTTTGCCTGCGTGTCAATACTATATTGGTCATGAAGTTAATTTACCATGAAGTTTACTTCATGCTAACCACTTTCGATATTTTCACATATATTTTTGATATTTTTATATGATCCTCTGTCACGTGAGTGTGGGAAAAGAAACCAAGTAAAAAAAAAAACACATTTGAAAATATTTTTCCCTAAATTTTTCTATGTATATCCATGGACCCACATAAATAATTTGAGTCAGATAGGGCCTATGGGAAGCAGCTCACATGCCATTGGATCCCTTATTTACAGAAGTATTTTAAACCACCACTTTTAGCCAGAATACTCAAACTTAAGCTTATATGTGGAAATTAAACTGCAATTTATTTAAAGATATGGTTGCCCATTAAAGGCTAGAATAGCATAATAACAAATTGTAATCCGAAAATAATACTTTCTTGTAAGGGAAATAATTTGTATTGTTTAAATGTCTAGTTGTCTTTGATGTAGAAATGGTGATATGCAAAACAAAATCAAAAGTCAAATGGCATTTTATTGCAATTGGTGGGATTATATAATGTAGAAATTAAAGAAGAGTGATGGGACATTGGATTCTTACTCTTGAAAATTTCTGCTATGAAAAGTCATATTACCAAAGATATGTAATTACAAAATATATAAATAATAAATGTACAAAATTATCTTTTAAATGAATTATTATTAATACTCTTTTATGTAATTAATAATAAAAGAGTAGGTTGCATAAATTTACAAATTATTAATAATAAAAGAGTCAGATACATGAATTTGAAATATATATATAATTTTTCATATAAAAAATGAAATTTTTCCATACATTTTATCTCTAGCAGACGTCTACCCTTCAATGATCATGGACGTTGATTGTATCTATTTATTTATTTTTCTCTTTTCACGGAGAAAAAATATGGTTAATTATTGATAGTTCCTTATATTGGTATAATAAGAATTAAATTTAAAAGGGGAAAGGAATAAAAAAGGGTGGGGAGAGCGAGGGGGAGGGGGTGGGCGAGGGCGAGGGCGAGGGCGAGGGGTTGGGGTGGGGGGTGGCGTGGGGGGAATTAGAGAGATATTTTGCAACAACAAAAAAAAAGTGAGAGAGAAACAGGCAATTAGCAAAAGATTTACCAACATAAAACTGTCCAGTCCCAGAGTCCCAGGTGACTGAAGTCTTTCCCTCCTCAGAGTTGTGTATATATATACAAACAAACAGACAAAACACAGGAATCTCCTGCTGGCCCAATTCACGCTCAAACCCACCCCCAAACCCCACACTATTTCCATTGCCGTTCAGTTTTCTTCCTCTCCAGAGTCCACCTCCAGTTGGGTTTCCTCCCATCTCTTTCCAAGGGAGAAACAGAGGAAGCTGAAGAAGAGAAGGGCCCTACTGCTAAACATTTGGTGCCACCAAACAGTCCTTTCCAATCATTTCTCTTTTCTGCATTGGGTTCTGTGCAACGCTCATCAATTTCCCATCTAATCAATTTACAAGCGTGATCTACAACAACTACCCAATTCTCCCTTCACCCCAAGCAAGTTTTCAATTTTCTTGCTTTTTTTCATCACACCCCAGAAAAAAAGAAGAAGAGTAAATACAGTAATTTAAAAGCAATAACTGTTATAAAATCTTTCTGGGTTTTGTTGGGTTTCAACAGGAACTAGAAGATCTCAGTCAATGAAGGGATCTTTTGCTGTATGTTGTTCCAATTCCTTTGATATTACTGTTGTTTTGTTAGTTGTGCTTTAATATTTCTTGTGTAAAGCCAAGTCCCACATTGCCACTTTCTAGAGAGTATTTTTGTACACTCTTTTGTTAGCCTTAGTAACGTTGTTGAGAAAAGGAGTGGGTTTGTGCGCACATGAGAAATCTTATTCCACGTTGTGGCTAATGGTGTAAGATCTATGAAGTCTGTTCCTTTTTCCCAATTGCGTTATGTTATTTGCTCAATCTTTGTTTTTACGTCCGTAAATAACAAGAAACAAATTTATATCCTAGGGATCTGATTTTTTGATATTTTATCACTCACTTTTTCTTTACTGAGAACTGAGGTTTGTGAGTAATTTATTGAATTCATTTACTTTTTGGTTAATCATAGTTACTATAGTAGTATTCTTAGCAGCTTTCTTCTGTCAGCCTGAGGTGATTTGATTTTGCTTTTTATGTTTTATAAAGCTAGTAATTAACAAATCTGATATGTCTTTTTACATTGAATATTGTAATTTGTGTGTCTTTCCTTTTCGTTAGTGTTTATTTCCGCTACTAGATCTATAGTTTAACATCACGAAGTTAAGGAGTACTTAAAAAGTTCTAAAGTATTAATAGATGGCAATAATGCTCAACTTCTTCACCATTTGACAAATATATACAGTTGCTTATCATGTCATAAATTGCACTAACAAATAATGAGTTAGCACCAACAAAAACATTTACTTGGCACTAACAACATTAATTTGACACTAACATTGTTGTCCCTAAATTAACAGCAGCATGTGGCTGTGCTTCTGGTACTTGTATTATTTGGCGAAGCTCGAAGGGCTATCTGTGGCAGCTCACTTTGCAAAGAGACTAGTTCAGGAGTTGTTCGACCCCACAGTGTCTCAATTACTGAATTTGGTGCAGTTGGTGATGGAGTGACCCTCAATACCAAAGCATTTGAGAATGCCATCTTCTATCTTAATTCATTTGCTGACAAGGGCGGAGCACAGCTTTTTGTTCCAGCAGGCCGGTGGTTGACAGGAAGCTTCATCCTCATCAGTCATCTAACTTTGCGGTTAGATAGGGATGCACAGATTCTAGGATCCACGGTGAGCTTTGACATCATTATATAAGCAATATGCATGTCTACTATGATTTGTATACATTCTGACTGACGGGTTAGTACAATTTCCTTTGTAATGGTAGATAAATTAATTAGGTTCTGTAGAAAGTTTCCTGTGTAGCGAATTGGGTCATTATTGTTCTAGCAATCGCTATCAAGTAATGGTCCAAAAATAAGTACTGAATTTCATATATAGGCATGCTAAGAAGTTTACTTTAACTTCATTTAAAAGCATTTGATTAAGATCCACCGAATTACGTTGCATAACTTGCATTCAGTTCTGCTTAGCCGTGATCTTACTATGCCATTACACCATTTAGACCGTTCCTATCTTTGAAGATATTCATCCGAGTGAGACTGCGGAGTACTTTGCCTAGTCAATTTGGGGCATTAGTTGTTATAATACCAACTAGAATATATTGCATTGTTTCAGAACTCTGATGATTGGCCAGTCATTGATCCTTTACCATCTTATGGCCGCGGTAGGGAGTTACCTGGTGGAAGGCATCGAAGCCTCATTTACGGACGCGATCTGGTGGATGTTATAATAACAGGTTAATGATTAAACTTCTTTATAACATGGTTTCTTTATGAGCTCTCTTCAAATTGCCACTGACAAAATTTCCCATTCAGGAGATAATGGAACAATCGATGGTCAAGGCAGTGTCTGGTGGGATTGGTTCCGAAGTGAAACCTTAAATTATACTAGGCCTCATATGGTTGAGTTGATTGATTCGACAGAAGTGATCATCTCGAACCTGACCTTCCTTAATTCACCTTTCTGGAACATCCACCCTGTGTACTGCAGGTCAAACACATTTATTTTTCTTGTTTGTCAAACTTCAATTTTTTTGTTCTCAAATATATAAAACTGTGCAAAAGTGAAGTCCTGTGAATTAGGCGGAGATTTGAGACTGTTTTTCTGGATGAACAGCCAAGTTACTGTCCAGAATGTCACAATCATTGCTCCTCTTAACTCACCGAACACGGATGGTGTTAATCCAGGTTAGTTTTCTTGATTTAACAGGAGGTTTATCCTTTTCACAAGAATTCTAAAATTCTGGAACAGGTAACTGATACGTTTTCATAGCCTTTTGGTATACATAAACTTAAACACCCTAGCAAGTGCAATTATATATCTCCTAAGATTTCCTACACTATCTCCATTTGGAAAAGACGGCCCAGCTTTTTGCTTGACACTTTTTTATTAGTATTAGTGTTTGCATAGACACATTTAGTCATTTTTATTGAATAACAAACAGTAAATTTTAAGATTTGTTTCAGAGAATTGCTCCGATATTTATACAAGTTCTCCCCTTTCCATCGAAGGATTAAACAATTTCTGAGAAAAATTTCCCTGCTAACGTGTCTAAATCAAGGTTGTGATCCTTTAATAAGAACATTACTTTTACCTGCAATATAACCTTGAAGTTAATGTTGTGTAAACGTTAGTTCAGGCAGTTCATAACTCTCTCTTCCCCAAACTGTAATATTTCTTCGGATGGAGCAATTTAAATTTTGTTACATAAACAAGATATGGAGGTTCTGACTTTCTGACCAATATGTTAAATGCATCCAGACTCTTCCAATGATGTTTGCATTGAAGATTGTTACATAAGCACAGGTGACGATCTGATTGCCATTAAAAGCGGGTGGGATGAGTATGGCATATCCTACGGTCGTCCTAGTACGAATATTATCATCCACCGACTTGTTGGACGAACTAATTCAAGCTCAGGCATTGCAATTGGAAGCGAGATGTCTGGAGGTGTATCAGACGTTTGTGCAAAAGACATCCATTTCTTCAATTCAAACAGAGGTATTTCAATTAAGACCTCCCCTGGACGAGGCGGTTATGTGAAAAATATCTTCATTTCAGGCGTGACCATGTCCAATGTTAAAGTTGCTATAAAATTCAATAGTAACTATGGGGAGCACCCAGATGAGTTTTATGACCCAAATGCTCTTCCCGTAATAGACATGATTACCATTCAAAATGTAACAGGAGAGAATGTTAAAGTTGCAGGCCTTCTGGAGGGAATAGAAGGGGATAATTTCATAAACATTTGCCTATCCGATATCAATCTCAGTGTAACCTCACGTTCGACATGGAAATGTTCCTATGTCGAAGGATTTTCAGATTCTGTTACTCCAGACATTTGTGAGCCGCTCAAGTGCAAAATATATCCAGAGAATATGTCAAATTGCTACCATTTGTCTAATCATTTGCTGTCTAATCAAAACTGCGGTGCTCGGTTGGAGTCTTGGTAAATATTGTATACATGCTGGTGGTGAAACTGCTTTCTTCTGGATTCGTTTTCTCATTAATTTGATTCTTTCCATTTCTGAGACCAGTGCTTATTGTTCTGCTGACATAAAAGGTGGAGGGGTAGCTCTTCCGATATATGGTTGCTGACTTGGGAGATGGAACTGAAGATGAATGGTTCTTGTAATCAATTGATTTATAGAAATTGGAGTGATTTAGTATATACATTTGAAACTGTTTTCTGCCCCTAATTTCTACTACTATTATACTCTTTCCGATCACTTGCTTTTATATTTACAAATACAAATACAGAAGGCAAGTGATGTTATGTTGCATGAGCTTTTCCATAGCTTTTAAGGTTGCAACTACAGCTTTCTCTGGGCTCATATCTATTAGTTTTTATGGGTTGATGCTTCATGGAAGCCTTGTTTATTAGTCAATATGGATTGTTCAGTACGCAACTGATAGTTGCACTTTCAAATTTGTACCCCAAGTCCAAATGCTGTGTTAATTAGTTTTTCTTTTGCTACCTTACTTTCAAAATTAGAAATGCATTTTTTTTATAGTCAATTCCAAAAGTTAGAGATATATTTTTATTTGTTATTTAAATAGAAACTACATATGAATCGGTTAGTATTCACGAAGCGGAAGCGGTTAAATTAGAATGCCAAATTTAAAAGCAATGCCACGAACACAACTATTACGATCCCACGTACAAAAGCTTCTTGTCAATATGAAGTTGTTATTAGCAGAGATGCGAACGAACTCAGGTGTTCACACCAAGTACACCCAAGCCTATCAATATATATCCCAAGCCTATCAATATATATGAGACTCTCCCAATCTCAATTGGGTTATCCAATATCTATATCCAAATAGATATCCATGATCCATGAATCCGACCCAGATCAATTACTAACACTATTTTTAAACTATAAAGTCAAATAAAATTTCTAACATATCATTATATTTTAGGTATGTTTTGTAGCCATTTAGTATTATCATGTTATCATTACTATATGTCTATATCTATCTAATGTTAGGATATATTTGAAAATGTAAAACTTCATTTAAAATCGTGGTTTTAGAAATGTGATAGACTCATAATTTATATATTTTATTATTTTTAATTTTGTTCTTTTTATTATATTAATTTATTTAATTAATATATTTTGTTTTATTTTATAGAATTTAATATTTTATTATATGTTAGCGCTAAGATTCGTTCATGCTCTCCAATCACCAAAGCCTGTTCAATCATGCACAAAAATGGAATCACATCAAAAGCTTTGGGCTGTCGGGGGATAGCTCTGGTGTGAGAACAAGTACAAACTGAATAAGGTTAACAATGGAGGCTTAATGTTGTAGTGCTGAGAAATAATAATGAATTGTTTGTATGTACCTTAGAATTAGGGTAAAGTTTTGTATTTATAGTGATCTCACCACCTCCATAGAGTCCTTCCTTATACAAAATTAGAAAATTTCATTAGGTATAATCCTTTAATGGGATCAAATATAGTTCTCTTAAGGAAAAGAAGTCGGTTTAAAACCTGACACTTTCCTTAGGGATTAGAAATAAAATATAATTAGAAATTTTTGATTCCTTAAAATTTTCAACTGTCCAATTGAATTCTTAAATGGGTAAAAATAACTCCATGTGGACCTTGGCCCAACATATAACCCAAGTCCAAATAATCTCGCCCCAACATTACAATAAAGTCAAAATCTTAGTGATCAAATAGTATTTAATACTCTTTTTCATGGAAGGGGAGAGGAAAGATGATTCCTAGAAGGAGAAAGAAGGAGATGAAATAATATTGGTGTGCAAGTCAAATTCAGCGAAAGAAAGGGTTCATCTAGAATATCTCTTTAAGAATTGATTGCCACTAGGAAGTTGAAATTTATATGAAAAAAAATTAATGTCTTATGCCTATAAATAAAGGAGTACCGAGAGAGATGGAGGGAATGAGACATTAGGTATTTTTTATGTATTAGTTTAGGTTAGGAGTTAAAAATGTTAATTATTATTATTAAATTATTTTTTCTTTGTACGCTCGTTGGATGATCATAATAAAGAGAGTTTTCTTATTTTATTTTTAATCTTCTTCTTTATCATAGTTAATTTATTTACTTTTAATGCCTAGATAATTGTTTATATCTAGGCTGAAGATGAAATTTAATAATTATTCATGAACTATTTTCTATCCCTTCTATTATTTAATTTATGCTTTAATATTTAATTGATTTCGTCTTTATGTTTCGTTATTGAAATACTTTGTTTTATAGTTCTTATGTGATTTTAAATTAATTAAGAAGTTTTGATAGATTATTGTCAAAATATGAGTTTTTTATAATTCATGCTTGTTGGAAGAAGTTTAGATGTGTTATAGTTAATTCTTAAATTTTCATATTCTTCTTGCCCACGTTAATTGTAAAATTATTAAAATAAAGATAAGGGAGATCAAAACTATAGTTATGTTATAAAAATAGAAAAGATTGAATTACTTGTTATGTTTATTGTTTAATGAATTCGGATTCCTAGATTGCTTCCTTATTACTAGTTTCCATATTCTAATTAGTTTAATTGTACTCAATCAATTTTCAATATTTATTTCTAATTTGTCTGAAATAGATATTAAGTATATATTAAAATTAATTTAGCCTTTGTGGTTTGACCTGTACTTGCCAGTTCTTCAATTTGACACTGTGCACTACATATTTTTATGACATCAAAATATATTTTAATTTTGGAATGGGTCAAAGTATTAAGAATAGCTTAGTCACTTTGACATATTTAAATGTACAACTATCATTACAAGATGGACATATATTAATGGTAAATAGTAATTTTTTTGTTATGAAAATGAATCAATAAGTAATTGTTCAAACTTCAAAATAGACCCTAACCAAGAACTTTATAGAATTGTGTAAACTTTGAACAAGTTTTTTAATTTCCCCACAAACTCTAGAAACAATACCAAGGAAGATTAATTCATTAATTCAATCAGAAGGATACAAATTACATGTATGATATAGTTGAAGAAATACCTTATTATACGTACCCTATCCAAGTAATCCGAAATACAAACTTTGAACAACTAGATGGTCCTGGAGGGTGGAATTTGATCAATTATGAAAACGTAAGGACGATATGACAAATTAGAAGATAATTTTACATTTTAATCTGAATATATAGAACAGAAATATTAGAGTCATTAATTGGAAATTTCCACACCAGAAATGCAATTTTCTTTTAGAAAAGACGTGTAGATGATGTTATATACATATAGGCAGCTGGCATGCATATATCCCAAGTTGTGGATGATAATATATATATATATATATATATATATATATATATATATATATATATATATATATATATATATATATATATAGTAAGTATAATTTGTAGATACAAACATGTAACCATGAACTCCAAATTAATAATATTATTATGGAATTTATTATCTTATTATAGACAACAAACTTTATTTCAGAATGTGCTTAAGAAATTAAGATTACAAACAAGAAGTCAAATCTTGTTGGGTCTATATCTCATAGTCTTTTGATGCAAAATGCAATCAACGAGCAGTATTAATTCAAGCTTATGAGGTTGAAATTCAATTGAACTTGAGATCTCATTAAATTTTTCTATGGACATTAATTTGATGATACTCTAACCAATAAGAAAGACCAAGTAATTAATGAAGCACAAATAGATTCAGTTAAAGTGAAGTTGACATTAATTTCACTCTAGTAAGTTCATATAACTATTCAGGTCCTCGCCGTTTCGGCGCTCTACCGTAATTCGGAAGATTAGTCATGGACAAACTTAAAGTGTGAGCCGGGAATACTATGGGAAACAAAAAGTAAAATTCATATAATTATTCATTGCATGGGATATGTAAAATGTTGAATGCAACATTTTACTTGTACAATAAAAAGTTATATGAACTTAATAGAGTAAAGTTGAAAGTTGGTGTCAATTTCACCCTAACCGGATCCGTATTGAGGTGTACTTATAAGATTTGTGATATAAATAAATGTACATGTGTAAACCTTTTACAAAATTAATGTCATAGAGCTAGCTAGCTTTCTATTTAAAGCAAAATTGATAGAGGGATCGATCTTTAATTATATATATATATATATATATATATATATATATATATATATATAATATAGCAGCATATATCAAAAGGAGAAGGAGCTAGCTAGCTAGTGTCTGCCCGTGTGATCTTCAGCCTCTTTACGGTGGTCAAGAACATCCTACAAGTACACAAATTCAATGACAATGAGAAATTTGTTAGTCATCATTTGTTATATATATGTTACACAAAATGAGAGTCCTCTTAATTTTTTTAAGTTTTAAGAGTAGGTAGATAGGTAAATATATATATATATAGAAGCAAGGATAGGAATTAGGATAGGTAGCTTACTCCCAAGGAACATCCCCAACCATCATCCAGTCCCCTTCTTGGTCTTCGTATGTTAACACATGAGTATATTTGTCATGTGGACATTGTTCCCCTTCAGCCCCTGCACCTTTCAATATTATTAGTAATTATATTATCTGTGTCTCGATCGTAAAAATTGACTTAGTTTAATTTTTACTAGTATATCTAAAACGTAGAGAGAACAATTAATATATATATACAGTACTCCAACAAGGAGGAGGAGGAGGAGGAGGAGGAGGAGGAGGAAAATAATAAAGTTGGTAATTAACGTACGTACAGAGAATATTGGGAGTGGAGAACATATATTTCAAGGTGTTAATCAAGGGAGGGTAACCAGCATGAGCCAGCAGATCAACTTTCCTTCCAATCCGAATGCCTTCCATTTTTACCTTCACAAACAAACTATGAATACTATCAAATTAATATTTAGCTAGGCGTTTATAATTGGTTTGTTTTTCTTTCTTAATTTTTACTCTTTCCTAGATCTCCCAAAATATATATCATACCCTTAAAATCAATTTGATTAAATCTAAAATTTATATAAATTCATTTAATGTACGTTTATCGGTATAATTATACATTATATAAAAAAAAAATACTACTAATATTACTTGTGGTGGGGATATATTAATCTCAAAACTTAAAAAAAAAAATGTATGTTCTAAATTTAAAATGTGAAAGTATTTTTAAAAAAATATATCGATAGTATATGATTATGATATGAATATTTTATCATGCATGTGGTTAATTGATCAATACAGTGTTGTATCAATATAAAGAGATATGTCCCGCATGCGTGTCAATAATGTATTTGATTAATTAATCAAAATTAATTTCATATTAACCACTCCCTATGGATGCATGCAGTAGGTAGGTAGGTACCTTGGAGAATGAAAGGTGGCTGTGGAAATGCCAAGTCCGAGGCTGAGATCAGTGGATAGGTCTGATGATAATTTCATAATTCTGTTGGAGACTGAGGAATTAGGAGGATAATTAAGATTAGAAGAGGAGGAGGAAGAAGAGGTTAAATATAATTGATGATCAGGTGATGAAGATGATGATGATGATATTGTTAACGGAGGAAGAGGAAGAGGAGTTCGGTAATTGCTGCTGCTGCTGCTGTCGATTGATGATGATGATGATGAATTTCTTCTTGTAATTGATCTCCTCATTTCTCATCACTCTAAATTAATTCTGTATTTTTAATGTGTGATTAGTGCTGCTACCCCAGAAGACATTAAGAGTCTCAGCAAAATATCACACATATACCTACCTACCTACCTGCCTGCCTATATATATATATATATATATATATATATGGATCCGGTTAGTATGAAGTTATTTTTCTGGTAAGTTGGTCAATTGACCAATAGAATACTAACATACATATAACCTCGTCTGCATGTTAATATTCTATTTGTCAATTGACCAACTTATCTCAAAATAAATTTCATACTAACCACTTCCTATATATATATATATATATATATATATATATATATATATATATATATATATATATATATATATATATAACCCACCCACCTTTAATTGTATCTATTAATTAGTCCAGCTGCCCCCACAAGACACACGCATGTAGATAAAAAATTAAAATGTAGATAGATAGATATACAAATATAAATATAAATACACATTAAATATTTTTATGTGGTGTTTATTTATGTTTTAATAGTTTCACATCTGAGTCGGTAAGAGGGAAAAATTATTTGATAAAATTTTATTTGCTTCCTATCGTCTCTTAATCGGTTAGAAGAATATATAAATTCAAATCATTAAGAGTTGTCTGTTAAAAAAAATTTAAATTTATGGAGTCTATAAATATTTTACTGCCTCAATTCTAAATTTTAAGATTATTATTGACTTTTGAAAAGTCAATTTAAAATATTTTTAAATCTAAAAGTCATTCAGATATTTAATTTACACTCTTTAGTTATGAAACAACTTTTAAAGTTATAATATAATTTATTAAAATATACTAATTATTCAAATCTTAATTATAGCACCCTAATGTTATAAATTAAATATAGCTCTAGAAGGAGAGAAAAAGAAAAAGAAAAGAGAAGAGAGAGAAAGAAAGAAAAAGAGTAGGCAGGACGCCGGAGGTAGAAAGGAGAGGGGGAGAAGCAAAGAAATTGGTGTGGAGGCATGACTTTGAACAAACTCTCCTTTGCCTTTTCCCTTGCCCCCCTCATTACTCATGTACTCTTTCCACCCGACAATTACATGTGTCGTCTCAATAATATATATATATATATATATATATATATATATATATATATATATATATATATATATCATCCGTAACAAATGTTTGCTACGGACACTGTTCAGTAAACAAGCTTCCATCCGTTTATCTAGATATTTAATGGCTTAGATTGGTCAAAAATTCCACATGCCGTTACAGCTTGTAGCGACAGTCCCTTTTCCATTTTGCCTTTAGCATACCTGCCGCTACAGCTTGTAGCGGCAGACCCTTTTTCATTTTGTCTTTAGCCTTTCTACATTACTGTCCCTATCATTTAATACATGCCTGCCGCTACAGCCTGTAGCGGCTGTGTGGGTCTCAGCCATATGGCTATAATGTAAAAATAAATTTATATTTATGTATACATTGTAAGACCCCAACTTTTATAAATAAAGATGAATTTTCTATAAATATCATTTTTAAAAATTTTGGAGTTAATTTGATATAATGTTATAGTTGTGGGTAATATTTATAAATTTTGTAAAGTACGCAAGTTGTTATATAATATTCGATTGGTCGGGGAATATTCGTTTTAACAGGGAATATTCGTACAACGACACAATCATTGGTGGACCCCACAACGGAATTATTGTCGGATTGAGAAAACGACAAAAATATTTTATTAAAAATAACGGCGAAAGTTTTACCATTGTTACTGTTGAACTACTCGGTAGTAAAAGTACAGTAATACGTGTGGTTGCATAGTAGCACACGGTATTGATTATTAATACTTATGTGAGAAGTCACTCAGTTTGATTCAATTATTGTCAGTTAATAATATGAATTATTTAGCGATAATGACGTTTTGTTTTATTCGTATTATTAACGTAATAAAACAGAAACATCTTTTTATATAAAATAGAATACTTTATTAAAGTTATTCTATAAATAGAATATATTATATTTTATTTAAAAGATTTTTCTTTAAATATGGACCGTCGGATTAAAGTAATCAATCTGGACCGTTCATGGATTAGTTACTATGCATTCTATTTTTCTATAAATAGCAGCTCATTCCTTCATTATTTCTTACGAATTCACTGAACTCTAGAGAGAGAAGCTATAGAGAGAGAGAGAGAGAGAAGAAGAGTATTCTGCTACTTAACTACTTCCTTACTTCGGCTATTCTTTAAAACGGTAAGGGGTGTTATTCTTTCTTATTCATGAAGAGAACTGTTGTTATTCCATTTCTTATTATTCTGTTAGAATAACCTGTATACGCGGTCTACCCTATACTTGGTGACATTCTTCTATTATTCTGTTGGAACATCCTGTCTGTGTATTTTACACCGGACCTGGTTCCGTTTTTATTATTATTCTGTTGGAACATCCTGTCTGTGTGTTTTACACCGGACCTGGTTCCGTTTTTATTATTATTCTGTTGGAACATCATGTCTGTGTGTTTTACACCGGACCTGGTTTCGTCTTGTTATTATTCTGTTGGAACATCTTGTCTGTGTGTTTTACACCGGACCTGGTTCCATTATTTATTATTCTATCGGAATATTTCTTACTGGGCTAGTTGAGCTCACCCTTTCTTTCACTGTTCTCTTCAGGGAATGAGAACGTAGCTGGGGCAAGTCGGGGAACGGAGTGATGGTCCGAATGATAGTATTAGTTAGTAGTCCTCACTATTCTATGTAATGGTGTGTTAATAAATGTAATGAGGACTCCTTTTGAGTATGAATACTCTCTAAAAGATAATATTTGTATTCAAACTCACAGTTTATGTTTTGTCGTATTGTACACGACAGTTGTATTAGTAAGTTGTATTTATATTTTGTACTATGTATCTGACGACCCAAGATGGGTGATGTATACCTAATTTTGGGGGCGTCACAGTTGGTATCAGAGCTTAGGGATATGATCCCTGGCTAAGATGTGAGAATAGAACTAGGAGGGGAGAGACGGGGAATTCCTTCGCTAGTATGACCTACCTAAGTTTATTTGCATGGTATTTAATTGGTCGGTCATAATATAAGGATAATATATGACATATCAATTAACTTTTATTTTGTGGCAGTATCTGAAAATGGCATCTGAGAATGTTGAGAATAGCAATGGAGCACAGACGATTATTGATTCACCACATATCAATAATCAGGATAATGTTCATCAGGAAGGTGACAATCTTCATGCAAACAACAACACTGACCATATGATGAATGATGGAATGTTCAGAGGTTTTATGCAATTCATGCAACAACAGGTGAAAGTGGCTCCTGTCCACAACGTAGGTGGAAATACTGGAAACTCTCAGGCGGTCACCGCTAAACAGTTTAAGGAGCTGGGACCACCGGAGTTTAAGGGAGAACCCAAACCACTTGTAGCTGAAACATGGATAAAACAGATCACCAAGATATTTGATGTGACGCCCCTAAAATTAGGTATACATCACCCATCTTGGGTCGTCAGATACATAGTACAGAATACAAATACAACTTAATAATACAACTGTCGTGTACAATACGACAAAACATAAACTGTGAGTTTGAATACAAATATTATCTTCTAGAGAGTATTCATACTCAAAAGGAGTCCTCATTACATTTATTAACACACCATTACATAGAATAGTGAGGACTACTAACTAATACTATTCTTCGGACCATCACTCCGTTCCCCGACTTGCCCCAGCTACGTTCTCATTTCCTGAAGAGAACAGTGAAAGAAAGGGTGAGCTCAACTAGCCCAGTAAGAAATATTATGACTAAGATAATGCAGAATAAATTATCATTAGCCTTCAACAATGTTAAACTGATAAAATATAATAGACATCAAGTTTAACTGTAGCGGAACAAGCAATCCATTAAAAGAGTCAAGTAGAAAATAAACTCTACTATCTTTTATGATTTTAAAAGTTTTTCAACACTGTGATCGCTGGGACTCAGCTTAATAAAATAATCCACATCATCGAATCACCCCTGCACTACGGCCAAGAATATTCGTATATTCATTAATGGTCATGATCATGCCAACAACTGTCCATCAATGCACTACGGGCCAATGAGGACTTTTACCACATCATTTGTAACATTACGGTCATGATTATACCGAATAATCCCTGGTCATAATCATACCAAGTCCATCTATGCACTACATGCCACAGATGACTTTCAACATTTTATAAACATGAGGATGATGACAATGATATAAGAATTCAATAAAACAAGTTCAAGAATTAATTTATCCAGGAATTAACAATGTCCAAATTGTCAACATGATATTGCATTGTGGAGTAAAATTCAAGAATGCTTAAAAGAATATTTTCTTGAAAAGATACTGGATGAAACGCAACTATCAAGGATATTCCACAAATTTCATGGAGTATAGAAGTCAAAACTTAACCAACTGAGTACAATAAAGAATGGAATAACAAAAGAAATCACCATGCATGCGATAGACCGCACAGACAGGTTATTCCAATAGAATAATAAATAATGGAACCAGGTCCGGCGTAAACGCACAGACAGGATATTCCGACAGAATAATAAATAATGGAACCAGGTCCGGTGTAAAACACACAGACAGGATATTCCAACAGAATAATAATAAAACGGAACCAGGTCCGGTGTAAAACACACAGACAGGATGTTCCAACAGAATAATAAACGGAACCAGGTCCGGTGTAAAACACACAGACAGGATGTTCCAACAGAATAATAGAAGAATGTCACCAAGTATAGGGTAGACCGCGTGTGACGCCCCCAAAATAGGTATACAACACCCATTCTGAGTCGCCAAATACATGGTACAGAAAGCAAACTACAACTTCAATAATACAATTGTCGTGCAAAATACGACAACACATACTGTGAGTTTAAATACAAATATTGTCTTCTGGACAATATCCACACTCAAATAAATCCTCATTACAATTATTCAAACACTATTTTACAGAAATAGTGAGGACTGCTAATACATCTTTCTAGAACCATCACTCCATACCCCGACTAGATCCTGCTATGTTCTCACCTCCTGAGAAGAAAAATGGAACAAAAAGGAAAAGGGTGAGCTCAACTAGCCCAGTAAAGAATATTATGACTAAGATAATATACAACAAATTATCGTTAATCTTCAACAGGGAAAAATCTGATAAAATATAATCAACAACAAGTTTTAGATCAACAACTGCAGCGGAAACAGCAAACCATTAGAAGAGTCAAGTAGAGAAAGAATTCTACTATCTTCTAAGATTTAAAAGTCCATCATCAATATTTTATCCCTGTAACATCAATTAATAATCATCTTTAACCAAATATTCATCTTTGCACTACATGCCAAAGATATTCATTTGTATCATCAGTCGGTCATGTTCATCTCAACACCTGTTCATCTTTGCACTACAGGCCAAAGATATTCATCAAGTAATTATACATCTTTGCACTACAGGCCAAAGATATTCAGTAATATCATCATTTAGGACTGAGGATGATGAAAAATATCTTAAAGAGAACGAATCCAGTGAGACAGAAGGACAAATATTAGGGATTCGTATAACAGTTTATCCAAGATTAATAATACTTCATAATAATCAATTGTGAAGCAGAATTCAAAAATAAAGATCAAAACATGGATACAATCAAAGATAGTAACCATAATAGACATCTTGGACAAAAAGGAGAAATTTTATTTTTCGGTGAATAGTGCCGTATTCGTGAATAGTGCCGTATACGTGAATAGTGCCGTATACGTGAATAGTAACCCCCGACACAAAAAGTTTCAAATTTGATAAAAACTCATATCAATATTTCAGCATAATGATATTGAAGAAGATAATATCATTTAAGAAGAAAATAATATCCCTTACCTCAAAATATAAGTACTTCTGGTCGGAATACCGGTATAAGGCTGAAAGAAACTTGCTCTGATGAATAGAAACTCTCAAAGTATCTAAATACTCACAAAATACACTCAATAATCTAGAGAGAGAAAGAGAGAAAACTTGTTTCTGGTGTGATTTTCAATTCTAACTTAGCCCTCTATTTATAGGAAAATTTTGGTAGGTTTGACCTGCAACCTGATGGCTTTACCTGCTACTATTCCCACCCACCACATTTGAAATATAATTCAGCACATTTCTTCACCAACCACAAGTGGGGCCCACCAATTCTAGAATTTTTCATCAAAATGATAAACTCCGAAAATTCAACAATTTCTAAACCAGTCATCTAGTAAAATTCATAATAAATCATACGTTCATTTTTAACGGTTCAAAATTTGTGGACATATACTCAACTTATATATGTATAACATATCCAAAAATTACCACGATCCAACGGTCGGATTAAAAATTATAACACCCGCAATATTTCTCAAAAACCCTGATTTGATTTTTAATACCTCCATTCCGATAAAAATACTGATAAAACAACTCAACATTAACTCCTTCATTTTTAACCACAAAAATATATCCCTCATTTATATCCACATAAAATAAATATTTTCTTATCATATGAATCAATAATTAATTATTCACAAATAATATTACAGAATCACATTTATGACAACCAGGCCGTTCCCAGGAAAGAGGGGGCTTTCCAATAAGGATTTCTCCTTACTGGCGCGCAATTAGATGACCAAACCTCTCCTTAGACAGAACTTTCTAGACATTGCCAATAATGTTATCTAATAATATTATTCAGATAATATGAATTATTGCTCCGATAATGAAAAATACTGCGCAGCAACAATTATTGAAACAACAATAATATAAAATATCAATGCAACAATTATTGAATCAATAAAATAAAATATTGAACAATAACTACTGTAACAATTATTGAGTAGTGCCTTCTTACGTAAGAATCAATAATTGGTGCAATACCGCGTGCTACTGTATTTTAACCACCGGGTATTCTAACAGTATTAACGGTAACAACTACGCCGTTATTTATAAATAACTTATACTTGCCATTTTCTTCATCCAATCACTTTCCGTTATGGGGCCCACACAAGGCTGCGCCGTCGTACGAATATTCCCCGACAACAAGAATATTCCACGACCAAACGAATATTCCCCGACAAAATAAATATTTTATAACCACTTGCTTATTTTGCAAAATTTACACATTTCACCCATAACCAAAGTATTATATCAAATTAACCCCTTATTATTCACAATAATATTTAGAGAAAATTTGATTTTATTCATTAATAAGTTGGGGTCTTACATCCTCCCCTCCTTATGAAATTTCGTCCTCGAAATTGACGTACGTACCTGATGTTTCAAAAAGGTGAGGATACCTCGCTTTCATTTCTGATTCCAACTCCCAGGTCATTTCTTCAATAGCATGGTTTCTCCACAAAACCTTAACTTGTGGTATAACCTTCGTGCGTAGGACATGCTCTTTCCTATCCAAGATCTTAACAGGTACCTCCTCGTACGTTAAATCTTCAGCTATCTCCTCTGGTTCTAACTCAATAATGTGGTTCAGGTCTTTAACATATTTACGAAGTATAGATATGTAAAAAACATTATGAACACGAGACATGCTTGGAGGTAATGCGAGTCTATATTCCATATTTCCTATTCGCTCAAGAATCTCAAATAGACCAATAAATCTTGGATTGAGCTTTCCTCTCTTCTCAAATCTTGTAACTCCCTTCCATGGTGCAACACGTAACAATACATGATCCCCAATATTAAATTCCACGTCCTTTCGATGAAGGTTCGCATAACTCTTTTGTCGATCCTGTGCAGTTTGTATACGTTGTCGAATCATTTGGATCTTCTCTGTAGTAATGCGTACCAATTCTGGTCCCAACAATGTTGCTTCACCCACCTCGTCCCAGCATACTGGAGAACGACATTTTCTTCCATACAACGCCTCAAATGGAGCCACACCTATGCTCGCCTGATAACTGTTGTTGTAGGAGAATTCTACCAATGGTAGGTACTTATCCCAACTCCCTTTGAGATCTAGGACACAAAGTCTTAATATATCTTCAAGAGTTTGAATAGTCCTCTCTGATTGTCCGTCCGTTTGAGGATGGTATGCTGAACTGAATCGTAAATCCGTGCCCATAGCTTTCTGCAAGCTAACCCAAAATCGTGAAGTGAATCTTGGGTCACGATCCGAAACTATGGATACTGGCATGCCATGCAATCTTACAATCTCGTTCACGTACATACTAGCAAGACGTTCAAGGGAATAAGTCTCACGTATCGACAAGAAATGAGCGGACTTTGTGACGCCCCCAAAATTAGGTATACATCACCCATCTTGGGTCGTCAGATACATAGTACATAATACAAATACAACTTAATAATACAACTGTCGTGTACAATACGACAAAACATAAACTGTGAGTTTGAATACAAATATTATCTTCTAGAGAGTATTCATACTCAAAAGGAGTCCTCATTACATTTATTAACACACCATTACATAGAATAGTGAGGACTACTAACTAATACTATCATTCGGACCATCACTCCGTACCCCGACTTGTCCCAGCTACGTTCTCATTTCCTGAAGAGAACAGTGAAAGAAAGGGTGAGCTCAACTAGCCCAGTAAGAAATATTATGACTAAGATAATGCAGAATAAATTATCATTAGCCTTCAACAATGTTAAACTGATAAAATATAATAGACATCAAGTTTAACTGCAGCGGAACAAGCAATCCATTAAAAGAGTCAAGTAGAAAATAAACTCTACTATCTTTTATGATTTAAAAGGTTTTTCAACACTGCGATCGCTGAGACTCAACTTAATAAAATAATCCACATCATCGAATCACCCCTGCACTACGGCCAAGGATATTCGTGTATTCATTAATGGTCATGATCATGCCAACAACTGTCCATCAATGCACTACGGGCCAATGAGGACTTTTACCACATCATTTGTAACATTACGGTCATGATTATACCGAATAATCCCTGGTCATAATCATACCAAGTCCATCTATGCACTACATGCCACAGATGACTTTCAACATTTTATAAACATGAGGATGATGACAATGATATAAGAATTCAATAAAACAAGTTCAAGAATTAATTTATCCAGGAATTAACAACGTCCAAATTGTCAACATGATACTGCATTGTGGAGTAAAATTCAAGAACGCTTAGAAGAATATTTTCTTGAAAAGATACTGGATGAAACGCAACTATCAAGGATATTCCACAAATTTCATGGAGTATAGAAGTCAAAAACCAACTGAGTACAATAAAGAATGGAATAACAAAAGAAATCACCATGCATGCGATAGACCGCACAGACAGGTTATTCCAATAGAATAATAAATAATGGAACCAGGTCCGGCGTAAACGCACAGACAGGATATTCCGACAGAATAATAAATAATGGAACCAGGTCCGGTGTAAAACACAGACAGGATATTCCGACAGAATAATAAATAATGGAACCAGGTCCGGTGTAAAACACACAGACAGGATATTCCAACAGAATAATAATAAAACGGAACCAGGTCCGGTGTAAAACACACAGACAGGATGTTCCAACAGAATAATAAACGGAACCAGGTCCGGTGTAAAACACACAGACAGGATGTTCCAACAGAATAATAGAAGAATGTCACCAAGTATAGGGTAGACCGCGTATACTGGTTATTCCAACAGAATAATAACAAATGGAATAACAGAAGTTCTCTTCATGAATATAAAAGAAATAATATTCCCTACCTTAAAAGAACTGGATATTGGAAAAGTGATGTAGCAGAATACTTTTAGTCTCTCTCTCTCTTATTCTCTCTATACTTTCTGTAAGACCCCGAATTTTATGAAATAAAAGTATTCAATTTTTCTTATAATTACTATTTAGTAAATGGTTAAATTGATAAAAGTTTAAAGTTATGGGTGAAATATGAATATTTTTTTTCAAAATAAGCAAGTGGTTATAAAATAATCATTGTTGTCGGGGAATATTCGTTTGGTCGTGGAATATTCTTTCTGTCGGAGAATATTCGTACGATGGCGCAGCTATTTGTGGGCCCCATAACGAATAACTGTCGGGTGACGAAAAATGACAAATTTGAGTGTTTACAAATAACGACGTAGTTGTTATCGTTAACACTGTTGGAATACCCGGTGGTTAAAATACAGTAATACGCGTTATTGCACAGTAGCACACGGTATTGCACAGTATTTTTGAAATTATTGATTCTTACGTAAGAAGACACTACTCAATAATTGTTACAGTAATTACTGTTCAATATTTTATTTTATTGATTCAATAATTGGTGCGTTGATATTTTATATTATTATTGTTTCAATAATTGTTGCTGCACAGTATTTTCTATTATCAGATCAATAATTCATATTATTTGAATAATATTATTAGATAGCATTATTGGCAATGTCTAGAAAGTTCTGTCTAAGGAGAGGTTTGGTCATCTAATTGCGCGCTAGTAAGGAGAAATCCTTATTGGAAAGCCCCCTCTTTCCTGGGAACGGCCTGGTTGTCATAAATGTGATTCTGTACTATTATTTGTGAATAATTAATTATTGATTCATATGATAAGGAAATATTTATATTATGTGGATATAAATGAGGGATATATTTTTGTGGTTAAAAATTAAGGAGTTAATGTTGAGATTTTTATCCGTATTTTTGTCGGAATGGAGGTATTAAAAATCAGGGTTTTTGAGATATTTTGCGGGGGTTATAATTTTTAATCCGACCGTTGGATCGTGATAATTTTTGGATATGTTATACATATATAAGTTGAGTATATGTCCATAAATTTTGAACCGTTAAAAATGAACGTATGATTTGTTATGAATTTTAAGAGGTGGCTGATTCGGAAATCAGGTTATAAATCATTTTGGTGGAAAATTCTAAAATTGGTGGGCCCCACTTGTGGTTGGTGAAGAAATGTGCTGAATTATATTTCAAATGTGGTGGGTGGGAATAGTAGCAGGTAAAGCCATCAGGTTGCAGGTCAAACCTACCAAAATTTTCCTATAAATAGAGGGCTAAGTTAGAATTGAAAATCACACCAGAAACATAAGCTTTCTCTCTTTCTCTCTCTATATTATGAAGCATATTTTGTGAGTTTTTAGATACTTGGTGAGTTGTTATTCATCAATGCAAGTTTTCTTCAGCATCATATCCGATATCCAGTCAGAAGTACTGCTCTTTTGAGGTAAGGGATTGTAAGGGATAGTAAGGGATAGTAAGGGATAGTAATGGATTTTAAGGGTTGTTATGATTTTCAGTTTTATAATTTTTCTGAACTTCAAAAATTCTGGAAAAATTTGAAATGATATTTTGATGAGTTTTCTTGATTGTGTCCAAAAATGGTGATTTTTGGATGTATAGATTGAGAGTTATGAATTTTATGAGAAAAGACTATTTTAAAAGTAACCGCTTATAATTCCTTGTGGTTAACTCCAAAATTGATGAAATTTTTATTGGGAGTACATGTATATGATAGAAGTATACTCTGTAAATTTCAGAATTTTTAGACAAAAGTACAATTTTTGATAAATATCCAAATATTCGGCTATTTTGGCCATATGAAAAATAGTAAATGACTTTTAAAAATTCTGAGAAAAATATATGTTCACTATGGGACTATATTATGCTAAATCCCAGAAAAAAAAATATTTTTGAAACTGATTTGGTATTTTTCATAAAAATGGTCTAGTTATGAGTAAATGAATTAAATATGTTTTGTGAAGAAAGAAAATTGGAAAATAGGATTTTATGGCTTGAGAATCTTATATGAGGTATATGCAGATTTTTGATGAGGGTTTTGGTTATTGATGATGAAATTGTAAGAGTTGACATTTTATGATGATTAAATGCATTAATTAGTAAAGTGTAAACAATTAAAATAAATTGTTTATAAATTTAAGTAATGTTATTCTTTCAATATCATTATACCGAAATATTGGTATGAATTTTATTGTAGAATTTCTATCTTTTGTGTCGGGGTTACTATTCATGAGTTACGAATATTACTCTTGAGATTAAAACTATATGTTGATCATATTATTTTTATCATCATATATAACATTTTTATAACCCTGATGTTGAAATTCTCTTTCACTGGAGTGTAAAGATGGGTAGATTATTGGTATGATCATGACTAGGGTTCTCTTTGGCCTGTAGTGCAAAGTTGAATTGTGACTGGTATGATCATGACCATTGAATTTATAATTGAATATCTTAAGCTTAAGTGCAAAGGTGAATTGATCAACATGGTTATAATTATTGTTTATATAAATTCTGAAATGATTATATATTTCTTTGAGATATGAATATATTTGGCCTGTAGTGCAAATATGAATTGTTGATGAATATCTTTGGCATGTAGTGCAAAGATGGCCTGTTGATGAATATCTTTGTCCTGTAGTGCAAAGATGAACTGTTGTTGAATATCTTTGGCATGTAGTGCAAAGATGGCCTGTTGATGAATATCTTTGGCCTGTAGTGCAAAGATGAACTGTTGTTGAATATCTTTGGCCCGTAGTGCAAAGATGGTTTGTTGATGAATATCTTTGGCCCGTAGTGCAAAGATGGATTTGTTAGTATGATTATAAACAGGAACTGTGATTTGGTATAACCATGATCTTTGATGTTTCAGGTAAAGACAGGTGATGAAAATATTCTTCGTCCTGGGTGCGAAGAAAAATTTATAGTCACAATTATGATTATGAGTTATTCATATGATTGTGGAAAGGAACTGTTGAGTGATGTTACATGGATAAAATATTGTTGGTGGATTTTTAACATGGAGAAGATAATAGACTTTATAGTCTATTTGACTCTTCTAATGGATTGCTCGTTCCGCTGCAACTATGGTTGAAATTTTTATCATTTACCATATGTTCTAAATCTCTGATTTATTGTTGATGAAGGCTATTGATAATTGAATTATCTTTAGTCATGATATTCTTTACTGAGCTAGTTGTGCTCACCCTTTTGCTTCACAATTCCTTTCAGGTAATAAGAGTGTAGCTGGGTCGAGCGGGGGTAACAAGGGAATAGAACGGTGGTCATCATTTAGTAGTTATATTTGGTGAAGAAAATAGGGTGAGGCGAACCCAACGTTGGAAGGGTGTTTTGTCACTATCATACAAGATGTCTAATGACATACAACCTCGTGTCATCATAAGACAGGGTTGTGCTCATCCACTTGCTGAGTATATCTATGGGCACTACCTATATAATCTTGGTGTTTGTTTGAAGTATAATTCTCAATTAGAGACAGTGGAGATAATGATAAGTCAAGAGAAGACTCACCATTGGGAAGAATATGATAGTAATCTTCTTGTTTTTCTTTGGGGTCTATTGGGTCAACCAAGGATAATTCTGTGGCCATATGATATCTATCATAACCTAGATGCGTGGCCTCCCATGTACGAAGGTTTCCTTGAGCACTTCCCAAAGATTCTAATTTCCAAAACAGTTTTTGACTATACCTTTATGTAAGGTGTTATTGTGAGGTGATGTCCACGGTTGGAACATGAGTCACATTTGGTATATATTTGTATCCAAACTCACAGCATATGTGTTGTTGTATTTTACACGACAATTGTTGTAATAAAGTTGTAGTTATTTTCTGTACCATGTATTTGACGACTCAGAATGGGTTGGGTGGAATGGACCTATTTTGGGGTCGTTACATTTGGTATCAGAGCTTGGGGATATGATCTCTGGCGGAGATCGGGGAATACAACTAGGAGGGGAGAGATGAGTAAATCCTTCGCTAGTGTGTCCTACCTAAGCTTATTTGTTGGTCAGTCATAATATCGGGATATTATGTGATATGTTAATTTGTTAAATTAACACTTGTTTTGAAGCTGTATTCTAGAATGTTATTTGAAATACAGGAGATGAGCAATGGAGAAATTATGATGACAGAGAAGATGGAATTTGAAATGAAAGGAAGGTATTCTCAATTCTTTGAAATACCAGGTACGTAAATTTCGAGGACGAAATTTCATAAGGAGGGGAGATTGTAAGACCCCGAATTTTATGAAATAAAAGTATTCAATTTTTCTTATAATTACTATTCAGTAAATGGTTAAATTGATAAAAGTTTAAAGTTATGGGTGAAATATGAATTTTTTTTTCAAAATAAGCAAGTGGTTATAAAATAATCATTGTTGTCGGGGAATATTCGTTTGGTCGTGGAATATTCTTTCTGTCGGAGAATATTCGTACGATGGCGCAGCTATTTGTGGGCCCCATAACGAATAACTGTCGGGTGACGAAAAATGACAAATTTGAGTTTTTACAAATAACGGCGTAGTTGTTACCGTTAACACTGTTGGAATACCCGGTGGTTAAAATACAGTAATACGCGTTATTGCACAGTAGCACACGGTATTGCACAGTATTTTTGAAATTATTGATTCTTACGTAAGAAGGCACTACTCAATAATTGTTACAGTAATTACTGTTCAATATTTTATTTTATTGATTCAATAATTGCTGCGTTGATATTTTATATTATTATTGTTTCAATAATTGTTGCTGCACAGTATTTTCTATTATTAGATCAATAATTCATATTATTTGAATAATATTATTAGATAGCATTATTGACAATGTCTAGAAAGTTCTGTCTAAGGAGAGGTTTGGTCATCTAATTGCGCGCTAGTAAGGAGAAATCCTTATTGGAAAGCCCCCTCTTTCCTGGGAACGGCCTGGTTGTCATAAATGTGATTCTGTAATATTATTTGTGAATAATTAATTATTGATTCATATGATAAGGAAATATTTATTTTATGTGGATATAAATGAGGGATATATTTTTGTGGTTAAAAATTAAGGAGTTAATGTTGAGATTTTTATCCGTATTTTTGTCGGAATGGAGGTATTAAAAATCAGGGTTTTTGAGATATTTTGCGGGGGTTATAATTTTTAATCCGACCGTTGGATCGTGGTAATTTTTGGATATGTTATACATATATAAGTTGAGTATATGTCCACAAATTTTGAACCGTTAAAAATGAACGTATGATTTGTTATGAATTTTAAGAGGTGGCTGATTCGGAAATCAGGTTATAAATCATTTTGGTGGAAAATTCTAGAATTGGTGGGCCCCACTTGTGGTTGGTGAAGAAATGTGCTGAATTATATTTCAAATGTGGTGGGTGGGAATAGTAGCAGGTAAAGCCATCAGGTTGCAGGTCAAACCTACCAAAATTTTCCTATAAATAGAGGGCTAAGTTAGAATTGAAAATCACACCAGAAACATAAGCTTTCTCTCTTTCTCTCTCTATATTATGAAGCATATTTTGTGAGTTTTTAGATACTTGGTGAGTTGCTATTCATCAGTGCAAGTTTTCTTCAGCATCATATCCGATATCCAGTCAGAAGTACTGCTCTTTTGAGGTAAGGGATTGTAAGGGATAGTAAGGGATAGTAAGGGATAGTAATGGATTTTAAGGGTTGTTATGATTTTCAGTTTTATAATTTTTCTGAACTTCAAAAATTCTGGAAAAATTTGAAATGATATTTTGATGAGTTTTCTTGATTGTGTCCAAAAATGGTGATTTTTGGATGTATAGATTGAGAGTTATGAATTTTATGAGAAAAGACTATTTTAAAAGTAACCGCTTATAATTCCTTGTGGTTAACTCCAAAATTGATGAAATTTTTATTGGGAGTACATGTATATGATAGAAGTATACTCTGTAAATTTCAGAATTTTTAGACAAAAGTACAATTTTTGATAAATGTCTAAATATTCGGCTATTTTGGCCATATGAAAAATAGTAAATGACTTTTAAAAATTCTGAGAAAAATATATGTTCACTATGGGACTATATTATGCTAAATCCCAGAAAAAAAATATTTTTGAAACTGATTTGGTATTTTTCATAAAAATGGTCTAGTTATGAGTAAATGAATTAAATATGTTTTGTGAAGAAAGAAAATTGGAAAATAGGATTTTATGGCTTGAGAATCCTATATGAGGTATATGCAGATTTTTGATGAGGGTTTTGGTTATTGATGATGAAATTGTAAGAGTTGGCATTTTATGATGATTAAATGCATTAATTAGTAAAGTGTAAACAATTAAAATAAATTATTTATAAATTTAAGTAATGTTATTCTTTCAATATCATTATACCGAAATATTGGTATGAATTTTATTGTAGAATTTCTATCTTTTGTGTCGGGGTTACTATTCATGAGTTACGAATATTACTCTTGAGATTAAAACTATATGTTGATCATATTATTTTTATCATCATATATAACATTTTTATAACCCTGATGTTGAAATTCTCTTTCACTGGAGTGTAAAGATGGGTAGATTATTGGTATGATCATGACTAGGGTTCTCTTTGGCCTGTAGTGCAAAGTTGAATTGTGACTGGTATGATCATGACCATTGAATTTATAATTGAATATCTTAAGCTTAAGTGCAAAGGTGAATTGATCAACATGGTTATAATTATTGTTTATATAAATTCTGAAATGATTATATATTTCTTTGAGATATGAATATATTTGGTCTGTAGTGCAAATATGAATTGTTGATGAATATCTTTGGCATGTAGTGCAAAGATGGCCTGTTGATGAATATCTTTGTCCTGTAGTGCAAAGATGAACTGTTGTTGAATATCTTTGGCATGTAGTGCAAAGATGGCCTGTTGATGAATATCTTTGGCCTGTAGTGCAAAGATGAACTGTTGTTGAATATCTTTGGCCCGTAGTGCAAAGATGGTTTGTTGATGAATATCTTTGGCCCGTAGTGCAAAGATGGATTTGTTAGTATGATTATAAACAGGAACTGTGATTTGGTATAACCATGATCTTTGATGTTTCAGGTAAAGACAGGTGATGAAAATATTCTTCGTCCTGGGTGCGAAGAAAAATTTATAGTCACAATTATGATTATGAGTTATTCATATGATTGTGGAAAGGAACTGTTGAGTGATGTTACATGGATAAAATATTGTTGGTGGATTTTTAACATGGAGAAGATAATAGACTTTATAGTCTATTTGACTCTTCTAATGGATTGCTCGTTCCGCTGCAACTATGGTTGAAATTTTTATCATTTACCATATGTTCTAAATCTCTGATTTATTGTTGATGAAGGCTATTGATAATTGAATTATCTTTAGTCATGATATTCTTTACTGAGCTAGTTGTGCTCACCCTTTTGCTTCACAATTCCTTTCAGGTAATAAGAGTGTAGCTGGGTCGAGCGGGGGTAACAAGGGAATAGAACGGTGGTCATCATTTAGTAGTTATATTTGGTGAAGAAAATAGGGTGAGGCGAACCCAACGTTGGAAGGGTGTTTTGTCACTATCATACAAGATGTCTAATGACATACAACCTCGTGTCATCATAAGACAGGGTTGTGCTCATCCACTTGCTGAGTATATCTATGGGCACTACCTATATAATCTTGGTGTTTGTTTGAAGTATAATTCTCAATTAGAGACAGTGGAGATAATGATAAGTCAAGAGAAGACTCACCATTGGGAAGAATATGATAGTAATCTTCTTGTTTTTCTTTGGGGTCTATTGGGTCAACCAAGGATAATTCTGTGGCCATATGATATCTATCATAACCTAGACGCGTGGCCTCCCATGTACGAAGGTTTCCTTGAGCACTTCCCAAAGATTCTAATTTCCAAAACTGTTTTTGACTATACCTTTATGTAAGGTGTTATTGTGAGGTGATGTCCACGGTTGGAACATGAGTCACATTTGGTATATATTTGTATCCAAACTCACAGCATATGTGTTGTTGTATTTTACACGACAATTGTTGTAATAAAGTTGTAGTTATTTTCTGTACCATGTATTTGACGACTCAGAATGGGTTGGGTGGAATGGACCTATTTTGGGGTCGTTACACTTTCTCTCTCTATAGCTTGAATGAATTCGTGAAAAATAATGAAGCCCTAGGCCTCTATTTATAGAAAAACTGAGGGTGGCTCTTGGTCTTAACGAAGGGTCAAATGACTCTTGGTCTTAACGAAGGGTCAAATGACTCTTGGTAATATTGAAGGGACAACTACTATTGACGAAAGTAATTACTATTAACCAAGGTAAATACTATTGACGAAGGTAATTACTATTGACCAAGGTAAATACTATTGACCAAGGTAAATACTATTGACGAAGGTAATTACTATTGACCAAGGTAAATACTATTGACGACGGTAATTACTATTGACAACGGTAATTACTATTGACAACGGTAATTACTATTGACGAAAAGACTCTTAGATGATGACATATGGCCCCCCATAAAATAACCAAACTTACCACAACGTCTCAATAATATAACATATTATACAGATGATACTATGACAATAATTTAAGAGATATGATGCAGCAATTACTGTAGCAATAATTGAGTATAGCTGAGTGACTTCTCACGTAAGCATCAATAATCAATACCGTGTGCTACTATGCAACCACGCGTATTACTGTACTTTTACTACCAAGTAGTTCAACAGTTTTAACGGTTTTAACGGTAACACCTCAGCCGTTATTTTTATAGAAAGATAATTCTGTCGTTTTCTCAATCCGACAATAATTCCGTTGTGGGGTCCACCAATGATTGTGCCGTCGTACGAATATTCCCCGACAAAAAGAATATTCTCCGACCAAACGAATATTTTATAACAACTTGCTTACTTTGCAAAATTTATAAATATTACCCACAACTATAACATTATATCACATTAACTTCATAATATTCAAAAATGATATTTATAGAAAATTCATCTTTATTTATAAAAATTGGGGTCTTACAGACTTGGTTAATCTATCAACAATAACCCAAATCGCATCTATGCCTTGAGAAACCTTGGGAAGACCTGTAACAAAATCCATAGTAATGTGTTCCCACTTCCATTTCGGAATCTCAAGTGGTTGCAATGGACCCTTTGGTACTTGATGCTCCGCTTTTACACGTTGACAAGTTAAACATCTCGAGATAAACTCCGCGATCTCTCTTTTCATATTGCTCCACCAAAATGTATGTCGAAGATCGTGATACATTTTGGTACTCCCAGGATGGATTGCAAACGGTGTGTTGTGTGCCTCCATCATTATTCTATGCTTCAAGTCAAAATCGTTAGGAACACAAAGTCTGGAGTTGACTCGAAGTATTCCTTCTTCATCGATTCTTGCTTCTGGAATAGCACCTTCTTGCACTTTCTTCTTCATACGCATTAGCTCTATATCCGTAGCTTGAGCAGCTTTAACTTTATCGATTAAAGTCGGTTCTACTCGTATATTTGATATCATCATGTGGGTACTTGGAGCCTTCATCTCTATCTCCATCCTTTGTAAGTCATACAAAATGGGCCTTTGTGTTAAAAACATTGCACTCGTACCCGCATATGATCTTCTACTCAATGCGTCAGCTACTACGTTTGCTTTTCCAGGATGATATTGGATGGTATGATCGTAATCTTTCAACAGCTCGAGCCAACGTCGCTGCCGCATGTTGAGTTCTTTTTGGGTGAAAAAATATTTGAGGCTTTTATGATCTGTATAGATCTCCACTTTCTCCCCATAAAGGTAGTGTCTCCAGATCTTCAACGCAAAAACGACTGCTGCCAACTCCAAATCATGAGTAGGATAATTCCTCTCATATTCTTTGAGTTGTCGTGAGGCATAGGCTATGACTTTCCCATGTTGCATGAGAACACATCCTAACCCTTTGCCTGAAGCATCGCTGTAGATAACAAATCCATCCGAACCAGATGGTATTGTCAGAACAGGTGCCGAAATGAGTCTCCTCTTGAGTTCTTGGAAACTCTTCTCGCATTCCTCACTCCATACGAATTTTGTATCTTTCCGAGTCAGCTGAGTTAACGGAGTAGCGATTCGAGAAAATCCTTCCACAAATATCCGATAATAACCAGCTAAGCCCAGAAAGCTACGTACTTCGGTTACCGACTTCGGTTGCTCCCAACTTTGTATGGCTTCAATCTTCGTCGAGTAGACAGATACTCCATGTTTTGACACCACGTGCCCAAGGAATGCAACTTCCTCAAGCCAGAACTCGCATTTCTTCAGTTTGGCATATAGCTTATTTTCACGAAGCCTTTGCAGTACCAGCTTCAAATGGCGCTCATGATCTTCACGGCTTTTGGAATAGATGAGGATGTCATCAATAAAGACAACAACGAACTGATCCAAATATTCTTTGAATACACGGTTCATCATATCCATGAAGGCAGCAGGAGCATTAGTCAATCCAAAAGACATTACTAAGAATTCATAATGCCCGTACCGAGTTCTGAAGGCAGTCTTTAGAATATCCTCAGTTTTAATCTTCAGCTGATGATATCCAGAACGAAGATCGATCTTTGAAAAGAATTGTGCTCCTTGCAACTGGTCAAACAGGTCATCAATGCGAGGTAGCGGATACCTATTCTTGATGGTGACATGGTTCAATTCTCGATAGTCAATACAAAGTCGCATACTCCCGTCTTTCTTCTTTACGAATAAAATAGGAGCACCCCAAGGAGACGTACTAGGACGAATAAAACCGATGTCCAACAACTCCTGTAGTTGGACTTTTAACTCCTGAAGTTCAATAGGAGCCATTCGATATGGGGTTTTAGAAATGGGCTTTGTACCGGGTTCAAGGTCAATAAAGAATTCAATTTCTCGTTCCGGGGGTAGACCGGGAAGTTCTTCAGGAAATACATCGGGAAATTCTCTAACAATAGAAATATTATTCAAATCTGACTTGTCTTTGTTTAAATCCATAACATAGGCTAAGAAAGCTTGACATCCGTTTTTCAATAAACGAATAACTTTGTGGCTTGATATGACAGTGACTGATTTTAGTGGTTTAGTAGTTTGAATTCGTATGGCAGGTTGGTTAGGAATATGAAAACTAACAACCTTACGAAAACAATCAATTTTAGCATGATGAGTGGTTAACCAATCAATTCCTAAAATCACATCAAAAGCAAGTATCTTTAAAGAGATAAGATCAACAGGTAATGTGATAGTGCCAACTTGGATCATGCAAGATTTATAAACTGTAGATGTAACGAAGGTTTCACCCAACGGAGTTTCAACAGATAAGTTAAAGTCCAATTTCTCCGGAGTCAAGTTTAAACGTTGAGCACAAGCAGGAGAGATAAAAGAATGGGTAGAACCGGTATCTAGTAAAGTATAAACTTCGCAAGAATTCAAGATTAGCTTACCCGTGATCACCTCGTTCGGGTTTCTCGCGTTTTGGCCAGTCACGACAAACGCCCTTCCAGGAACCGCTGATTTCGACTTATCCGGGATAACTTTTGGAGTCACCATCCCCGCTGAACTTGGTTTTGCTACAGAACACTCTCGAGCTATATGACCCTCCTTTTCACAGTTATAACATACCTTGGATTGTTGTGGGCAGTTTGGGCTGATATGTCCCTCTTTCCCACATTTGTGACATACGACCGGTGGTCGTTCTCCTCCCCTAGAAACAGTTGATGTTTGTGATGACGTCTTCACGTTATCATTGTTGTACCTTCTCTTCTTGAAATCTCCTCCCGACTCGCTCCTTCTATTATCACGACCACGATTACCACCAGAGTGGTTACCGCTTTTGTCCGAATGTTTTCCTCCCTGCTGGTTTTCATTGTTTCGATGACTGCCGCCACCGGTATGACCCTGGTTGTGGTCCCTCGGTTGCACATACTCATTATCTCGCTCTAATAATTGAGCCCTGTTTACAACATCTGAATATAAAGAAAATTTATGAGAGATAAGATATTGCCGAATCTCGGGTTTTAGACCTCTCAGAAACATCCTTGTCATTCGTTCCTCATTTTCGACCAAATGAGGTGCAAACCTGGATAACTCTGCAAACTTCGCCTCGTACTGGGACACCGTCATGTTGTTTTGTTCCAGTCTAATAAACTCAACCTCCTTCATATGACGAATACTTTCAGGAAAGTACTTGTCATTGAACAGTTTTTGAAATGTTTCCCAGGACATGTTGAGTGCGTCAGGCTGGGTACGCTTCACAGACTCCCACTAGTAGTCTGCCTCACCGCGGAACATAAATGTGGCGAATGGAACCTTCTGTTCCTCCGTGCATCCCAAGACATCAAATATCTTGGTAATTTGCTTGACCCACGTTTCCGCCATGATCGGATCCGGCTTTCCCTTAAATTCTGGTGGTCCCAATTCTTTGAATTGCTTAGCTGTGACAAACCGCGCGTTGTTATCATTTCCACCCGTATTCTGCACACGAGTCTCCCTCGTCTAATTTTGCATGAACTGCAAAAAGCTCCTAAACATTCCATCATTCATCGTTTGCTCGATAACGTTGTTTACAGGAGGAATATTGCCTTCCTGTTGCACGTTCCCCTGGGTGGTGATCAAAGGTGTCTCCACGGTCTGATTTACTCCATTATTAACGTTCTCAGCTGCCATTCCTAAATACTGCCATAAAACAAGGGTTAATAGTCATGTCATATATTATCCCTATACTCTGACCGACCAAATAGACACCAAATAAACTTAGTCAGGTCATACTAGCGAAGGAATTCCCCGTCTCTCCCCTCCTAGTTCTTGTCTCACATCTTAGCCAGGGATCATATCTCTAAGCTCTGATACCAACTGTGACGCCCCCAAAATAGGTATACAACACCCATTCTGAGTCGCCAAATACATGGTACAGAAAGCAAACTACAACTTCAATAATACAATTGTCGTGCAAAATACGACAACACATACTGTGAGTTTAAATACAAATATTGTCTTCTGGACAATATCCACACTCAAATAAATCCTCATTACAATTATTCAAACACTATTTTACAGAAATAGTGAGGACTGCTAATACATCTTTCTAGAACCATCACTCCATACCCCGACTAGATCCTGCTATGTTCTCACCTCCTGAGAAGAAAAATGGAACAAAAAGGAAAAGGGTGAGCTCAACTAGCCCAGTAAAGAATATTATGACTAAGATAATATACAACAAATTATCGTTAATCTTCAACAGGGAAAAATCTGATAAAATATAATCGACAACAAGTTTTAGATCAACAACTGCAGCGGAAACAGCAAACCATTAGAAGAGTCAAGTAGAGAAAGAATTCTACTATCTTCTAAGATTTAAAAGTCCATCATCAATTTTTTATCCCTGTAACATCAATTAATAATCATCTTTAACCAAATATTCATCTTTGCACTACAGGCCAAAGATATTCATTTGTATCATCAGTCGGTCATGTTCATCTCAACACCTGTTCATCTTTGCACTACAGGCCAAAGATATTCATCAAGTAATTATACATCTTTGCACTACAGGCCAAAGATATTCAGTAATATCATCATTTAGGACTGAGGATGATGAAAAATATCTTAAAGAGAACGAATCCAGTGAGACAGAAGGACAAATATTAGGGATTCGTATAACAGTTTATCCAAGATCAATAATACTTCATAATAATCAATTGTGAAGCAGAATTCAAAAATAAAGATCAAAACATGGATACAATCAAAGATAGTAACCATAATAGACATCTTGGACAAAAAGGAGAAATTTTATTTTTCGGTGAATAGTGCCGTATACGTGAATAGTGCCGTATACGTGAATAGTAACCCCCGACACAAAAAGTTTCAAATTTGATAAAAACTCATATCAATATTTCAGCATAATGATATTGAAGAAGATAATATCATTTAAGAAGAAAATAATATCCCTTACCTCAAAATATCAGTACTTCTGGTCGGAATACCGGTATAAGGCTGAAAGAAACTTGCTCTGATGAATAGAAACTCTCAAAGTATCTAAATACTCACAAAATACACTCAATAATCTAGAGAGAGAAAGAGAGAAAACTTATTTCTGGTGTGATTTTCAATTCTAACTTAGCCCTCTATTTATAGGAAAATTTTGGTAGGTTTGACCTGCAACCTGATGGCTTTACCTGCTACTATTCCCACCCACCACATTTGAAATATAATTCAGCACATTTCTTCACCAACCACAAGTGGGGCCCACCAATTCTAGAATTTTCTATCAAAATGATAAACTCCGAAAATTCAACAATTTCTGAACCAGTCATCTCGTAAAATTCATAATAAATCATACGTTCATTTTTAACGGTTCAAAATTTGGGGACATATACTCAACTTATATATGTATAACATATCCAAAAAATACGACGATCCAACGGTCGGATTAAAAATTATAACACCCGCAATATTTCTCAAAAACCCTGATTTAATTTTTAATACCTCCATTCCGATAAAAATACTGATAAAACAACTCAACATTAACTCCTTCATTTTTAACCACAAAAATATATCCCTCATTTATATCCACATAAAATAAATATTTCCTTATCATATGAATCAATAATTAATTATTCACAAATAATATTACAGAATCACATTTATGACAACCAGGCCGTTCCCAGGAAAGAGGGGGCTTTCCAATAAGGATTTCTCCTTACTGGCGCGTAATTAGATGACCAAACCTCTCCTTAGACAGAACTTTCTAGATATTGCCAATAATGTTATTTAATAATATTATTCAAATAATATGAATTATTGATCTGATAATGGAAAATACTGTGCAGCAACAATTATTGAAACAACAATAATATAAAATATCAATGCAACAATTATTGAATCAATAAAATAAAATATTGAACAATAACTACTGTAACAATTATTGAGTAGTGCCTTCTTACGTAAGAATCAATAATTGGTGCAATACCGCGTGCTACTGTATTTTAACCACCGGGTATTCTAACAGTATTAACGGTAACAACTACGCCGTTATTTATAAATAACTTATACTTGCCATTTTCTTCATCCAATCACTTTCCGTTATGGGGCCCACACAAGGCTGCGCCGTCGTACGAATATTCCCCGACAGCAAGAATATTCCACGACCAAACGAATATTCCCCGACAAAATGAATATTTTATAACCACTTGCTTATTTTGCAAAATTTACACATTTCACCCATAACCAAAGTATTATATCAAATTAACCCCTTATTATTCACAATAATATTTAGAGAAAATTTGATTTTATTCATTAATAAGTTGGGGTCTTACACCGCGTATACTGGTTATTCCAACAGAATAATAACAAATGGAATAACAGAAGTTCTCTTCATGAATATAAAAGAAATAATATTCCCTACCTTAAAAGAACTAGATATTGGAAAAGTGATGTAGCAAAATACTTTTATTCTCTCTCTCTTATTCTCTCTATACTTTCTCTCTCTATAGCTTGAATGAATTCGTGAAAAATAATGAAGCCCTAGGCCTCTATTTATAAAAAAACTGAGGGTGGCTCTTGGTCTTAACGAAGGGTCAAATGACTCTTGGTCTTAACGAAGGGTCAAATGACTCTTGGTAATATTGAAGGGACAACTACTATTGACGAAAGTAATTACTATTGACCAAGGTAAATACTATTGACGAAGGTAATTACTATTGACCAAGGTAAATACTATTGACGAAGGTAATTACTATTGACCAAGGTAAATACTATTGACGACGGTAATTACTATTGACGACGGTAATTACTATTGACGAAGAGACTCTTAGATGATGACATATGGCCCCCCATAAAATAACCAAACTTACCACAACGTCTCAATTATTGATTTAATAATATAACATATTATACAGATGATACTATGACAATAATTTAAGAGATATGATGCAGCAATTACTGTAGCAATAATTGAGTATAGCTGAGTGACTTCTCACGTAAGCATCAATAATTAATACCGTGTGCTACTATGCAATCACGCGTATTACTGTACTTTTACTACCGAGTAGTTCAACAGTTTTAACGGTTTTAACGGTAACACCTCAGCCGTTATTTTTATAGAAAGATAATTCTGTCGTTTTCTCAATCCGACAATAATTTCGTTGTGGGGTCCACCAATGATTGTGCCGTCGTACGAATATTCCCCGACAAAAAGAATATTCTCCGACCAAACGAATATTTTATAACAACTTGCTTACTTTGCAAAATTTATAAATATTATCCACAACTATAACATTATATCAAATTAACTCCATAATATTCAAAAATGATATTTATAGAAAATTTATCTTTATTTATAAAAATTGGGGTCTTACAACCTCCCCTTCTTATGAAATTTCGCCCTCGAAATTAGGGTACGTACCTGGTATGTCGAAGAGGTAAGGATACCTTGATTTCATTTCTGATTCTAACTCCCAAGTCATTTCCTCAACATCGTGGTTTCTCCACAAAACTTTGACTTGAGGTATAACCTTGGAGCGTAGAATATGTTCCTTCTTATCCAAGATTTGAACAGGAACTTCTTCATACGCCAAATCCTCCCCTATTTCGTCCGGTTCTAACTCAATAATGTGGTTCGGGTCTTCCACATATTTGCGTAACATGGATATGTGGAAAACGTTATGAACACGAGACATACTTGGCGGTAAAGCGAGTCTATAAGCCACAGTTCCTACTCGATCGAGGATTAAAAATGGACCGATGAATCGAGGATTTAGCTTTCCTCTCTTTCCAAATCTCGTAACTCCTTTCCATGGAGCAACACGTAAGAACACATGATCTCCTACATCAAATTCCACGTCCTTTCGATGAAGATCAGCATAACTCTTTTGTCGATCTTGTGAGGTTTTTATACGTTGTCGGATCGTTTGAATCTTTTCTGTAGTCATACGTACCAACTCCGGTCCCAACAACGTTGCTTCGCCCACCTCATCCCAGCATACTGGAGAACGACATTTTCTTCCATACAATGCTTCGAATGGAGCCATGCCAATACTTGCTTGATAACTGTTGTTGTAGGAAAACTCCACCAATGGTAAGAACTTGTCCCAACTTCCCTTGAAGTCAAAGACACAGAGTCTTAATAGATCTTCAAGAGTTTGAATAGTCCTCTCTGATTGTCCATCCGTCTGAGGATGATATGCTGAACTAAATCGTAACTCCGTGCCCATAGCTTTTTGTAAACTAACCCAAAATCGTGAAGTGAATCTTGGGTCTCGATCAGAAATTATGGATACTGGCATACCATGCAGTCTTACAATCTCGTTTATGTACATACAAGCAAGACGTTCAAGTGTATAAGTTTCTCGTATCGGTAAGAAATGAGCAGACTTGATCAATCTATCAACAATGACCCAAATCGCATCAATACCTTGAGAAACCCTAGGAAGACCGGTAACGAAATCCATGGTAATGTGCTCCCACTTCCATTCTGGAATTTCAAGTGGTTGCAATGGACCTTTTGGTACTTGATGCTCCGCTTTGATTCGTTGACAAGTTAGACACCTTGAGATAAACAACGTTATCTCTCTCTTCATATTGCTCCACCAAAATGTATGACGAAGATCATGATACATTTTGGTACTTCCAAGATGGATTACAAACGGTGTGTTGTGCGCCTCCATCATGATTTCATACTTTAAATCAGGGTTGTTAGGAACACAAAGTCTGGAGTTGACTCGAAGTATTCCTTCCTCATCGATTCTTGCTTCCGGCATAACACCTTCTTGCACTTTCTTCCTCATACGCATCAGCTCCATGTCTGTAGCTTGAGCAGCTTTAACTTTATCGATTAAAGTCGGTTCTACTCGTATATTCGCCATCATCACATGGGTCCCTGGAGTCTTCAACTCTATCTCCATCCTTTGCAAGTCACACAAAATGGGCCTTTGCGTGTTTAATATTGCACTTGTACCCGCATATGATCTTCTACTCAATGCGTCAGCTACCACGTTCGCTTTTCCAGGATGGTATTGAATGGTATGATCATAATCTTTCAACAGTTCAAGCCAACGTCGTTGTCGCATGTTGAGTTCCTTTTGAGTGAAGAAATATTTGAGGCTTTTATGATCCGTAAAGATCTCCACTTTCTCCCCATACAAGTAATGCCTCCAAATTTTAAGTGCAAAGACAACAGCTGCCAACTCTAGATCATGAGTAGGATAATTCCTCTCATATTCCTTGAGTTGTCTTGATGCATAGGCTATGACTTTTCCATGTTGCATGAGAACGCATCCCAACCCTTTGCTCGAAGCATCACTGTAGATGACAAATCCCTCCGAGCCAGATGGTATTGTTAGAACAGGTGCTGAAATGAGTCTCCTCTTGAGTTCTTGAAAACTCTGCTCACATTCTTCGCTCCAACCAAACTTTGTATCTTTCCGAGTCAGCTGAGTTAATGGAGTAGCGATTCGAGAAAATCCTTCCACGAATCTCCGATAATAACCAGCTAAACCAAGAAAGCTACGTACCTCAGTCACTGATTTAGGTTGCTCCCAGCTTTGAATAGCTTCAATCTTTGCCGGGTCAACCGATATTCCACGACTTGATACTACGTGCCCAAGGAATGCTACCTCCTCCAGCCAGAACTCGCATTTCTTCAACTTGGCATAAAGCTTGTATTCACGAAGCTTTTGGAGTACCAGCCTCAAGTGTTGCTCATGATCTTCACGGCTTTTGGAAAAAATAAGGATGTCATCAATAAAGACGACCACAAAGTGATCCAAATATTCCTTGAATACCCGGTTCATCATATCCATGAAGGCAGCAGGAGCATTAGTCAATCCAAAGGACATGACTAGGAATTCATAATGCCTGTACCGAGTTCTAAAAGCCGTCTTTGGAATATCCTCAGTTCTAACCTTCAGCTGATGATATCCAGAACGAAGATCGATCTTTGAAAAGAATTGTGCTCCTTGCAACTGGTCAAACAGGTCATCAATACGTGGCAATGGGTACCTGTTTTTGATGGTGACATGATTCAACTCCCGATAATCAATACAAAGTCGCATACTTCCATCTTTCTTCTTCACGAATAGAACAGGAGCTCCCCAAGGAGAAGTACTAGGACGAATAAAGCCAATGTCTAACAATTCCTGCAGTTGGATCTTTAACTCCTGAAGTTCAATAGGAGCCATTCGATATGGGGCTTTGGAAATGGGTTTTGTACCGGGTTCAAGATTGATACAAAATTCAATTTCACGCTCTGAGGGTAGGCCAGGAAGTTCTTCAGGGAATACGTCAGGGAATTTATTAACAATAGAAATATCATTCAAAACTGACGTATTTTTGTTTAGATCTGTGACATGAGCTAAGAAAGCTTGACATCCGTTTTTCAATAAACGAATAGTTTTATGGCTTGAGATGACAGCGATTGATTTTAATGGTTTGGTTGCTTGAATTCGCATAATAGGTCGATTAGGAATATGAAAACTAACAACCTTACGAAAACAATCAATTTTTGCATAATGAGTAGTTAACCAATAAATCCCTAGAATCACGTCAAATGTAAGTATTTTTAATGAAATCAGATCGATAGGTAATGTGTGGGTACCAACTTGAACCAAACAAGACTTATAAACAGTGGAGGTAATGAAGGTTTCTCCCAACGGAGTTTCCACAGATAAGTCAAAGTCTAATTTCTCCGGAATCAAATTTAATCGATGAGAGCAAGTAGGAGAAATAAAAGAATGGGTTGAACCGGTATCAAATAAAGTATAAACTTCTTTAGAGTTTATAATAAGTTTACCCGTGATGACCTCATTCGGGTTCCTTGCTCTTTGGGAGTTCACAACAAACGCTCTCCCTTGCACAACCGGTTTTGACTTTTCTGGGACGGCTTTTGGTGCCTCCATCCTAGCTGAATTTGTCTTCGGTAAACGATAAAATCGGGCTAAATGACCTTCTCTTCCACAATTATAACATGCTTTGGACGGCATCGCGCAGTTTGAACTGATGTGCCCCTCCCCTCCGCATTTGAAACATATGATAGGTGGTCGTTCTCCTTCCTTAACGACAGGTGCTGGTGCTGACGTTTTTCCATCATTGTTGAATCTCCTCTTCTTGAAATGTTCATTCTTATTGTTTTGGCCCTGATTACCACCGAAGTGGTTACCATTTCTGGCCTGTTGATTCCCTCCACGCTTGTTGTCACCGCTTCGATGACTGCTCTCACTGGTATTATCATTTTGCCGGCTGCTCTCTTTTGGTTGCGTTGTCTCGTTATCGCGCTCCACCAACTGAGCCCTATTTACAACATCTGAATACAAACACAGTTTATGAGAAACAAGATGTTGACGTATCTCTGGCTTCAAACCTCTTAAAAACATCCGCGTCATTCTTTCTTCATTATCCACCAGGTGGGACGCAAACCGGGATAACTCCGCAAATTTTGCCTCGTACTGTGACACGGTCATATTATTCTGCTCTAATTTGATGAACTCCACCTCCTTCATGTGACGAATACTCTCGGGAAAGTATTTGTCGTTAAACAGCTCTTGGAACTTCTCCCAGGACATCTTCAGTGCGGCAGGTTGAGTACGCTTTATCGATTCCCACCAGTAATCTGCCTCTCTTCGCAACATAAAGGCGGCAAAGGGAACCTTTTTGTGACGCCCCCAAAAATAGGTATACATCACCCATCTTGGGTCGTCAGATACATAGTACAGAATACAAATACAACTGATTAATACATCTGTCATGTACAATACGACAAAACATAAACTGTGAGTTTGAATACAAATATTATCTTCTAGAGAGTATTCATACTCAAAAGGAGTCCTCATTACATTTATTAACACACCATTACATAGAATAGTGAGGACTACTAACTAATACTATCATTCGGACCATCACTCCGTACCCCGACTTGTCCCAGCTACGTTCTCATTTCCTGAAGAGAACAGTGAAAGAAAGGGTGAGCTCAACTAGCCCAGTAAGAAATATTATGACTAAGATAATGCAGAATAAATTATCATTAGCCTTCAACAATGTTAAACTGATAAAATATAATAGACATCAAGTTTAACTGTAGCGGAACAAGCAATCCATTAAAAGAGTCAAGTAGAAAATAAACTCTACTATCTTTTATGATTTAAAAAGTTTTTCAACACTGTGATCGCTGAGACTCAGCTTAATAAAATAATCCACATCATCGAATCACCCCTGCACTACGGCCAAGGATATTCGTGTATTCATTAATGGTCATGATCATGCCAACAACTGTCCATCAATGCACTACGGGCCAATGAGGACTTTTACCACATCATTTGTAACATTACGGTCATGATTATACCGAATAATCCCTGGTCATAATCATACCAAGTCCATCTATGCAATACAGGCCACAGATGACTTTCAACATTTTATAAACATGAGGATGATGACAATGATATAAGAATTCAATAAAACAAGTTCAAGAATTAATTTATCCAGGAATTAACAACGTCCAAATTGTCAACATGATACTGCATTGTGGAGTAAAATTCAAGAATGCTTAGAAGAATATTTTCTTGAAAAGATACTGGATGAAACGCAACTATCAAGGATATTCCACAAATTTCATGGAGTATAGAAGTCAAAACTTAACCAACTGAGTACAATAAAGAATTGAATAACAAAAGAAATCACCATGCATGCGATAGACCGCACAGACAGGTTATTCCAATAGAATAATAAATAATGGAACCAGGTCCGGCGTAAAACACACAGACAGGATGTTCCAACAGAATAATAAATAATGGAACCAGGTCCGGTGTAAAACACACAGACAGGATATTCCAACAGAATAATAATAAAACGGAACCAGGTCCGGCGTAAACGCACAGACAGGATATTCCGACAGAATAATAAATAATGGAACCAGGTCCGGTGTAAAACACACAGACAGGATATTCCAACAGAATAATAATAAAACGGAACCAGGTCCGGTGTAAAACACACAGACAGGATGTTCCAACAGAATAATAGAAGAATGTCACCAAGTATAGGGTAGACCGCGTATACTGGTTATTCCAACAGAATAATAACAAATGGAATAACAGAAGTTCTCTTCATGAATATAAAAGAAATAATATTCCCTACCTTAAAAGAACTGGATATTGGAAAAGTGATGTAGCAGAATACTTTTAGTCTCTCTCTCTCTTATTCTCTCTATACTTTCTCTCTCTATAGCTTGAATGAATTCGTGAAAAATAATGAAGCCCTAGGCCTCTATTTATAGAAAAACTGAGGGTGACTCTTGGTCTTAACGAAGGGTCAAATGACTCTTGGTCTTAACGAAGGGTCAAATGACTCTTGGTAATATTGAAGGGACAACTACTATTGACGAAAGTAATTACTATTGACCAAGGTAAATACTATTGACGAAGGTAATTACTATTGACCAAGGTAAATACTATTGACCAAGGTAAATACTATTGACGAAGGTAATTACTATTGACGACGGTAATTACTATTGACGACGGTAATTACTATTGACGACGGTAATTACTATTGACGAAGAGACTCTTAGATGATGACATATGGCCCCCCATAAAATAACCAAACTTACCACAACGTCTCAATTATTGATTTAATAATATAACATATTATACAGACGATACTATGACAATAATTTAAGAGATATGATGCAGCAATTACTATAGCAATAATTGAGTATAGCTGAGTGACTTCTCACGTAAGCATCAATAATCAATACCGTGTGCTACTATGCAACCACGCGTATTACTGTACTTTTACTACCGAGTAGTTCAACAGTTTTAACGGTTTTAACGGTAACACTTCAGCCATTATTTTTAATAAAATATTTTTGTCGTTTTCTCAATCCGACAATAATTCCGTTGTGGGGTCCACCAATGATTGTGCCGTCGTACGAATATTCCTCGACAAAAAGAATATTCTCCGACCAAACGAATATTTTATAACAACTTGCTTACTTTGCAAAATTTATAAATATTACCCACAACTATAACATTATATCAAATTAACTCCATAATATTCAAAAATGATATTTATAGAAAATTCATCTTTATTTATAAAAGTTGGGGTCTTACAACCTCCCCTTCTTATGAAATTTCGCCCTCGAAATTAGGGTACGTACCTGGTATGTCGAAGAGGTAAGGATACCTTGATTTCATTTCTGATTCTAACTCCCAAGTCATTTCCTCAACATCGTGGTTTCTCCACAAAACTTTGACTTGAGGTATAACCTTGGAGCGTAGAATATGTTCCTTCTTATCCAAGATTTGAACAGGAACTTCTTCATACGCCAAATCCTCCCCTATTTCGTCCGGTTCTAACTCAATAATGTGGTTCGGGTCTTCCACATATTTGCGTAACATGGATATGTGGAAAACGTTATGAACACGAGACATACTTGGCGGTAAAGCGAGTCTATAAGCCACAGTTCCTACTCGATCGAGGATTAAAAATGGACCGATGAATCGAGGATTTAGCTTTCCTCTCTTTCCAAATCTCGTAACTCCTTTCCATGGAGCAACACGTAAGAACACATGATCTCCTACATCAAATTCCACGTCCTTTCGATGAAGATCAGCATAACTCTTTTGTCGATCTTGTGAGGTTTTTATACGTTGTCGGATCGTTTGAATCTTTTCTGTAGTCATACGTACCAACTCCGGTCCCAACAACGTTGCTTCGCCCACCTCATCCCAGCATACTGGAGAACGACATTTTCTTCCATACAATGCTTCGAATGGAGCCATGCCAATACTTGCTTGATAACTGTTGTTGTAGGAAAACTCCACCAATGGTAAGAACTTGTCCCAACTTCCTTTGAAGTCAAAGACACAGAGTCTTAATAGATCTTCAAGAGTTTGAATAGTCCTCTCTGATTGTCCGTCCGTCTGAGGATGATATGCTGAACTAAATCGTAACTCCGTGCCCATAGCTTTTTGTAAACTAACCCAAAATCGTGAAGTGAATCTTGGGTCTCGATCAGAAATTATGGATACTGGCATACCATGCAGTCTTACAATCTCGTTTATGTACATACGAGCAAGACGTTCAAGTGTATAAGTTTCTCGTATCGGTAAGAAATGAGCAGACTTGGTCAATCTATCAACAATGACCCAAATCACATCAATACCTTGAGAAACCCTAGGAAGACCGGTAACGAAATCCATGGTGATGTGCTCCCACTTCCATTCTGGAATTTCAAGTGGTTGCAATGGACCTTTTGGTACTTGATGCTCCGCTTTGACTCGTTGACAAGTTAGACACCTTGAGATAAACAACGCTATCTCTCTCTTCATATTGCTCCACCAAAATGTATGACGAAGATCATGATACATTTTGGTACTTCCAGGATGGATTGCAAACGGTGTGTTGTACGCCTCCATCATGATTTCATACTTTAAATCAGTGTTGTTAGGAACACAAAGTCTGGAGTTGACTTGAAATATCGATTCTTGCTTCCGGCATAGCACCTTCTTGCACCTTCTTCCTCATACGCATCAGCTCTAGGTCTGTAGCTTGAGCAATTTTAACTTTATCAATTAAAGTCGATTTTAATCGTATATTCGTTATCTTCACGTGGGTTCGAATATTCACACTTGTAACCGTATACGATCTTCTACACAACGCGTCAGCTACCACGTTCACTTTTCCACGATGTTATTGAATGGTACGATCGTAATCTTCAACAGCTCGAGCCAACGTCTTTGGCGCATAATACGTTCGTTTTAGTTGAAGAAATATTTGAGGGTTTAAGAAATAGGTTTTGTACTGGGGTCAATACAAAATTCAATTTTACGCTCTGGGGTAGGCTAAGAAGTCTTCAAGAATACGTCAAGAAATTTATTAACAATAGAAATATCGTTCAAAACTGTGACTCTCATCCCAGACTTGGATAACACGTCACATTGATACCTATCAGCTTGCCATCGTCATTTACAACGTCTCCTACGGAAAGTCTGGTTTCGGTGCATTCCCCACCAGGAAGTCAACAATGAAAGGAATGAGGATCCTTACTTATGGCTTGATATGATAATGATTGACTTTAGTGGTTTGGTTGCTTGAATTCGCATAACAGGTTGGTTAGGAATATGAAAATTAACAACCTTACGAAAAGCATAATGGGTAGTTAACCAATCGTTTCCAAAAATCACATATCGACAGGTAACGTGAAAGTGTCGATTTGAATCAAACAAGATTTATAATTAGTAGAGTTAACGAAGGTTTCTCCTAACAGAGTTTCAACAAATAAGTCAAGCCTAATATTTTTTTTTTTTTAAAGGGCCAAGTTTAAACGTTGAACACAACTAGGTGAAATACAAGAGTGGGTAGAACCAGTATTGAATAAGGTACAAACTTCGCAAGGGTTTATGATTAGCTTACCAGCGATAACTTTATTTGGGTTCCTCACTTGTTGGGAAGTCATGACAACCGCTCTCCCTTGAACTACCCGGCTTTGACTTGTCTGGGGTAGCATTTGATGTCATCTCTATCGTTGGAATTGACTTTAATATCGGACATATTCCACCCTCAACTGCTTCATCGTACTCCTGCTTCATAATCTGAATCATCAATCTTCGATCCATGTCGAGTTCAGATTGACCGCTCTGTACAGGGTAATTCAAAACTCGATGTTGGGTTCTCCCAATTGCTGTCCAAAAAGAGAAATGTATATCATCTATTTTAGCCTTTTTGGATCGGACATCTCTTTCTACAATATCAGCACGTCGTGCGGCTTTTACCCATGCATCCTTCATTCTCACTCGTTCAGTTGTTTCTTCTTTCAGCTGATCCTTGATATTTGAATTCTCAGATTCCAACTTTAATATCTTACACTCTGCCAAAGCGTGATTTTGTTCGAGCAACACATATCGGGTAACACAATTTTGAATCGTTACATCTCTTTGCTCCACGACCGCCTGTTGTTCTTCAGCATGCTCTTCTAACTCATGAACACGATTTTGTAATTCTAAGTTTTGATCATAAATTTCTTCTAACCAATTCTCCTCAGGTTCCTCTTCGTCCTCTTCTTCCTCTTCTTCCTCGCTCTCAGCTGCTACCTCTGCCACTAGCTCGGGTGCAACTATTAGTTCTTCACTTACCACATAGATATCTCTAATTTCTTTTTCGCCTGATATTACATTATCCTGGTTGGTGATTAGAGATGCCACGGTCTCATTCACTCCAATGTTGACATTTTCAGCTGCCATTTTCAAATACTGCCACAAAACAAGGGTTAATTAACATGTCACATATTATCAATATACTTTGACCGACCAATTAAATACAAAATAAACTTAGGTATGTCATACTAGCGAAGGAATTTTCCGTCTCTCCCCTCCTAGTTCTAATCTCACATCTTAGCCAGGGATCATATCCCTAAGCTTTGATACCAACTGTGACGCCCCCAAAAATAGGTATACATCACCCATCTTGGGTCGTCAGATACATAGTACAGAATACAAATACAACTGATTAATACATCTGTCATGTACAATACGACAAAACATAAACTGTGAGTTTGAATACAAATATTATCTTCTAGAGAGTATTCATACTCAAAAGGAGTCCTCATTACATTTATTAACACACCATTACATAGAATAGTGAGGACTACTAACTAATACTATTCTTCGGACCATCACTCCGTTCCCCGACTTGCCCCAGCTACGTTCTCATTTCCTGAAGAGAACAGTGAAAGAAAGGGTGAGCTCAACTAGCCCAGTAAGAAATATTATGACTAAGATAATGCAGAATAAATTATCATTAGCCTTCAACAATGTTAAACTGATAAAATATAATAGACATCAAGTTTAACTGTAGCGGAACAAGCAATCCATTAAAAGAGTCAAGTAGAAAATAAACTCTACTATCTTTTATGATTTTAAAAGTTTTTCAACACTGTGATCGCTGGGACTCAGCTTAATAAAATAATCCACATCATCGAATCACCCCTGCACTACGGCCAAGAATATTCGTATATTCATTAATGGTCATGATCATGCCAACAACTGTCCATCAATGCACTACGGGCCAATGAGGACTTTTACCACATCATTTGTAACATTACGGTCATGATTATACCGAATAATCCCTGGTCATAATCATACCAAGTCCATCTATGCAATACAGGCCACAGATGACTTTCAACATTTTATAAACATGAGGATGATGACAATGATATAAGAATTCAATAAAACAAGTTCAAGAATTAATTTATCCAGGAATTAACAACGTCCAAATTGTCAACATGATACTGCATTGTGGAGTAAAATTCAAGAATGCTTAGAAGAATATTTTCTTGAAAAGATACTGGATGAAACGCAACTATCAAGGATATTCCACAAATTTCATGGAGTATAGAAGTCAAAACTTAACCAACTGAGTACAATAAAGAATTGAATAACAAAAGAAATCACCATGCATGCGATAGACCGCACAGACAGGTTATTCTAATAGAATAATAAATAATGGAACCAGGTCCGGTGTAAAACACACAGACAGGATATTCCAACAGAATAATAAATAATGGAACCAGGTCCGGTGTAAAACACACAGACAGGATATTCCAACAGAATAATAATAAAACGGAACCAGGTCCGGCGTAAACGCACAGACAGGATATTCCGACAGAATAATAAATAATGGAACCAGGTCCGGTGTAAAACACACAGACAGGATATTCCAACAGAATAATAATAAAACGGAACCAGGTCCGGTGTAAAACACACAGACAGGATGTTCCAACAGAATAATAGAAGAATGTCACCAAGTATAGGGTAGACCGCGTATACTGGTTATTCCAACAGAATAATAACAAATGGAATAACAGAAGTTCTCTTCATGAATATAAAAGAAATAATATTCCCTACCTTAAAAGAACTGGATATTGGAAAAGTGATGTAGCAGAATACTTTTAGTCTCTCTCTCTCTTATTCTCTCTATACTTTCTCTCTCTATAGCTTGAATGAATTCGTGAAAAATAATGAAGCCCTAGGCCTCTATTTATAGAAAAACTGAGGGTGACTCTTGGTCTTAACGAAGGGTCAAATGACTCTTGGTCTTAACGAAGGGTCAAATGACTCTTGGTAATATTGAAGGGACAACTACTATTGACGAAAGTAATTACTATTGACCAAGGTAAATACTATTGACGAAGGTAATTACTATTGACCAAGGTAAATACTATTGACCAAGGTAAATACTATTGACGAAGGTAATTACTATTGACGACGGTAATTACTATTGACGACGGTAATTACTATTGACGACGGTAATTACTATTGACGAAGAGACTCTTAGATGATGACATATGGCCCCCCATAAAATAACCAAACTTACCACAACGTCTCAATTATTGATTTAATAATATAACATATTATACAGACGATACTATGACAATAATTTAAGAGATATGATGCAGCAATTACTATAGCAATAATTGAGTATAGCTGAGTGACTTCTCACGTAAGCATCAATAATCAATACCGTGTGCTACTATGCAACCACGCGTATTACTGTACTTTTACTACCGAGTAGTTCAACAGTTTTAACGGTTTTAACGGTAACACTTCAGCCGTTATTTTTAATAAAATATTTTTGTCGTTTTCTCAATCCGACAATAATTCCGTTGTGGGGTCCACCAATGATTGTGCCGTCGTACGAATATTCCTCGACAAAAAGAATATTCTCCGACCAAACGAATATTTTATAACAACTTGCTTACTTTGCAAAATTTATAAATATTACCCACAACTATAACATTATATCAAATTAACTCCATAATATTCAAAAATGATATTTATAGAAAATTCATCTTTATTTATAAAAGTTGGGGTCTTACACTTTTGCTCCTCGGAGCAACCCAAGACATCAAATATCTTGGTGATCTGCTTTATCCATGTTTCAGCTACAAGTGGTTTGGGTTCTCCCTTAAACTCCGGTGGTCCCAGCTCCTTAAACTGTTTAGCGGTGACCGCCAGAGAGTTTCCAGTATTTCCACCTACGTTGTGGACAGGAGCCGCTTTCACCTGTTGTTGCATGAATTGCATAAAGCCTCTGAACATTTGATCATTCATCATTTGGTCAGTGTTGTTGTTTGCATGAGGATTGACACCTTCCTGATGCACATTATCCTGATTATTGATATGTGGTGAATCAACAGTCGTCTGTGCTCCATTGCTATTCTCAACGTTCTCAGATGCCATTTTCAGATACTGCCACAAAATAAAAATTAATTGATATGTCATATATTATCCTTATATTATGACCGACCAATTAAATACCATGCAAATAAACTTAGGTATGTCATACTAGCGAAGGAATTCTCCGTCTCTCCCCTCCTAGTTCTATTCTCACATCTTAGCCAGGGATCATATCCCTAAGCTCTGATACCAACTGTGACGCCCCCAAAATTAGGTATACATCACCTATCTTGGGTCGTCAGATACATAGTACAGAATACAAATACAACTTAATAATACAACTGTCGTGTACAATACGACAAAACATAAACTGTGAGTTTGAATACAAATATTATCTTCTAGAGAGTATTCATACTCAAAAGGAGTCCTCATTACATTTATTAACACACCATTACATAGAATAGTGAGGACTACTAATTAATACTATCATTCGGGCCATCACTCCGTTCCCCGACTTGCCCCAGCTACGTTCTCATTTCCTGAAGAGAACAGTGAAAGAAAGGGTGAGCTCAACTAGCCCAGTAAGAAATATTATGACTAAGATAATGCAGAATAAATTATCATTAGCCTTTAACAATGTTAAACTGATAAAATATAATAGACATCAAGTTTAACTACAGCAGAACAAGCAATCCATTAAAAGAGTCAAGTAGAAAATAAACTCTACTATCTTTTATGATTTAAAAAGTTTTTCAACACTGTGATAGCTGAGACTCAGCTTAATAAAATAATTCACATCATCGAATCACCCCTGCACTACGGCCAAGAATATTTGTGTATTCATTAATGGTCATGATCATGTCAACAACTGTCCATCAACGCACTACGGGCCAATGAGGACTTTTACCACATCATTTGTAACATTACGGTCATGATTATACCGAATAATCCCTAGTCATAATCATACCAAGTCCATCTATGCACTACAGGCCACAGATGACTTTTAACATTTTATAAACATGAGGATGATGACAATGATATAAGAATTCAATAAAACAAGTTTAAGAATTAATTTATCCAAGAATTAACAACGTCCAAATTGTCAACATGATACTACTTTGTGGAGTAAAATTTAAGAATGCTTAGAAGAATATTTTCATGAAAATATACTGGATGAAACGCAATTATCAAGGATATTCTACAAATTTTATGGAGTATAGAAGTCAAAACTTAACCAACTGAGTATAATAAAGAATGGAATAACAAAAGAAATCACCATGCATGCGATAGACCGCACAGACAGGTTATTCCCACAGAATAATAAATAATAGAACCAGGTCCGGCGTAAAACGCACAGACAGGATATTCCAACAGAATAATAATAAAGACGGAACCAGGTCCGGTATAAAACACACAGACAGGATGTTCCAACAGAATAATAATAAAGACGGAACCAGGTCCGGTGTAAAACACACAGACAGGATGTTCCAACAAAATAATAATAAAGACGGAACTAGGTCCGGTGTAAAATACACAGACAGGATGTTCCAACAGAATAACAGAAGAATGTTACCAAGTATAGGGTAGACCGCGTATACAGGTTATTCCAACAGAATAATAAATAATGAAATAACAACAGTTCTCTTCATGAATAAGAAAGAATAACACCCCTTACCGTTTTAAAGAAGAGCTGAAATAAGGAAGTAGTTAAGTAGTAGAATATTCTTCTTCTCTCTCTATAGTTTCTCTCTCTAGAGTTCAGTGAATTCGTAAGAAATAATGAAGGAATGAGCTGCTATTTATAGAAAAATAGAATGCATAGTAACTAATCCATGAACGGTCCAGATTGATTACTTTAATCTGACGGTCTTAATCTGACGGTCCATATTTAAAGAAATTTTTTTAAATAAAATATAATATATTCTATTTATAGAATAACTTTAATAAAGTATTCTGTTTTATATAAAAAGATGTTTCTGTTTTATTACGTTAATAATACGAATAAAAAAAACGTCATTATCGCTAAATAATTCATATTATTAACTGACAATAATTGAATCAAACTGAGTGACTTCTCACATAAGCGTTAATAATCAATACCGTGTGCTACTATGCAACCACACGTATTACTGTACTTTTACTACCGAGTAGTTCAACAGTATCAATGGTAAAACTTTTGCCGTTATTTTTAATAAAATATTTTTGTCGTTTTCTCAATCCGACAATAATTTCGTTGTGGGGTCCACCAATGATTGTGCCGTTGTACGAATATTCCCTATTAAAACGAATATTCCCCGACCAATCGAATATTATATAACAACTTGCGTACTTTGTAAAATTTATAAATATTACCCACAACTATAACATTATATCAAATTAACTCCATAATATTCAAAAATGATATTTATAGAAAATTCATCTTTATTTATAAAAGTTGGGGTCTTACATGTAACAACAATAATATTCTTTCTAGCGGCAGCGGAAATTGCCAAAAAATTCTCCGATACAACTTGTCTGCCGCTACAAGTTGTACTATATATTTAGTAATTATCCTTAGATGTTTTAATTTAAGCTCGTAACAATCAATATTAGTAAATGACTTCTATAAGAAATAAAATTGTTATGAAATAATAAATTATTCTAAAAAATTTAGGGATCTTAACTAGTGTTTTGATTTTAGTTAAATTCTAGGTCTAAAAATTGTTTTAGTAGCAATTAATTAAATAAAATTAGGAGGGTTTAAAAAATTGTTTTTAGTAGCAATTAAATTCACACTTTTTAAAAATCCCTAAATTTAGCCCTATACTTTAAATACTATTAAAACACTTTTTTTTAAAGTCTACCTAATTTTATCTAAAAACAATCTAAATAACTACTAAAAAATCCAAATTTAATAGGACTCTTTTCCTTATACATGACATTTGGTTTGATTTTTGTAATTAGTTGCTTCTAACCCAACCGAACATGATGATAGCATAATATCATGAAAGTTAGTAATAAATTGTGAAACAGTAAACCTAAATTAAGTTATATGCAATTAATAAGTTAAGTTGTAAAATTATTAACTATATTAAAAATAATTAATATATAGTTTAGTGTTGTGTGGAACCAAATTTTTTTTATGGTCCTGTAAACATTCTATAAAAGAGTCCTTTGATTACTTAGCATAAAATAAAATTTAATTTTAAAAACATCTAAGATTTTACTTTACTCAACTTTAAACTTTAAATAACTAAATATTATAAATATAGAAAAAAGTATTATGATTAATTTTTTTTTAAAATATTATATGTTATAAAATATGTTAATGATTAAAATTTAGTTACCAATTTTATTTTGTATAGAAGACATTTAGTTAACTAATTTTAAAAATAATTATGACTTATAAATTACTGTGACTAAAATTTAGTTAATTTTTAAGTTAATCTCCCTATAATTTATATTATGATAATTCTGGCGTTTATGTTATAAATACTAATTTAAATTACTCCCCAAAATATTAAAATAATAAGTTATTCTAAAGTTTTTCAAAATTTGGGTTTTAGTTAAATTCTTGGTTTAAAAAGTGTTTTGGTAGAAGTTAATAACATAAAATTAGGAGGAGAATAATTTGTTATATTTTATATCATTGTTAAATATATAATCATTACTAATTATATATATAACAATATTTCGTAGGTGTTTTAATTTACTCATGAGAATTAATATTAGTAACAGACTTCTATAAAAAATAAAATTATTATAAAATAATAAGTTACTCTAAAGTTTTTAAGGATCATAAATAGTGTTTTGATTCTAATTATTAAATTCTAGGTTTAAAAAGTATTTTAGTATTAATTAGTTAACAAAATAAAATCATGAAGGTTTAAAAAATATTTTAATAGCAGTTAAATTTTAGTCTCATAGTAAAGACTAAGGATCAAAAATTTTAGTGTTGTCTTATTACATATGTATATAAATTTGAAAATTTTTAAAATTTAAAATTGATACGAAGTTATTTAATTTTAATATAACAAATAACAAATATAACAATTGTGAATTAACTATAAAGTCTATTAATTATTATCTTTGTTGTTTTCAAAAACTTGAACAAAATTATATCATTTTTGAGTTTAAAGATTTCACACTCCAAAAAATCAAAATATATCTCTATTATTGTAACGGAGGTAGTACTTAATTTACTAATTTAATATATATATATATATATATATATATATATATATATATATATATATATATATATATATATATATATATATATATATCAAGCAGTTAATCCAGTGAATTTATCAATATTCAGAGATAATTTATTGGACTCGATCACAATATTTACAAACGCATCGATCTGTCACCATTTTGTGTCAAAATTGTGTATATACGTCTTACCTAAGAAATTAACATGTCGAATTTGTGTGAATAACACATTAATTATATTTGTCCACCCCCTTTTGGTCCGCCTATATATATATATATTTATCTACTTATAATAATAGTCTACATGTTTTTTTATTAACAAGGAGTAACAACAAAGGGTAAAGAGCTGAATGTAGCCAGACAAGATGGGAGGCATGCAGAATCAAGGGACTCGATGGTTGAAACTTGAAACCTTTTACCAAAGCAAAGACATATATAGTCAAATTTAAGGGGGATTAATCTTATCAAATAGTATATATATATATATATATATATATATATATATATATGTGTGTGTGTGTGTGTGTGTGTCGAATTGTTCACCTCAGCGTGGTAAAAGTTAATTAATACTTCATCCATCCCATAAAATAGTCCCAATCCTAGTTAATTAATTTTTAAAAAAATCGAAAATTTAAATTTTGATGTGAATTTATTTTTATTTTTAAAATAATAAATTTAAACTTAGTATTTTTTTTAATTAAGTAATTTACAATATTAACTATTGCATCAATTAAAATAATATAAACTCACGTCAAATTTAAATTTAGAATTTCATAAATTAACTAGAAAAAAAATCAAATAGAACTTTGAAAGGAAAGGAGTATGTACTTATAATTAATTACTAGTTCAGTACTTACTACTAAGTTATCATTATAAATGTGCTTTGTATGTAGGTTTCAAAATTTAAATAGTTACGTTGTTGTACTTTGTAATGCAATTAATAATGCACAAGCTAATTGGTGCTGTTTGTTTACTTTTGATTGCCTCTTAATGGACTGTCTCTTATTCGCTAAGAGGCATGATGCTGTTTGTTTTTTTTCTTTGTTACCTCTGAATGCCTCTTAATCGGTAAGACAGAAAATGAAAGTTTAATAATTAAGAGGTACCTCTTAATGAAATTTTTTTGATAAATTTTTTTTATATAAATATATTCAATAATATTATGCACTCATTTTTATTAAATTGAATATTTAAAATTATTAAATAAAATTTTGTCTTTTAAAATGGTAAAATAGTGTCATTAAGAGACAACTTACTTTTTAGTTATCAAACAATTTTTTAGATTCAGACCTCATAACTATTCAGATAATCTAATTTATTAAGACATTATAATCATTCAGATCTTAATTCTCAGATTTATCAAACACAACCTAAGTTCACGAGGGTGCTGCTTCCAACAATACATGCATGCATGCATGCATACTGGGGGAAGAAGACAGACATATATATAAAGCATTTTTCCCATGAAATTTACTGGCAATGTTACTTTCTTCATATGATTTTTATATGTATTTTTCAATTGTTTTTTTAAACATTTCTGATCTCAAAAAATAAAATAGTGTTTAATTTGGGTGATGGGAAAAGAATTGTATAAATATTTAAGTTCTCCTATGTATTGCAAAAGTTTTCGGTCAAATTATAATTACGACGTATAATATGTATGAATTAAGAATAATCCTACCATAATTTATATGTATATATATGTGTATATATGTACATTATCAGTGCTTTTTTAAGACTTTAATGTTGGCCAAACCAGAAGCACTGATTATGTTTAGTAAATATGAGAAACTCATTCAAAAAATATATATGTTTAATTTCAAAAAATTAAATTTCTGATCAGCTGATTTCGGAAGGATGCTCACCACCAAAATAAAATAAACTCAATAAACTGTTTATGGTAATAATTTATAGTTAAGCCTTTTAAATAATACAATAAAAATTATGAATTATCCAAGTGTTACACCTGATTATTGTAAAATTTATTATTTTCAAAAGATAAAGTAATTGCATTACTTCTAAAATCGTTAGTAATTTTCAAAAATATAAACTTAATTTAATTAAATAATTACAGTACTGCTATTGACTGCCCTGCCGCGTTAAAGCTTAGAAGAAGGCCGTAAAGATGTTGATTCTGTTTACCGCCCTTACAGATTTGAGGCAGGCAAGGCAAAAGTGTGGTGTCTGTCTTGTCCTCCAGACTCCAGTCCATATTATTTTCTCTCTCATCTTTTTTACGCAAGCTAATACTCTTCTGTCTCACGTTTTAAAATTGTGTAAAAATAATAATCGTATAATATTAAATATAATATTAATTATCTATAACACTTTCAAATTCTCACACTAATTTTTTCCATCTATAATATTTTTTCTTGAGGGATAATTTTGAAAGAATTTTAATTAATTATATTAAACGACAAATAATTTAAGAAGAATGAAATTATCTAAAATGTCATAATTTATTTTGACAGACAAAACAGTAAAAATTCACGTGTAATTTGGCTAGTTAAAATAATCAAATACTCACGCATACGTACAAATCAGTGAATAAAGATTGAAGGATCCGAATATGAAAGCACTACTGCTCATATGTTGTAGGGTATAAGAGACGTGTAATCAACTCCATTGCATTCAATTGGGAAACACAAATAAAAGAAGCAAAGTATGTGTCTCCCCTTTAGTTATAGTTATATATATACATACATATATTGGTCTTTTTCAAAATTTGAATGATCATGTTCATGTATAATGAGATCTACCTATAAGAATATATGGGTTGTCTGTCTCCTAGTAGCTCCTATCCTTGCTAGATCTGAGTCAAAAAAGTCAAGAAATTACTCCAATTTAAGGCCATGCATGAAACTAACTAAGCAATGATCCCATATCCAGGCTGCAGGCTACCTGCTAATTGCTTTTTGCTTACATGGGGATGGGGACGACCTTTCTCTTTCTCCCTTCCTTATTTTGATACGAGTCATACAAGCCGTATGTAAATATATTGTGTCGTTTTATACTGTGTGAATTTCTTTCATAACTTGTAACATTTTATAAAGTAATAACATTGAACAAATAATTTACTTATTTATTTAAATGAATCGATTTGGATAGCTGGATCAAATCATTGATCCGTGTTATATCAGAGCATGACTTACTCTTATTCGCCTCCATGGATGTGTCGATCAGATAAGTAAACTGTAAACTTCTGCAAGCCAGCTAAGAGAATAAGCTGGCGCAGCTTGCCTTTGCATATACGTGCCTCAACTAAAATGAGAGTCTTATTGTTATTTGAGAGAGAGTTTACATATAACACCAACTTTTAATTGAGAATGATGATACGGTTAAAATACCCATACAAATACAAGAATAAACTCTTCAGAAACTCTTAGGGGGGAAGCAGAAGAAAAGATGTTCCTTATTGTTCATTTCTAATGGTCGGAACATCCAGTTAAAACTTTGTACCCAAAACTATGCCATCAGTTTTTGTACAGATATTGTGACAAAAAATTATTTACGTCTGCCGCAACTTCATATGCTCCTTCCACACATCGGCCCAAGGCTACACCAGACACGTAGTTGCCTCCGAGAAACATCCCTTGGAACCCACCATTGCTGAGAGCAGCTTTTGCACCATCTACCATATCCAGATGACCAATCAAGAACTGAGGAATGGCCTGTGGCCAGACTCGCACCCCCAAAGCTAATGGTTCTTTTGCACTAGGATTTATCAGCATCTTTCGCAGGTCACGATCAACTGCTTCCACAAGTTGGCTCTCCGTCTGGTAAAGAAAGTGAGGTATTATCAAAGGTAAAAAATGGAGAAAGGAAAAATACAGGAAATCAAAGGGCTTCTGAAATTCATATATTTCACAGGCTTACCTTGGACAAAATTCCAGTGTTGGTCGCCCCTCCAATGTAGTTGAGGAGAAGAATTCTTCCAGGGGGTGCTCGGTTAGGAAAAAGTGATGAGCTGTATATAGTCCCTGTAGGATCAAATGAATGTATTAGATTCAAATCCCAGAACACCTCTGGTCAAATGTTAGAATATATACATAATTAAACAAGACAACGGCATGGTTGATCTGCAACTTCTGCTGAACTACCAAACAAATAGTGCCCTTAAATTGAATGGGTGAAATACTTTCTTTTTTTGGGTGCAATGGAGGCCTAAAGGTGGGTGAAATACTAGAGCAAGGTGAAAATCGAGGCCAGACTCTGTTTCAGTTCTCGACATTTTCATGACAAGAGGTTGTAGCTCGTCAACCTAGCCCCTTCAGTATGCCAGTACATCCAGAAGAACCGGGACTGTACATAACTCGTATTTATGAGGGAAACTCCCACCAGTCTCTAACACTACTTATATGAGCCTCAGTCGGAAATTGAGCCAAATAAAACAATGAAGTAGGGGGCAGCAATCCACTGTTTAGGTAAATTTCTAATTTCCCACATTATACCTGCATCACCCCAGCAGATAAAAATTAAAACACGCATACATAAAGTTTACCTAAAGTTTCCACCCCTTGGCTACGTGGAATCAACTGCCCAAACCCCTTTAGTTCACCATCAATCAAACATTCAGTACGAACTGCCTCTTGTGGATATGAAACAGATACTGCTGCAACTGGGGGGTAATAGAGTTTTGATAGTGCCTCCGCTGCAGCATCCTGCAATAATAAGAGAAAAAATTTAAGGAGCTGAAGAAGAAAGCTACATAAAATTAGGCATTACTGCGTCCAGGCTATATCAATGTATCAAAATATTTCGTACGATTCAAGTTTTTACAAGGAAAGGGTAAATAATGCTTTTTAGCCAGATTATATTATAGCAAGCTGCAAGGGTAAAACTTCATGCTTGAAGAATAATCATGAAAAACATATTCCGCAAATTGAATGCCCATCATATCAATGGAAAATGTCCAATACACTACTGGAGTTGATGGAAAATTATCAAAGTTAAATGTAATCAGAAAGCATAATAACTTTATTATATATTTTTGATAAATAACAACCATTGAACATTCAATTAGTGTCAAAAACTGCCACCAACTTGCAGACTTGTCCTCATTATTGATATCAATGACCAAATGACCATTACTAATTTAATTGGAAGAACGTCAACAATAAAACATACCGAGATAGGACGCAATAAACCACTGGCTATGTGGGATGGAACAGTCATGACTACAGTTCTACTCTGCAGCGTGACCAAACCATCTGGTGTTTCATATGTCAAAGTATACCCTCCATTTTCCATCTTCCCTATACTTGAGAGCTTCCATGATAACTTCACTTTGTTACCCAACCTAAGAAGATACATAGAAGTCAATAGGATCACTAAACTGTCAAAGAAAACTAAATGAACAGAGGTACTTCTGTTGTGACCAGGACCACATTAAAAATCCAACAATTAAATTGTTTTTCCAACACAAAAGCAGAGAGGGTCAACGAATACCTTCGAGCAATTGCATTAGGCAACATTGTCAGTCCCTTCCTAAAAGATCCGACTGTTTGCCCCTTTGGTTTTGGTAAACGCCTGCAAGATAACTCAATTCAGGCCATTGAGAATAAAATCATGAATACAGGAAAAATTCATAAAACACTAGACCAGCACTAGTTTATTACGGATCTCGGGGTGCCTTGGGAGAACTCTTTCTCTCCTGGATAGCCTTAAAAGCTCCACCAATGATACTACCACCATTTTGCTCTAGCTTCCAAACTTTTCCAAATGCAGCTTTCATACTCAATTTTGATGGATCACCAGCATAAACACCTGCATACCATACATGTTCATATATTAACTGTCCCAGGTTTGTTCAGGAAGTAGCAAGTAAATGTCATCATATTCTTTGGAACTACTAAAAAACAAAACAATGATCATAATTCATACAAGTCAAAAACATAACTTTGGGTTAGCAATTTAGTACAAATTACTTCACTACATAAATAGAAAAGTAATACATTCCAATAGCTATTTTGACATTAATGAATCAGAAACTTAAAATAATAAAATCATGCAGAATTGATGTAAGAATAGTAATGAGTTTTAGTCTATCACTCTAATATGGTTACTCTAGCAGTATCAACACAAAAAGTCACAATCAACAGTCAACATGCAACAAGAAACAAGTCGCATGTTTATCGCAATAAACTAGCCACCAAGAGAATGTGAATGGGCCACAAATCAGTCCAAGCAATCTTTGATATATGTGACATAAAACTTCAAAGAACGATAACATAATAATCAAAAAGTTAATTCAAGGTCCAATAACTTGGTGGCCAAGGATGATGTCCCACGTTTTAAGTAACACATGAAATTTACTAAAGATAAATGACTAGTGCCTTTTCTTTTTCTCTTATTTATTTGATAAGTTAAAAGACTAGTGATATTGGCACTAATGGCATGCCACCTGGTTTAACTTCATAAAGAAGACATTAAATTCCTTCCAAATCAGAGATACTAATACAATAGTTAATAATAACTAATCTATATTGTCAGTTAATATTTTTAAGAAACTAATGATATATGAGTCATATGACAAATAATAATATTCATCATATATTTAATACAATCTTGAGCTGGATAAAACACATGTAATTACATAATATAGCACAATAATTTGGATATCAATTAATTAGTATATACTATATAGTAGTATAGGAATATTTATCAAATTCTTCAGATTCAGACAAGGTGTAAATGTGTAATATATGTTTCTATTTAAAATAATTACACTTATGATAGAAGCAGTTTTGTTAACATTATATACTATACCTTTTTGTTGTTTTTCAGTTAATGAAACTATTCACTTGTAACTTCAGTAACTTAAATTTTTTGATTTGCTATTTTATTACTCCCTCTGTTCCACAAAACAGTTCCGTTTGCAACAAAAGTGGTTCCACACAAAGAGTGATCTTTTTGTTGATATTAGTATAAAATGACACAATATCCTAAGTTTGTCATTATAAATTCATTATTATGCCACCACTATGAAACTAACAACTATTACTTTTGGGGTAAACACGGAACAAAAATAATTTTTTTGTGGAACAGAAGGAGTATATGACTAGCTATACATCTTCTCAATACTAAGATACTTAAGGTATCACCAGAGATCCAAGATGGTATATTTCTCCCTTTCAAAAGATCAAAAGGGAGTTGAGTGGAATGCTATTAACATTTCTCGAGATAAATTGATGTCAATGTACCTGAGCAGAAAGGCTCTATAAGACGTTCAAATACTTCATCACCAAGATTTCGACGTACAAATTCTTCAACTGATTCCTCACGACCCTGTCACCTTCCTCAAAATATGTGATATGAGAAAGTCGGTTTTTCAAAAAGAAACAAAAAGGACAAAGAAATAGGTCAGGGAGAGAACAAACTGGTGGAGGAGGGCGAAGGCCAAGGGCACCAAAGCCAGCCCTGAGCTTGCCAGCAAAACTCATCAAGTCAAAGAAGGGCAAATCAATGGGCTTTGAGGGTACTGGCCTCAATTTACCATTCCATAACACAAAACGAGGTGCCTCAGGGTCCCCTAACACTAAATCATCCTTCAACCCACTGTCCACCTGAAACAATCATATAGTATAAATTAAGTGAGTAACCAACTAAAGAACAGATAAAAGGTAGGTGGAAGCAGTACCAAAATGAAGTAAAGCCTCCCTACGATACACTTCAGTCCTAATTTTTTAAAAGAGTATTTTGATAATAAATTTTAAGACTATAACTTGTGATCCAAAAAACAATCCAAACAAAATTATGTGTCCAAAAGAAGGGTCAAGTGAACTCTAATGTTAGGATGGAGGGAAGGTAAATGAATAAAATAGATATTACAATAGCAGGGCATTTGGTGCCTAATAAATTGTAATGCATAGAGGAAAAAATGCATTCCTCTATTTGAAAAGTAGTCCTCATTTACAAGTACATAAAAGAAAAGAGTAATGCTACACAGACCAGTTTATTGGACAGGTGCATTTTATTTTATTTTGCTCGTGACTCCCTGTCTTTGTATAACACTGTTTTTGTATATGTATCCAAATTACACCTAAAACACTATATTTTGTAAAAATTCCTGTTGGAATAAATACTATACATTTTTTGGGAGTCACAAGCAAAAAAAAAAATTTGAAAATGTTCAATATTCATGTCCAATAAAAATGTCTGCCAGGACTGATTCTAAAGAAAATCAAATTCAAAAATTATAAATTTGGTACCTTGATTGACTTCATTTATTTGGGAAATACCAGTGGAAGTGTTTTACATAATAAAAGAGTGTTACATAGCCATTTAAGCAGATAATTAAGGTAAACATAAAATACAAAACGCCAAAAAGAAAATGCAAAATTTGGGAAGAACAATAAAATTGAGTAAACCCTAATCCTAATTGAGCTCGTAAACATACCACCATTGTGAGCATTGGATCAGAAGGCTGGAAGCTGTTGGGACCTTCTTCCCATAGAAACCCATCTCTCTCCACTGTAATTATGTTTCCACCAACTCTATCCCTAGCCTCCGTCACCAACACATTAGGAACTTGGTCCTGGTGCTTGGTCGCCAGCGCCTGGGCGATGCAGAGCCCGCTGATTCCGGCCCCTACAATGACGCAATCTAGCAACGATTCACCTCCATCAGAACCCACATCCTTCGCCGGAGGAGTAACCGTTGACACCGAGCAACGGGATCTCCACCGCCTAGTGCTGCCATTACAGCCGATGCGCCGTTTGATGGATATATTTCGAGAATTTAGAAAGGTGGGGAATGAGGAGTTTGATACCGGAAACAGAGTGTGGCTGCCATTACAGGTGAAATGGTGAAGTTCAGTTAAGGATGTCATCTTGCAGAGAGAGAGAGAGAAGGTCGTTGCAGTCTACTTTTCCAGCCTCCGCTTTTGATTTTGTTGGATGAAGACCGACCTGCAATTATCTTCTTCTTTTGAGGGAAAGTCTTATTAGTCTACGTCTACTTATACGGGTACTATCCAATCCTTCTGACACGTGTTGTCATCATCTTTCATCTTTACAATTTTTTTATACTCAACTCAACTATCGATCACAATAAAGAAATAATTGCAAACAAATATATTTAGAATTAGATTATTTATTTTTATTTAATATTTTTTTAGATTATTTTATCATTTGGAGAGGGATTATTAATTTCTTAATGTAAGACTATTAATTACATAAAGTCATTTAATAACTTAAAGTATGGGCTATTAATCTCACATTCATTGAATCATTATTGATTATATAGTCATCATAAATATCTTTATAAATGATAGTATAAAAAAAAAGTTTATAGGACCTCATCATAGGATAAAATAGTTCGAAGTAGTATTAAATTAATTCCACCAATTCATTTTCAAATATATTTTTCATAAACAAACATAACCTATAAATTAATAAAATTTAAGAAAAAAAGTTAATATATATATATATACAAAGCTAGTAAGATAATAAAAAATAAAAGAGATACAAAAAAAATAGCAACACATTAATTCACTTTCAAAATGTAAATCACATTTTTTCTTAACGTTTGTGAATTATTTCGCCACTTATTTTTATTAGAAAAATGTTAGAGATATTAAATTGTTTATTTTAAAATGTGTATAGACTATGACATTGAATATGACAAAATATATAGTAAATTACAAAAAAAAAAAACAACACTTATCAAATAAATATATTCATTATTTTGTTAGTTGACTTATCTTTTCGTTGCGACATGCAGCTAAAGGCCTCCGTAATATATGATCAAATATTTATCTCAGTCTATTCCCTCTTAATTTCTTCTCAATCACTATTCACTACTACCTCAAATTTTCCTTTTTTTCAAAAACATTCTTATTTAATTTTTTTTTTACTCTGATCCACCTCGTGACACATGAAACTACCTGACTAATGAATTAATATAAAAAGTAAAGGAATTGATGTTTTACAAATAAATTTTAATCTTTTTATAAGATTTTTTTATCACGAGGAGGACCTTGTGAAATATTTCCTTCATTATAATATTCAAAATATACTTTAATTTTAGAGGTCAAACGACCATATATTAAATTTTAAATTGATATTATAAGACCCCAACTTTTATAAATAAAGATGAATTTTCTATAAATACCATTTTTGAATATTATGGAGTTAATTTGATATAATGTTATAGTTGTGGGTAATATTTATAAATTTTATAAAGTAAGCAAGTTGTTATAAAATATTCGTTTGGTCGGGGAATATTCTGTTTGTCGGGGAATATTTGTACGACGGCACAATCATTGGTGGACCCCACAACAGAAGTATTGTCGTAGTTAGAAAACGACAAAAATTATCTTTCTATAAAATAACGGCTGAGGTGTTACCGTTAAAACTGTTGAACTACCCGGTAGTAAAAGTACAGTAATACGCGTGGTTGCATAGTAGCACACGGTATTGACTATTGATGCTTACGTGAGAAGTCACTCAGCTATACTCAATTATTGCTACAGTAATTGTTGCATCATATCTCTTAAATTATTGTCATAGTATCATCTGTATAATATGTTATATTATTAAATCAATAATTGAGACGTTGTGGTAAGTTTGGTTATTTTTATGGGGGGTCATATGTCATCATCTAAGAGTCTCTTCGTCAATAGTAATTACCGTCGTCAATAGTAATTACCATCGTCAATAGTATTTACCTTGGTCAATAGTAATTACCTTCGTCAATAGTATTTACCTTGGTCAATAGTATTTACCTTAGTCAATAATAATTACCTTCGTCAATAGTATTTACCTTGGTCAATAGTAATTACTTTCGTCAATAGTAGTTGTCCCTTCAATATTACCAAGAGTCATTTGACCCTTCGTTAAGACCAAGAGTCATTTGACCCTTCGTTAAGACCAAGAGCCACCCTCAGTTTTTCTATAAATAAAGGCTTAGGGCTTCATTATTTTTCACGAATTCATTCAAGCTATAGAGAGAGAAAGTATAGAGAGAATAAGAGAGAGAGAATAAAAGTATTCTGCTACTTCACTTTTCCAATATCCAGTTCTTTTAAGGTAAGGGGTGTTATTCTTTCTTATTCATGAAGAGAACTGTTGTTGTTCCATTTCTTATTATTCTGTTGGAATAACCTGTATACACGGTCTACCCTATACTTGGTGACATTCTTCTATTATTCTGTTGGAACATCATGTCTGTGTGTTTTACACCGGACCTGGTTCCGTTTTTATTATTATTCTGTTGGAACATCATGTCTGTGTGTTTTACACCGGACCTGGTTCCGTTTTTATTATTATTCTGTTGGAACATCCTGTCTGTGTGTTTTACACCGGACCTGGTTCCGTCTTCATTATTATTCTGTTGGAATATCATGTCTGTGCGTTTTACGCCGGACCTGATTCCATTATTTATTATTCTGTGAGAATAACCTGTCTGTGCGGTCTATCGCATGCATGGTGATTTCTTTTATTATTCCATTTTTTATTATACTCAGTTGTTTAAGTTTTGACTTCTATACTCCATGAAATTAGTGGAATATCCTTGATATTTGCGCTTCATCTAGTATCTATTCATGAAAATATTCTCCTGATCATTCTTGATTTTTACTCCACAAAGCAGTATCATGTTGACAATTTGGACGTTGTTAATTCTTGGATAAATTAATTCTTGAACTTGTTTTATTGAATTCTTATATCATTGTCATCATCCTCATGTTTATAAAATGTTAAAAGTCATCTGTGGCCTGTAGTGCATAGATGGACTTGGTATGATTATGACCAGGGATTTTTCGGTATAATCATGACCGTAATGTTACAAATGATGTGGTATAAGTCCTCATTGGCCCGTAGTGCATTGATGGACAGTTGTTGGCATGATCATGACCATTAATGAATACACGAATATCATTGGCCGTAGTGCAGGGGTGATTCGATGATGTGAATTATTTTATTAAGCTGAGTCCCAGCGATAACGGTGTTGAAAAACCTTTTAAATCATAAAAGATAGTAGAGTTTATTTTCTACTTGACTCTTTTAATGGATTGCTTGTTCCACTGCAGTTAAACTTGATGTCTATTGTATTTTATCAGTTTAACATTGTTGAAGACTAATGATAATTTATTATGCATTATCTTAGTCATAATATTTCTTACTGGGCTAGTTGAGCTCACCCTTTATTTCACTGTTCTCTTCAGAAAATGAGAACGTAGCCGGGGCAAGTCGGGGAACGGAGTGATGGTTCGAATGATAGTATTAGTTAGTAGTCCTCGCTATTCTATGTAATGGTGTGTTAATAAATGTAATGAGGACTCCTTTTGAGTATGAATACGCTCTAGAAGATAATGTTTGTATTCAAACTCACAGTTTATGTTTTGTCGTATTGTACACGACAGTTGTATTAGTAAGTTGTATTTGTATTTTGTACTATGTATCTGACGACCCAAGATGGGTGATGTATACCTAATTTTGGGGGCGTCACAGTTGGTATCAAAGCTTAGGGATATGATCCCTGGCTAAGATGTGAGAATAGAACTAGGAGGGGAGAGACGGGAAATTCCTTCGCTAGTATGACCTACCTAAGTTTTTTGGTATTTAATTGGTCGGTCAGAATATGGTATGTTATATATCAATTAACCTTTTATTTTGTGGCAGTATCTGAAAATGGCATCCGAAAATGTTGAGAATAGCAATGGAGCACAGGCGACCGTTGATTCACCACATATCAATAATCAGGATAATGTGCATCAGGAAGGCGTCAATCCTCATGCAAACAACAACACTGACCAAATGATGAATGATCAAATGTTCAGAGGCTTTATGCAATTCATGCAACAACAGGTGAAAGCGGCTCCTGTCCACAACGTAGGTGGAAATACTGAAAACTCTCAGACGGTCACCGCTAAACAGTTTAAGGAGCTGGGACCACCGGAGTTTAAGGGAGAACCCAAACCACTTGTAGCTGAAACATGGATAAAGCAGATCACCAAGATATTTGATGTCTTGGGTTGCTCCGAGGAGCAAAAGGTTCCCTTTGACGCCTTTATGTTGCGAGGAGAGGCAAATTACTGGTGGGAATCGATAAAGCGTACTCAACCTGCCGCACTGAAGATGACCTGTTTGATCAGTTGCAAGGAGCACAATTCTTTTCAAAGATCGATCTTCGTTCTGGATATCATCAGCTGAAGGTTAGAACTGAGGATATTCCAAATACTGCCTTCAGAACTCGGTATGGGCATTATGAATTCTTAGTTATGTCTTTTGGATTGACTAATGCTCATGCTGCCTTCATGGATATGATGAACAGGGTATTCAAGGAATATTTGGATCACTTTGTGGTCGTCTTTATCGATGACATCCTTGTTTATTCCAAAAGCCGTGAAGATCATGAGCAACACTTGAGGCTGGTACTCCAAAAGCTTCGTGAATACAAACTTTATGCCAAGTTGAAGAAATGCGAGTTCTGGCTGGAAGAGGTAGCATTCATTGGGCATGTAGTATCAAGTCGTGGAATATCTGTTGACCCGACAAAGATTGAAGCAATTCAAAGCTGGGAGCAACCTAAATCAGTAACCGAAGTACGTAGCTTTCTCGGTCTAGCTGGTTATTATCGGAGATTCGTGGAAGGATTTTCTCGAATCGCTACTCCATTAACTCAGCTGACTCGGAAAGATACAAAGTTCGGTTGGAACGAAGAATGTGAGCAGAGTTTTCAAGAACTCAAGAGGAGACTCATTTCAGCACCTGTTCTAACAATACCATCTGGTTCGGAGGGATTTGTCATCTACAATGATGCTTCGAGCAAAGGGTTGGGATGCGTTCTCATGCAACATGGAAAAGTCATAGCCTATGCATCAAGACAACTCAAGGAATATGAGAGGAATTATCCTACTCATGATCTAGAGTTGGTAGCTGTTGTCTTTACACTTAAAATTTGGAGGCATTACTTGTATGGGGAGAAGGTGGAGATCTTTACGGATCATAAAAGTCTCAAATATTTCTTCACTCAAAAGGAACTCAAAATGCGACAACGACGTTGGCTTGAACTGTTGAAAGATTATGATCATACCATTCAATACCATCCTGGAAAAGCGAACGTGGTAGCTGACGCATTGAGTAGAAGATCATATGCAAGTACGAGTGCAATATTGTCAACACAAAAGCCCATTTTGTGTGACTTGTAAAGGATGGAGATAGAGTTAAAGACTCCAGGGACCCATGTGATGATGGCGAATATACGAGTAGAACCAACTTTAATCGATAAAGTTAAAGCTGCTCAAGCTACAGACCTGGAGCTAATACGTATGAGGAAGAAAGTGCAAGAAGGTGCTATGCCGGAAGCAAGAATCAATGAAGAAGGAATACTTCGAGTCAACTCCAGACTTTGTGTTCCTAACAACCCTGATTTAAAGTATGAAATCATGATGGAGGCTCACAACACACCGTTTGCAATCCATCCTGGAAGTACCAAAATGTATCATGATCTTTGTAACGCCCCCAAAATAGGTCCATTCCATCCAACCCATTTTGAGTCGCCAAATACATGGTACAGAAACAACTACAACTTCATTAATACAATTGTCGTGCAAAATACGACAACACATAAACTGTGAGTTTAAATACAAATATATACCAACTGTGACTCATGTCCCAACCTTGGGTAGTACGTCACAATGACACCTTACTTAAAGATACTCAGCAAGTGGATGAGCACATCCCTGTCTTATGATGACACGAGATTGTATATCATTAGACATTTTGTATGATAGTGGCAAAACACCATTCCAACGTTGGGTTCGCCTCACCCTAAATGATTCACCAAATATAACTACTAAATGATGACCACCGTTCTATTCTCCTGTTACCCCCGCTCGACCCAGCTACACTCTTATTACCTGAAAGGAATTGTAAAACAGAAGGGTGAGCACAACTAGCTCAGTAAAGAATATCATGACTAAAGATAAATTATCAATAGTCTTCAACAGTAATAAATCAGAGATTTAGAACATATGGTAGATGATAAAACTTTTCAACCATAGTTGCAGCGGAACGAGCAATCCATTAGAAGAGTCAAATAGACTATAAAGTCTATTATCTTCTCCACGTTAAAAGTCCACCAACAATGTTTTATCCCTGTAACATCAATCAATAATTCCTGTCCACAATCACATGTATAACTCATAATCATAATTGTAGTTCTAAATTCCACATCCAAGACGAAGATAATTTTCATCACCTGTCTTTACCTGGAACATCAAAGATCATGGTTATACCAAATCACAGTTCCTGTTCATAATCATACTAATAAATTCATCTTTGCATCACGGGCCAAAGATATTCATCAACAGTTCATATTTACACTACATGCCAAAGATATTCAACAACAAGTCATCTTTGCACTACGGGCCAAAGATATTATTATCTCAAAGAAATATATAATCATTTCAGAATTTATATAACCAATAATTATAACCATGTTGATCATTTCACCTTTGCACTTAAGCTAAAGATATTCAATTATAAATTCAATGGTCATGATCATACCAGTCACAATTCAACTTTTCACTACTGGACAAAGAGAACCCTAGTCATGATCATACCAATAATCTACCCATCTTTACACTCAAGTCAAAGAGAAATATCATCATTAGGGTTATAAAAATGTTATATATGATAAAAAAATAATATGATCAACATATAGTTTTAATCTCAAGAGTAATATTCATAAATCAACTATAATTTGGTTAGAAAAAGAAACCAATTTTGTCATGAATAGTAACTCGTGAATAGTAACCCATGAATAGTAACTCGTGAATAGTAACTCGTGAATAGTAACTCGTGAATAGTAACTCATGAATAATAACTCGTGAATAGTAACTCATGAATAGTAACTCATGAATAGTAACTCGTGAATAGTAACTCATGAATAGTAACTCGTGAATAGTAACTCATGAATAGTAACCCCGACATGAAAAGTTCTAAATTTGATAAAAAGTTCAGATCAATACTTCGGCATAATGATATTGAAGAAAATAATATCATTTAAGAAGAAATAACATCCCTTACTATCCCTTACAATCCCGTACTATCCCTTACAATCCCTTACAATCCCTTACCTCAAAAGAGCAGTACTTCTGACTGGAATAACGCTGAACGAACTTGCACCGTATAGCAACACTCAAGATATCAAAATACTCACAAGAATACACTCGATAATATAGAGAGAGAAATAGAGAGAAAACTTCAGTTTCTGATGTGATTTTTAATTCTAACCTAAGCACCCTATTTATAGGAAAATGCTTAGAACACCAAAACAGAAAATTGAATAAATTAATAATATAATTTTCTTAATTTCCTTAGCACACCACATCAGCTGATTTCCACCATTAACATGTGCCACTAAAATTTCAAAAACTTTTTTCTTAATAAAAATAATTAAAACTTCCAAAAATCAATTATTTCGGAACTTCAGAACTTCAATAATTCATAAAAAAATAGCCCTTTATTCAGAAAATTCAAATCTCGCAAGTTTTTATAGGAAATTCAATTCTTTACAACTTTGCAGAAGAAAGTTTTTCCAAATTCCGAACAGAAATTGACCGAAATCCACAAACGGATAATTTTACAGTCTATAATAAATTTTCGGCCAAGAATTGTGTCCACCAACACACAAAACATGTGTTAAATATTTAATCTAACAAAAATACTCTTCCTTCTCATATACTCATATATCCCACATTCATTGTAAAAATATCACCGTTAATATATTATTAAAATAATATATTTAAATGAATTATTTTATCAGAAAAAGATAAAATATTAATTTTTAACAATTGTCACATTTAAAAATTTTCTCCATCTATATCCACATACAATTAATATTTTTCTCATTATATAAATCAATAATTAATTATACACAAATAATATTACAGAATCACAGTACTGGCAACCAGGCCGTTCCTAGGAAAGAGGGGGCTTTCCAATAAGGATCTCTTCCTTACTGGCGCGCAATTAGATGACCAAACCTCTCCTTAGACAGAACTTTCTAGACATTGCCAATAATATTATCTAATAATATTATTCAGATAATATGAATTATTGCTTCGATAATAGAAAATACAGTGTAGTGACAATTATTAAAACAACAGTAGTATAAAATATCAACGCAGCAATTATTGAATCAATAAAATAAAATACTGAACAGTAATTACTGTAACAATTATTGAGTAATGCCTTCTTACGTAAAAATCAATAATTGGTGCAATACCGTGTGCTACTGTGCAACAACGCGTATTACTGTGTTTTAACCACCGGGTATTCTAACAGTGTTAACGGTAATAACTACGCCGTTATTTATAAACAACTTACTCTTGTCGTTTTCTTCATCCAATCTCTTTCCGTTATGGGGCCCACAAAAGACTGCGCCGTCGTACGAATATTCTCCGACAGTAAGAATATTCCACGACCAAGCGAATATTCCCCGACAACAATGAATATTTTATAACCACTTGTGTATTTCGAAAAAAAATTCATATATCACCCTTAACTTTAATATTTATCAATTTAATCATTTACTAAATAGTAATTATAAGAAAAATTGAATACTTTTATTTCATAAAATTCGGGGTCTTACAATCTTCGTCATACATTCTGGTGGAGCAATATGAAGAGAGAGATAGCGTTGTTTATCTCAAGGTGTCTAACTTGTCAACGAGTCAAAGCGGAGCATCAAGTACCAAAAGGTCCATTGCAACCACTTGAAATTCCAGAATGGAAGTGGGAGCACATTACCATGGATTTCGTTACCGGTCTTCCTAAGGTTTCTCAAGGTATAGATGCGATTTGGGTCATTGTTGATAGATTGACCAAGTCTGCTCATTTCTTACCGATACGAGAAACTTATACACTTGAACGTATTGCTCGTATGTACATAAACGAGATTGTAAGACTGCATGGTATGCCAGTATCCATAGTTTCTGATCGAGACCCAAGATTCACTTCACGATTTTGGGTTAGTTTACAAAAAGCTATGGGTACAGATTTACGATTTAGTTCGGCATATCATCCTCAGACGGACGGACAATCAGAGAGGACTATTCAAACTCTAGAAGATTTATTAAGACTCTGTATCTTTGACTTCAAGGGAAGTTGGGACAAGTTCTTACCATTGGTGGAGTTTTCCTACAACAACAGTTATCAAGCAAGTATTGGCATGGCTCCATTCGAAGCATTGTATGGAAGAAAATGTCGTTCTCCAGTATGCTGGGATGAGGTAGGTGAAGCAACGTTATTGGGACCGGAGTTGGTACGTATGACTACAGAAAAGATTCAAACGATCCGACAACGTATAAAAACCTCACAAGATCGACAAAAGAGTTATGTTGATCTTCATCGAATGGACATGGAATTTGATATAGGAGATCATGTGTTCTTACGTGTTGCTCCGTGGAAAGGAGTTATGAGATTTAGAAAGAGAGGAAAGCTCAATCCTCGATTCATCGGTCCATTTTTAATCCTCGATCGGGTAGGAACTGTGGCTTATAGACTCGCTTTACCGCCAAGTATGTCTCGTGTTCATAACGTTTTCCACATATCCATGTTACGCAAATATGTGGAAAACCCGAACCACATTATTGAGTTAGAACCGGACGAAATAGCGGAGGATTTGACGTATGAAGAAGTTCCTGTTCAAATCTTGGATAAGAAGGAACATATTCTACGCTCCAAGGTTATACCTCAAGTCAAAGTTTTGTGGAGAAACCACGATGTTGAGGAAATGACTTGGGAGTTAGAATCTGAAATGAAGTCAAGGTATCCTTACCTCTTCGACATACCAGGTATGTACCCTAATTTCGAGGGCGAAATTTCATAAGAAGGGGATGTTGTAAGACCCCAACTTTAATAAATAAAGATGAATTTTCTATAAATAACATTTTTGAATATTATGGAGTTAATTTGATATAATGTTATAGTTGTGGGTAATATTTATAAATTTTGTAAAGTAAGCAAGTTGTTATAAAATATTCGTTTGGTCGGGGAATATTCTGTTTGTCGGGGAATATTTGTACGACGGCACAATCATTGGTGGACCCCACAACAGAAGTATTGTCGTAGTTAGAAAACGACAAAAATTATCTTTCTATAAAATAACGGCTGAGGTGTTACCGTTAAAACTGTTGAACTACCCGGTAGTAATAGTACAGTAATATGCGTGGTTGCATAGTAGCACACGGTATTGATTATTGATGCTTACGTGAGAAGTCACTCAGCTATACTCAATTATTGCTACAGTAATTGCTGCATCATATCTCTTAAATTATTGTCATAGTATCATCTGTATAATATGTTATATTATTAAATCAATAATTGAGACGTTGTGGTAAGTTTGGTTATTTTTATGGGGGGCCATATGTCATCATCTAAGAGTCTCTTCGTCAATAGTAATTACCGTCGTCAATAGTAATTACCGTCGTCAATAGTATTTACCTTGGTCAATAGTAATTACCTTCGTCAATAGTATTTACATTGGTCAATAGTATTTACCTTAGTCAATAGTAATTACATTCGTCAATAGTATTTACCTTGGTCAATAGTAATTACTTTCGTCAATAGTAGTTGTCCCTTCAATATTACCAAGAGTCATTTGATCCTTCGTTAAGACCAAGAGCCACCCTCAGTTTTTCTATAAATAAAGGCCTAGGGCTTCATTATTTTTCACGAATTCATTTAAGCTATAGAGAGAGAAAGTATAGATAGAATAAGAGAGAGAGAATAAAAGTATTTTGCTACTTCACTTTTCCAATATCCAGTTCTTTTAAGGTAAGGGGTGTTATTCTTTCTTATTCATGAAGAGAACTGTTGTTGTTCCATTTCTTATTATTCTGTTAACCTGTATACGCGGTCTACCCTATACTTGGTGACATTCTTCTATTATTCTGTTGGAACATCCTGTCTGTGTGTTTTACACCGGACCTGGTTCCGTTTTTATTATTATTCTGTTGGAACATCCTGTCTGTGTGTTTTACACCGGACTTGGTTCCGTTTTTATTATTATTCTGTTGGAACATCCTGTCTGTGTGTTTTACACCGGACCTGGTTCCGTCTTCATTATTATTCTGTTGGAATATCACGTCTGTACGTTTTACGCCAGACCTGGTTCCATTATTTATTATTATGTGGGAATAACCTGTCTGTGCGGTCTATCGCATGCATGGTGATTTCTTTTATTAATCTATTTTTTATTATACTCAGTTGTTTAAGTTTTGACTTCTATACTCCATGAAATTAGTGGAATATCCTTGATATTTGCGCTTCATCTAGTATCTATTCATGAAAATATTCTCCTGATCATTCTTGATTTTTACTCCACAAAGCAGTATCATGTTGACAATTTGGACGTTGTTAATTCTTGGATAAATTAATTCTTGAACTTGTTTTATTGAATTCTTATATCATTGTCATCATCCTCATGTTTATAAAATGTTAAAAGTCATCTGTGGCCTGTAGTGCATAGATGGACTTGGTATGATTATGACCAGAGATTTTTCGATATAATCATGACCGTAATGTTACAAATGATGTGGTATAAGTCCTCGTTGGCCCGTAGTGCATTGATGGACAGTTGTTGGCATGATCATGACCATTAATGAATACACGAATATCATTGGCCGTAGTGCAGGGGTGATTCGATGATGTGAGTTATTTTATTAAGCTGAGTCCCAGCGATAACAGTGTTGAAAAACCTTTTAAATCATAAAAGATAGTAGAGTTTATTTTCTACTTGACTCTTTTAATGGATTGCTTGTTCCACTGCAGTTAAACTTGATGTCTATTGTATTTTATTAGTTTAACATTGTTGAAGACTAATGATAATTTATTCTGCATTATCTTAGTCATAATATTTCTTACTGGGCTAGTTGAGCTCACCCTTTCTTTCACTGTTCTCTTCAGGAAATGAGAACGTAGCCGGGACAAGTCGGAGAACGGAGTGATGGTCCGAATGATAGTATTAGTTAGTAGTCCTCACTATTCTATGTAATGGTGTGTTAATAAATGTAATGAGGACTCCTTTTGAGTATGAATACGCTCTAGAAGATAATGTTTGTATTCAAACTCACAGTTTATGTTTTGTCGTATTGTACACGACAGTTGTATTAGTAAGTTGTATTTGTATTTTGTACTATGTATCTGACGACCCAAGATGGGTGATGTATACCTAATTTTGGGGGCGTCACAGATATGTATTTATTTAATTTTTATTGATATATAATTATAATAATTGTATAGTATATAATAAAAATTATTAATCATAAAATTTATTTTATTTTAAATTTTTATGAGTTATACCAATTTTAAAATTTAATATATCTATATAACCTCAAAAATTAAATAATATTTATAATTTTAGAACAAAAAAAATTAATTTATTTGTAAAAATATTAATTTTCAAAATAAAAATACATGAAACACACTTACCTAGTAACCTTTGAAATATTAAAATTTGTCATTCAGGCTGCTATTGCAATTTGCAAGTGTGCGTAGTGCGCATCATGTACAACTTAGATCGCATTCAGAACGCACCCTTTTTTTTTTTCTCGCGTTCCTTTTTATATGTTCAAACATTCTATCACCATCACGAAATCCCTCACTCGCTCTCTTCATTTCGTAGAAACCCTAATTATCTCCCTCTAATTTGAATCTTCCTCTCAAATTCAGACCATCTCGCACTTCAGCTTGGGAAATATTCATCAAACTTGAGAAATCCCAAAGAATGGAGTTCTCCGATTAACGGCGGCGCCATCACTCCCGAGTAATTATCACTTCGAATTTTCAGCGTCCGTAATCGACTAGCTATTTTATCTCACATATTAGATGTTAACTGTTTGTAGAGATTTACATCTCATATTGATCTCTCTATGACATTTTAGGATTTAGCCTAACCTGTTTTTCGTTATTTTTTTATTTTCAGAGAGTGCCTGATTACGTTCGTTGGCTTGATTGTTATGTACGCAGTCGTAATTCTAAAGTACTAGAAGATTTGAATGCCTCAAACTGGAATTTGATTTATTTTTAAATTTCAAAGTAAACTTTAGGATGAGATTCTGAATAATACTAGTATTATATTTTTAGAGTTTCTTAATATGTATGTAGCGTTTCTATACTTAGATTTTTGGGTTCTTAGTTGCTTGTGCTCACTGTTGAGATATCTATGAATTGATCTTTGTTTGATTTTCAGATTCTAGCTAATTGTTATATTGACAGTTGAGATTTGAAATTTGAACTCGGCTCAAGTTGTGCAAATGTTGATGGCTGGGAAACAAAAGCTGCAAAGCGTAAGCCGCTAAATACACAGTTTCTAGTTATTATTCCCTTGCTTGTCTCGTTATATTTGTTTAATCTTAGTCCTTAGATTTTAGCTCATATTTTATCTAATAGATTTTCTGGATGAATTTAAGTTGCTTTGTTCTTCAGTATTTTACACTAGAGTATGTTTTTTTATTTTTGAAGTTGTCATTGTATTGTTAGGCTTGATTTTTTGAAAATTTGTGGTCCTTCTGTAATAAGTTGTACAACCCAGTATTTATGGACAGCTGCGTTTGATAAATTAATTGTAACTTTAAATCATAGGATATAATGAGTGACTGCCGGAGTTTCGGCAGCAATAACCATCCATGTAGTCAATCCCGAAAGATCTCCATAGGAATTGTAGTAGACAAATCTGACAAAACAAGGCCCAATAATGTAAGGGAAGATGCGGCTCTGCTTCAAACCACGGGAAATTCAACTTCTGGCAAAACGAATGCCATTAATAATTCAAACAAGATGGAAAAGGTCGGGGATCCCAGAAAAGGACAACAAACTGAGGATCCAGAGAAGGAGACTTCCCCTTGGGTTTCCACTAGATCCCTCCATCAGAATATACCATCTCATGAGGCAGTTCTTAAGGCAAAACAAGCTTCAAGTTTACCACCATCCACTAGTTCTGTGCTCAAGCAGCGTCAAAGGTCTAATGATGCAAACGGTTCACAGGGAACGTATTCTGTGCAGTTTACTGACAACCAGAAGTCAATTTTACAGTTTGATGATGAACAGCGAAAAAAATTCAACAGGGTGAGCTCTAGGAGGAACGAAGGGAGAGATGCTAGCTCTGCAAGGGTTGAGGAATTTTCATTTGCAACTGCACAACAAGTTAGTGTTCCAGATAAAGAAGTGACAGAGAACAAAACAAACAATACAGAAAACAAGGGAAATGAAACTTTAAGAATGAAGCTTTGGGAAGTCTTGGGAACTGTTCCATCACCCGCCAAGCAGTGTTCTAATTCTCAGGCTTTAAAGACTGGTACAGATAATTTAGAGTCAGAGTTGAGAACTGATGTGAAGGTTAATACTATTGTCATGCCCAGACAGAATTCAGACACAATAGAAAGTGATTCTGACAGTCCCAATGCTATGAGGAGGCCTGTGACTCGTTCTTTAACCCGTAAGAGGCCTAATAAAGTCCAAGAAAACAAAATGAAAAATATACCCTCCTCTAGTTATAAACAGAAGCACCCAGAAAAAAACATATTCTCTTCAGAAGAAGGATGGTCCAGGAGAATTTCTGCTGACGCCAATGGTGGCTCTTCTGTTTCTAAGAGAAAGAAGAGTCAGCGAGAGAGTTCCAGAACTGTGCCACATAAGTTTTGCATTCCTGAATGCAATGATGCAAATGGGGCTCATCAAGCTGCCTATAGAAGCAAAACAAAAACTCCTGTTGAGAAATCATCTTTATTTGGAAACAGATTGGGTAGATTTAACAATTTACCTTCTACGGAAAGCAAAGATTCCCACAAATCCCCAGTTATGGAGAAGACTGATAAGCTGGGTAATCTTGATGAGCCAACATTACAAAAAAGTTTGGATCAACAAGAAAATGTGGTCAATCCATCATTGAATAACATCTTAGACCCTCAGGTTGATTTCCACAACCCCACAGTGGAAATGAAAAACTCCAATAAAACCTCTTCTCTTGGATCCTCACCAAAAAATAACAATGGAGAACAGCATGTTCATAGTTCTATAGATAGGGTACTTAACATGGAAGGCATCCTGAGCTTCAAGAGTCTCCTTACTAAAAAGCCAGATTCTGACAAGAAAAATGAAGCAATGGAAACATCTGTATCCTTTCTATAATGCTACTTTCATTATTGATTTGGCGACATGTTCTGCTTTCTATTCCGTTTTAGTCTCCATTCCTGTTTCTTTTCCTTATTGAATCTAAAGGATGATGAGGGGGAACATGAAGATTCCCCTGTTACAAAATCAGTGCCAATCATGGATAAAAATTGCACAGAAAGTAGTCTGTCTAAATCATTATCTGAAGAAAATGATTTTGAGAGCTCTGATGAAGAAGGTTCACCAACTGAAGGTTACATATAGATTCCCTTAAACATGCCTTAAGTGTATATATGCTGATTCTCTAGAGTATTACATTCTTTGGAAAACCTGTGGTAAGATTTAAGATCAGCAACGGGAAAAAAAGAATGTATTTAATTGTCTATTGATTCTCTTTTCCTTCTTTAATTTCCTTAACTGGCCATCTTTACCAAGACTCTGTTTTGGGTGTGAATTACTAGGTGATATGTATTATAGCTGAACCTGATTATTAGCATTGTAGTCCTAGTCTCCTAGATAGTGGCGATAATTATTGGACTATGTTTTTTATTTTTTCATTCACATGTTGGTCTCTCTCTTTTTTTTCTTTTTTTATGTCTTACATTTACGTATAAATCGGTTTCACATTTAGACAATTTGTATATATATGCTGGAAAGTGGGTTCCAAGTAGTATAATAAGGCCACAACACATTGTTAATATTTCTGATGGATATGTGCAGGTCCCAGTGAAGCGGAAACGCCGTCTCCACATATTGGTACTGCTCAGAAATCGGAATTTGTGTTTCATCCAACTAAAAGGCGTCGAATTCATGAAGGTGTTGAAGTTACTGGATTTAGTCCCACCCCAGCTTCTCCAAAAGGCATGCCTCTGTAAAATTAATTTTTTCTGACCTTCTGATTGCTGTTTATTTCTCTAGCTGTTATAATTTTAGGGTAACGCGAGTCTCAAATTTTTGGTCTTAAAAAGTGTCTCAAATGATGTGTCATAAAATACTATTAAAATATTCAATGACACATCATTTGAGACCTATTTGAGATAAAATTTGAGACGTCCTTTTTCCTCCCTAGTGCGGTCATTTCAAATATTGTCTGTGGCTTTATAAATTGCGCAGGGACTGAAGAAATTAATAGCCTTCCTTCAGAACTAAACCAAGAGAATGGGTTGGCTAGGTATTTCTCCTTGTTGGATATAAACATTCTATTCACCATTTATACGTGTGATTTATTTTAGTTTTGACTTTGCTTTGTTCCAGTGCTGTTGCTTTATTTGCTGTGATTTTGGAAAGAGTTAAAAGCAAAATGAAGTCAATGACTAGCAAACGATCAGCTGAAATTCTGACATCTGTTGCCACAGAAATACATTTGCAGTTACAGAATGCCGAATCTCAAATTCAAACAGACGTGTATGTATTCAGAACTGTCAACTTTAAAATTCAAGGACTTTATTTCTAAGGTCAACCGTGGTGATATTTTCAGGGGGAAGCTAACTACTATTGGTAAATCAAAAAGAAAACGACTGGAGACTAGATTCCAAGGTAATTAATTTTTAACATTCTAATAAATTGACTGAGTGCTGTTGATCGGTCTGGAGAGACCTGGTGCTGGTAACTCATAATACCTCTTCTGATAATACACATTGATTCTGCTCAAGATGACTAATTTTGTGGTAAACTATATGTCAATATATGTGCATATAATCTATTTCAACTTGGTGGAAGCCATATCTGTGTGTTTTATGTAGATCACGAGTCATGACAGAGGTTAAATAGTGACCTTAACACCAGACTACCCGAGCAATGTGGAGTTAATTGCATTTACCCTTAAATATAAAAATTTAAATGTTTGTGAGTAAAATATCGGACTTACGAATCTACAAATTTTTGTTCTAATTATTACTTAACAAATGATTTTTTGACACTACTTTCAATTACCGTATATCAATGCTCCAGGATTGTTAACTGGAATAATGGTACCAAAGCCTTAAGCTTGTCAAAAAACACATGAATTTGTTTCTAGAGAACCTTAGTATTGTTGTGTTAATAACCTAGAATATTACCCTTTTGTTTTGGTACATGGGCCAGCTGGGCCTCAATATTACATATTAAAGTACTAAACGGGCAAAGGGTGTGCAAGTATTTTTAATAAATAATAACCCAAAAAAGGAAAGGTGTGAAAGTTATTTGACCATAGATAATCTGTTTGAGATCCTTGAAAGGGGTGTGGACGGTGTTAATGTAATGAAATGAAACAAAACCATTCCACCTGAGAAGTGTTTTTTTCATCAAATAATAAATCAATTCAAGATTATTAGGATATTATGGATCTTCAAAATCTCTCAGCATCCGCTTTAGTTGACCCTGTACTTTTTAACGGCTGTGTTGCTTGCCATCTTTCAGATCAGTATAGAAAACATGTGTTTATTGTGTTCCAATTTAAAACCTGATTCTTAAGACGACTGAATTTTTATGCAGAGCAACAAGATCAACTCAAGGTCATATATGAAAGGTTCAGAGATGAGGTTAATCAGCATCTTCAGTATTGCAGGAGTACACTTGGAGGGCTGGAAGCACACCAGATAGAGTTCAAAGGAACTGTGGAGAAACAAAGTATGACATTATCTTTATCTTGAAGTGATCTTTACAAATTTGCAGATTTAAATCTTGTTGTTAATTTTGTTTCAGTTTCAAACCTGAGTTTATGATACTAGTTAGACCTTCCCATAATATAAGATAAGAGTTCTGGTATGTAGGTGGAATTTGGGAGACGCTAATAGATCTCATTTGTGTCTCAGTATATTAGACATGAGTACCGCAGACCGCGTTGGAACTAGGAGTGATATGCTCTCCTTTCATTTGAGTCTATAACTACTATTATATTGGTTTGCTTTCACCATGATAGCCTGATCTTAAGATGTCCAAAGAGTTTCTATTTAACTTTGTCTTTGCCACTCTTTTTTAGAGTATTACCCTTGCAATTTAGATGAAACTGGAAAACAGACTAAACCTCATTTATTGGGATGGAAATAGTTTGCCTTGTATCTGTGGCTAAAGTGACGTGTAAATAGAACTTCTATGTTGGATACTTGGATATTCTTATCTTACCAAGCATACATTGGAGAGGTTTTATGAAATATATCAAGTTCATAAATAAGAAAGAAAATTTAGAGGTGATACACGTGTTATAAATAGGTGATACATGTGTTATAAATACGTTCTATCTTCTTAAAAATAAGTTTTTTTCTTAATAAAGAGACTTTGAAAGTAGGTACTATCTTAGTAAATAATGAAATTTATCTTATATCTTTCTTATCATTAGATGTCCAATGTAATTCTTTTTCTATAAATAATAAATTTCAAGGTAAACTGTGTCTTGAAAGTAGTTAATATCCAAGTAAGTAATGAAATGTATCCTTTTTGTTAGATATTATTATTACTACTATTATGTTTAGTGTCACTAGATTGTGATAACTAAGAAGTTAAGCAGACCATCCAAAGTTCCAAACCAAACCTATTCCCCTTATAATATAGATGTTACTCCCTCCGTCTCAAATTATCTGCTGTTTTAACAAAAAAAATTTGTCCCACAATATCAGCTTTTTCAAGATTTCAATACATTTTTTTCCTTTGTTTTCCAAGTTTGCCCCTTTACCCTAATTAATGATAGTCATTACTCTCATTAATGCCTCTCCTCTTTTTAAGCATCTTTTCATATTCTCACCAATAAGGATTCATGCGCAGAAAACAAAAAAGTCAATACATAAGGGTATTTTAGTATATTTATCACATATATTGGTATGTGTGTGGAACTCTAGAAAAGCAGATAATTTGGGACGGAGGGAGTATTTGCTAAAGACAAACACTGACGTGTTAGCTTATTCTGGTTAGACTGCTTGTTTTACTAGAATGACATTACACAGCTTAGGTGTTTGCAGTACTGAAGCAAAATTAGACATCCAAGTGGATATAGACTCCCATGTCTTGTATGATCGTTACCTAAAGGATTTCTAATGGTAATATACTGTTGACCATTTACATAGATGCAATAATGAATTCTGATGTATATATTAATTTTTTTTGTTATCAGAAGCATCACACAAGAAACTTCTGTTGCAAGCAGAAGAAGCAATTGAAACCCAACTCAATGATGCTCAAAGAAGAATAACCGCTGTCCACAAGGTGAGTTTCCATTTCTTACAATCTGGATAATTTATGACTGGAGAAATAGTGCTATCATTTTATTTTTATTTTTTGTCTTCTTTGGCTACATGGTTTTAGAGATTGATGGCCACCAGCCTTCTGCGACACAATATAATTTGTTACATAATATACATTCGGGGGATGCACTTAGGCACTCATCCTTCTTGGTCTAGCATGAAGTATTTTCTTGTTTTGCATTTACAATAATGCATCTTATTTATCATTTTAACATCTATATATTAACTTCCTTCCTCAGTTCCTCCCATCTTTATGGGTCAAAAAATGGAGATATGTAGTCTTAGGATACATATTCCGGATATTCATACATTACAACTTTATGGTAATGTTTCAGTTTCATAATATATGCTAACCTGCAATCACTGGGATGCCATTGTGAAAAATGAGTTCTTGCTTGACATAGCGAGACCGCTCCTAGGTGTCTGAAATTTTGCTGGACCACCTACATTCTGTGACTTACTCCAATCGACCATATAACATTTCATTTGATTGACAACTTGAAAACTCTGGTGTGACATACTTGCAATTGGTCTTGTGCATTGCAGTCAGCAAGGGAAAAGATGCTTCAATTGAAATACGTAATAGCCGAGTGTCTCAATGAGGATACTCTCCGTTAGTATAAATTCCACTGGTTACATGCAAGATGGGATGTTGCAAAGAGTTGGTGTAAAAGTCCATAAAGATTTTTAGTTGAAGCTAAGAGTTTGATTGTATATGTAACATAATAATAGCGTTATACTCATTTCATACTACATAATACTTCTCCAGTTGCAATGTTTTTATTGTAGAGAGTACAATTTTCCTAGTGGCAGTCGCCTTTTGTTTTTGTGGACTTTTGGGTTATTATGTTTTTTATCTATCATGTAGTGAAGTAAATGACAATTCATGAATTGGCTTTGCAAGCAAGGATACACCGAAGACATGACTGGGGTTTGTAGTATCCAATATTAGTAAATTGAACATGGAATTGTTTGGTAATTGAACATTTTATTAAGGCATTTGTTTTTTCAAGGAAGTTGGTTTATATTAAAATTTAAAATATTCAAAATGACTAAATTTTGTTTTATTCTCCAAAGTAGTTATATTTTGTACCTACTTTTGGTGAAATATCAATTTTCTATTAATAATACAATGCAACGGTATTATCTTCTTGGGGGATAATAGACTCTTTGGTTATTGTATTATGGTTCGATTTTTTATTGTGGTTATCGATTTTTTTTGTTACAATTGCATGACTATACTCTAAAATAATTACCAAATAGTCATTCCGTATGATTTCCGTCTAAAAAATAGACAGAAGTGTTGAGGTGACATATTAACTCCTTTTTCTATGCTGATATGGAGCGCAAAAATGCAAAGAACTACCAAAACTATTAGTACTTCAGCTGAATAATCCCAAAACTAATAATAATAATAATAATAATAATAATAATAATAATAATTTTTAAATAATAATAAAAAAATTTAAATAATAATAATAATTTCAAATTAATAATAATAGTAATAATAATAATTTTTAAATAATAATAATAATAAGAATTACAAAATAATAATAATAATAATAAATTTAAAAAAAATTATATAAATAATAAAAATATTTTTATATGACGTGCATAGATTTAGTTGATTCATAATAATAATAAAAATAATAATAAATTCAAAATAATAATAATAAAAATATTAATAATAGAAATATTTTTATAATAATTATTTTTATAGTAATAATATAAAAATATTTTTATATGAATAAAAATAATAGTAATAATAATAGTAATAATAAATTTTTTAAAAAATTATTATTACTATTATTATTTTAAAAATTATTATTATTACTATTATTATTATTTATAAATTATTATTATTATTTTGAAAGTATTATTATTATGAACCAACTAAATCTATGTAGGGACAATTAGCATGGTTATTCATATAAAAATATTTTTATTATTTATATAATTTTTTTTAAAATTTTTAATTTTAAAAATATTATTATTATTATTATTATTTTAAAATTATTATTATTATTATTTTAAAATTATTATTATTATTTTTGAAATTATTATTATTATTATTATTATTATTATTATTATTTCAAACCAACTAAATCTATGCAGGGACAATTAGCATGGTTATTCATATAAAAATATTTTTATTATTTATATAAATGTTTTTAAAATTATTATTATTATTTTAAAAGTATTATTATTATTAGTTTTGGGATTATTTAGTTGAAGTACTAATAGTTTTGGTGGTTCTTTGCATTTTTGCGCTCCACATCAGCATAAAAACGGAGTCAATATGCCACTTAAGCACTTCCGTTCGTTTTTTTGGAAGAAAATCATACGAAATGACCATTTTGTAATTATTTTAGAGTATAATTATGCGATTGTAACAAAATAAAATTCGATAACCACAATAAAAATAGAACCTAATACAGTGACCAAAAAGTCTATTATCCCTCGTCTTGGGGGCCAAGATTATAATGTCTTCACAAAATAAAGAAAAACAAAAATCGCCCATATTTTCAAAATAAATAAAAATCAATTTGTTTTCACTTCAGTAAACCATACAATTGGCATTGGAAAATTCTAACCAAGACTTTGTCCCAAGTCACAAGTCACAACTCTCTTGGCTTCAAAAAGATTATACAAAGTACAACAAGATACAGCCTAGAGTTCTTATACAACTCGCAAATTTTTTGTGTACTCGTTTACTTTCAAGATGTAAAGATATTTATCTACAGCCTACAAGATTACAAGTGAATAACTAATGGTTTAATTGTTGGCATTACATGTTGCATAAACCGGATATTTACTAGTTATGCAGCTTCAAGCCTCGGATCTTTTGACATGTTTCTTGTTGGTTTTTTAGAGTCCATCACAACTGATTCCTTGCCTGCAGCATCTATTAGTTTAAGATTTGATAATGCATTACTCAGTAAATCAGCTGTTTCTGAAGACTCTGTTACTCCTGCTGAATGCTCCATTCCAACAGTGGACATTGAAACTTGAGAAGATGCACCCCCAACTTCCAACTCTAGCTTTCTAAATTCATCTTCGATATCTTCATCCTCAATATCTGCATATGATGTCGTTGATTCTGAAAAATCCACACAGACGCGTGTTAGAAGCTCTTGAATATATAGTCAAGCTGTAAATAGGGGAGAAGATGTTATCTAGCACCGAGTTTGTTATCTTCCTGGATCTGGGATCACACCCACAAGGGCAAACAAATTCAATCTCTTCTTTTACTGCTAAGGACCAACATAGATTTTCTGAAGGGTCCTCGTGTGTGTGTAGTGTGTGTGTCACTCGTGTAATGCAAGTTTTAGTACTATTCACACAATGCAAGGTTCCAAAGAATAAATAAATCAGCTGAAACCCTAAACATTTGATGAGTCCCTTACTAATATATATCACTGGCAGCGATAGTCTGATATAGCTGGCCATCTTAGCACCAATAAATTACATTGTCGGGATTGGCTTCAGCTAGCCACTTAAGACTTGCAGATCAATTACACTGTGTCTTTAGTCTACTATTCTAATCTTGATCAAATTCATTTATCTTCTTTAGTTTGTGATTTTATAGAGTCCAACTCAAGGTATATAAAAAATGTATATTTCTTATAAGTGGCAACAGGAATGTCAAAAAATTACCGAGAACTTTATCAACTTCCTTCTGTGATTCAATGCTCTCATCAAGTTCCTGCAAACAGAGCTGAACTTCTTCTACGCTCATCCTATTTTCCTTTATTGTCCTTGCACCAATTTTCATGGCTTCAGACACCTGTCATTAGAGGGTCACGGTAAGTAACTGAAAACACAGTAGCACACTCCAAGGAACTTGGTAAGGTGAGAAATATGTAACTTGAACCCCTAATGATTTTACTCGACAAGCGAGTGAGTTTTGTCAGTGTGTGCCCGTTTAAAACACCAACACAAATAAGTAGCTACACAATTAACTATTTCATCAACCAAAATACAATAGAAGTGCAACAAAGCAAATCTTTAAAATTTCTGCTGAACAACTAACCTCTTTTGATGATTCAGCATCTGCAATAACTCTGATGACTTCCTCCACTTGATTCAAAAGTGTTGAACATTTTTCTCTACCTTGAGAGGCCAGTTTTAGTTTTCTTGTATGCCTTAGTGCAATTACTTTGTTCCCAGATTTCAGTGAAGCTAACGCTAAATTTCTTGAACTGCATTCCAAACCAATGTTTTTTAAGGACAAAGTTGCTAAAATATGACTGAACTTTAGGTTCCCATAATATTACGAATATATGCCTTATGTGCACTGTACAAACATATGCTTGATAGACCCCAGAGTTTCTCAATTAGAATTAAAACACATAATTTCTTAAGCAGCAGGCATGGTACTACACACTCAAGGGAGTCGATATACAAAATAAACATCATTTGAATGACCACAATATAAGGTCTTCCGTCCCACACTTTGTCAGGTCATGACCATATCACTCATGGGAGTATATGTCTGTTATCTATATTATTTCAAATACTTAAAATACTTTGCAATAGCCACAAGTCTTACATTTCACAACGTTGGTCAATCACGTCAAGCTGTTGCTGAAGCTTTTCTGCTGTCCAAATTAAGTGCATGACATCGTAATCTAGGCTTGTAGCATTGGAAACTGCTCTTGGTGAAAGAGAGACTTTCACACCCTGCAAGAGAAAACTATATGTTCTGAGATAACCACCAATGAAGGAAACAAACAGGCAAGTAAAGGGTTAGTGATTGGAGCCAATCTTTTGCAGAGTAAGTGAATCAAATTCGGTTCCATGGAAACTGAGATTTGAAATGGGATACAGAAAATAAAATATCACTAGAGTACCTCTATAACATCCTTCCTGTTTATTACAAGATATTTTGCTTTTCCACACCCTGATAGATGACTTAAGACTGCATATGCTTCATCTGATCCTCCACAGATCTCCCGTAATTTCCTCATCGTAATGATGCACGAAGAAGTCCAATGGTTGTCAGATAATACTTTGACAACTTCAGCAACTTTCTCCTGAATATCATGAAAAAATTCTACAGAACTTTGCAATACATTTTTGGCAATATTCCAATCTAATACAAATTCAAAAATAGAAGTCCTGCACTAAATAGACAGTAGAACTGTAGGACATCATGAACAATATACAATGTCCAACAAATAAAAAGGTTACTAATATAAACTACAGAAAATAATGAAAAGATACCATTAATACAGAAGTCTGGAAGCAATAAAAGAAGATGTAACAAATACATGGAGTCTTGGTAATAGAAACAATTAAGAAGAATCCATAAATAGAGAGCAATTCCAAGAAGTTACGACCAACAAGCAAACATTCAAATAATCAGTTTATAATAAATATCTTCAAGCAATTCATTTTAAATATGATATCTAGCCCAAAAGTTTGGTTCTCAAAGGCACATCGCATGATCAAACCTTGCCAACTTCAAGGCTACTTGCATTTAGTTCTTGCACATGTTCATTGCTCTCGTACGATGAGTCGAGTTGTCAGATAGTGAGATAGTAGTATATATTATGAAGGAGTAGGTTAAGGGATAGGTGGTGTAGTTTAAGCTTTCTTTTTACAGCAAGTTGTGAGTCCTATAAATAGCTACTTGAGTCTGTTATTTCATTTCTTATGCATTGAATGATAATAGAAAACTGAGAAGTATGTTTGCTCTCAATCTCTCTCTTTCTCTCACTTCTCTCTTCTCTGTATCTCCATGTCTTCTCTGTTTCTTACCCTAGTTTCTATTCTCTTCCTCTCTAAAACTCTGAAATCTCTATCTCTTCTCTCTAATATCTCATAAACCCTAAGTCAGAACCTCTAAGGCCTGACACGAGTGCCCAATGGATTTGTTGGATGATAAGAGGTTCAAATCCCCGTGTTCTAGAAAAAATATAACTAATAAATATGGCATGTCGCATGTCCGTGCCACTACCAATTCAGTTGAGGCTCCTTCACAAAAATAATTATTGAACATTTTCTATTAGTTTTAAGGTAACTTTTTCTAGATCCATTCCTAAAAATCAGATATGCAGGTAGAAAGAATGAAGCGTACACCTTATTAACAGATAGACAACATCAGCTTACCTTCAATAGTATCAAAAGAATAAGATGATCTTCTGTGCAATCTAGTGATGTTGATGATCTAGCCAAGCCTGCAACACGTACAACTCTTCTAAAAATCTGGGAGAACCGCCCAGTTGTTGGATCAACAAGATCGCCACTCCTTAAGATGTCACCACCTTTATGCATTTCAAGCTGAAAAACAAGGAGGCAGGTGCCAAAATTAAGCAACCATGTTGAATAAACCACTTTTGTAACAACCAAAGATTTTGAATGGACTTTGCCAAATGAGTTACCACAACAACCCATAATTAATAATTCATTAAATATTGAAAACATCAAACAGTTTTCCGATGGAACTGTTAAAATTAGTTTTGAACGCAATAGAACTCCAGTTATTATTGAAGATATTTCCAGCTCTTCAACCCCTTCAGTTATTCATACTAGAAGAGATTCAGAAATAATTGGTAACCCCTCGATTAAAGATGTCAAACTAAAAGGAATTTTTAATCAAGGACAAGTTAGTCATCCCTGTTATACCCATAACGACCCAGATGGAGATGAAGGATCTTCGTCCCCAGCGTCATCTGTGTATCCCACACAGTCTGACTTTAATGCCCCTATTCATAATCAACTTAGAGTCATTAAAAAGGAATTTATTTTAGAATGGGAAAACTTAGTAAAAGATTTCAATTCAAAATCTAATAAAGAAAAACGACATCTATTTAGATCTAATCACCCTACAGAAAAGGAAAGAGATAAGATAGTTAATAGATGGAAGAGATTCATTCAAAATGAACAGATTAACATTACGTTTTACGATTGGTATGAACAATACCAAAGTAAGTGTAATGTTATTAGTAAGACACAGTGGATTAAAGAAGACAAAACAAAAATTTCGTCTAGTCACCCACCTTTAGAAACAGTTTTAATCCCAGTTAAGAATACCTCAGTTATCGCCAGTCCCTTTAAAATTCCCGACGGAATTAAAGATGATAAAAAGATAATTGAACAATTAAACTTTAGCAATCAGTATCTAGCAACTGTTGGAAAACAGCTTGACCGAATTGAAGAAAAATTTGAAGAAAATATAATTACAAAACCTGATTCAAAGATTGAACAGCCCTTAATCAAATTACCAGAAAATAGAAACAAATTAGGTTTACCGAATAAGGATGAAGAATTAGTTCAGTCCATAGATAAGCTATTTAAAAAAATTAAATCTGAAGCCGGTACAAGTGGAACTATTGCAGTCATTGATCATGTAGAGTCTGATAATGACGACGACAGTTCTTCTATTCACTCATCAACTTCTAACCTTAATGAACAGCTAAATAAATTAACTGTTAATAACACTAGTATCACCAGAAATTGGTACTCTAGACCTACTCCTCCGGATCTACAATTCGAAGAGAGAAATCTAGATAAGCAATTTTCTGTCTCGTCCAATAAAATATATGAATGGAATATTGATGGATTTAGTGAACAAGAAATCCTTAATAAACTAAATCATATGTCAATGGTAGCAAATAGTTATATCACCAAATTCAACAATTTATCCCAACCGGACATAGTTGAATTAATAGCTAGTGGATTTACTGGTATTCTTAGATCTTGGTGGGAGAAGCATCTCACAGAAGACATTAGGATATCAATAGTTCATGCTATCCAAAGAGATGATGATGGTAATCCCATCTTCAATGAGGAAGTTGGTATGGGTTTACCAGATGGAGTTAATACTTTAATCTTCACTATAATTAAACATTTTATTGGAACCCCCAGTAACATCACAGAACGAATTCATGACCAATTAAGTAATCTTACTTGTCCCACTCTAAGTGATTTTAGATGGTACAAGGATGTGTTCACCTCTAGAGTTATGATGCGAAATGACAGTAACAAGCCTTTCTGGAAAGAAAAGTTTGTTAATGGTTTACCGTCGTTATTTGCACATAAAGTTAGAGAAGAATTAAGTAAAAATTTAGGATATATCGATTACGATAATTTAACTTATGGAGACATTATAAGTTATATTCAGAAAATTGGATTAAAAATGTGTATTGACTTTAAATTAGCTAAGCAAGCAAATAAGGATAAAAAGAAAGCTAAATATGAGTTAGGCACCTTCTGTGAACAATATGGTTTACCGCCCGTTGCTCCCTCTAGAAGAAAGCACCGGCATCCCAGTAAACATATTGAGTCACATAAGAGTCACAAACATCGTAAAAGACGATATACTCAAGATAAGAAAATTATTAATAAAGACTCTTATTATAAAAAACCTCAATCAACACACAAGAAATCAACCAAAAAATCAAAACAATTTGATAAAAGTAAAATTGTCTGTCACAATTGTGGGCAGAAAGGACACTTTAAAAGTGAATGTAGAGTCAAGCAAAAATTAAATCAATTAAACATCTCAGCTGAAGATGCTGAGCATATACTTGAGTTAATGAGAATTGAAAATAACGATAGTAATAATGAAGTTTCAGATGCTCCTGAATCTTCTAGCACTAGCAGCACTTGTAACGATGAATCAAATACAGAAAACGAAGTTACTGTCTGCACTGAAAATTGCAGCAACAATTGTTGCAAAAGAATTAATGTAATTACTAAAGAAGACGAAGAGTGTTCGTTATTAGTTGATCTGATTAGTAAAATAGTAGACCCAGGTTTAAAGACCCAGTATCTAAATCAATTAAAAGATTTATTAAACAAGGATAAGAAAGTTACCGATAAGGTTCTTAAAGCCAAGGAGAAGCCAGTTTTTAGTCTTAATAAAACACTTGAAAGATTTAAATCACCAGCTAGAGAAATCACACTCCCTGAATTGAATCATGAAGTCAATAAACTAAAGAAAGAGATTTCCAATCTAAAATTAGATATTTCTAATCTAAGGAAAGAAATTGATGATAAAAAGTCAGATCTTCAAATACACGATTCTTCTTCCAGTGATGAATGTCATGAAGAACCAGAATCATCAGGTGTTAAAGATGAACCTGATCTTTTTATTCAAGGTCTTTCACTTAAAAGAATTAAAGACATTACCATTCAAAAGTGGTACATCTCTATTAAGTTAGTTATTGATAAAACCTTCTCTATTCAGCTCCCCGCTTTGGTTGATACTGGAGCAGATTTGAACTGTATTCAAGAGGGTCTTATTCCCACCAGATACTACAGAAAAACTACTGAAAAACTTAATTCAGCTAATGGTAGTAACATGGAAATAAAATATAAATTACCTAGAGTCCATATCTGTCAAGATGAAATGTGCTTTAAAACTTCTTTTGTTTTAATCCGCAATCTCACAGATAAAATTATTTTAGGTTTACCATTTATCTATTTATTATATCCATTCACTACCAGTAATAAAGGATTAAGCTGTGAGCATTTAGGAAAGAAAATAACATTTAAATTCCTAATCAAACCTAAAGAACGAGATTTAAAATTTATTCAAGAAGAATCAATCTCCAAGTCAATAAATCTGTTAAACTGCAAAGTTACCCACTTAAGTTTCCTCAAGGAAGAAGTTAAGTATCAACAAGTTGAAGAACAACTTAAAAGCAACCGAGTTCAAGAAAAAATTAGTGAATTAAAAGAATATTTAACAACAAATCTATGTTCTGACTCTCCCAATGCCTTTTGGCATAGGAAGAAGCACACAGTTAGATTACCATATGCAAAAGAATTTAAAGAACACTTGATTCCCACTAAAGCCAGGCCAATCCAAATGAGTCATGAACAAATGGAGTTATGTAAAAAAGAGATTAATGATCTCCTTAGTAAAGGTTTAATTAGACATAGTAAGTCACCATGGTCTTGCCCAGCCTTCTATGTTAATAATGAAGCTGAGAAAGAGAGAGGTGTCCCGCGTCTAGTTATTAATTACAAACCATTAAACAAAGTTCTTGAATGGATTAGATATCCTTTGCCTAATAAGGAAGACCTTCTTAGCAGGTTAAGTGTTTCAACCATCTTTAGTAAATTTGACCTTAAATCAGGATTCTGGCAAGTTGCCATTCATCCCGACGATAGGTATAAAACAGCATTCACCACTCCGTTCGGTCACTACGAATGGAATGTTCAGTCATTTGGACTAAAAAACGCACCTAGTGAATTTCAGAATATTCTCAATAATATTTTGAATCCTTTCAGTCATTTTATTATTGTATACATCGATGACATCCTTGTATTCTCCAAGACTATTGAAGAACATACTAAACATTTGAATTCTTTCTTCAAAACAGTTAAAACCAATGGTCTTGTTCTTTCACCTTCCAAGTGTAGTCTGTTTCTGACAAAAGTCAGGTTTCTCGGTCTAATCCTCTATCACGGACTCACTCGGCCTATTGACAGAGCTATTCAATTTGCCGACCGATTTCCAGATAAGATTACCGACAAAACTCAGCTACAGAGATTTCTTGGCTCGCTTAATTATATAGGCAAGTTCTACAAGAATCTCAGGAAGATTTGTAAGCCTCTTTTTCAGCGCTTACAAAGTAATCCCCCTCCATGGACTGACATTCATACTTCTGTCGTCCAACAAGTTAAAAAATATGTCAAGGTTTTGCCTTGCCTTGGCATCTCTAATGATTCAGCATTCAAAATAGTTGAAACAGATGCCTCCGACATCGGATTTGGTGGCATTCTTAAACAGCAGTTAACCCCCACTTCTGACGAACAAATTGTTCGTTTCCATTCGGGCGCATGGAACCCAACACAGTTAAAATATAGTACTATTAAAAAAGAAATTTTGTCACTTGTATTATGTATTAAAAAATTTCAGAGAGATTTACTAAATCAGAAATTCTTAGTTAGGATAGATTGCAAATCAGCCAAATTCATTCTTGAAAAAGACGTTGAAAACGTCGCCTCTAAGCATTCTTTCGCTAGATGGCAAGCTATATTAAGCATTTTTGATTTTGATATTGAATATATTAAAGGTAGTAACAACTCAGTTCCTGATTTCCTGACACGTGAATTCATCAACACAGGTACTATTGCAGCACCATGAGTGTTCGAGGAGGATCATCTTCTCGAGGTCATGGCCGTTCCTCAGGCCCAGTCAACCAGTCAAGAGGAACTGTTGTTCCTCATCCAGTAACTCAAACACATAATAAATTCCAGGTGCTTGGTACAGTCCCCAAGCCCTATGCGTCAGTTCTTGTTAGTCAGCCTAAACCGTTTGACATTTTTGCTAATCAATCCAAAGCATCTGCGTCAAACTCTAGTAACCCAGCTTCGGAATATCGTGCTAAGTATGATCAGCACTTATTCCACATCGAGTTACCAATGAAACCAAAAAATGACCCAGTCAAATTAGCTGCCCAGTATTTTCCTGCTGGATGGCATTTTCTTCCTCTCGCTCCTTATAAATCTTTGGTCTTTTATAAGGATATTCTTATTGAAACAGAGTCAGTATTCATCAAGCCTATTTATGCCAACGATGATAGCTCCAAGCTTCTCTATCATTCGTTGTATATTAAACAGGTTCTCAATCTTTCTGATTGGGGAAGTCATCCTTCCGATCTCAAGTCGCTCTCTAATCATTCTAGCCCCTATTGCTATTATGATTATATTGAGGCTTGGTTTAAAATCATGCTTCACCAGAATGATGATCATAGTCATTCTTGGTTTTTCCAGTTCGATCAAAAGTTCAAAAGTCAGTTTCCCAAGTGGTTCATTCTCTGATGGACTAGGCATGGTCTTGATCATGCAATCTTCCCAGAGCCACTTCTGGTTCAGTTAGAACATTTTTGTCATCGTAGTAACTATCTCCCAAAATATGAGGAAATTCCTGCATTCCTTATATTTTGTAGTAAATATAAAATCCCTTGGATCCTTAAATGGCAATATGTCATTACGGCCACCCAAGAAGTCACAGTTTTCCAGCCTCCTTCTTCCATAGGAATTAGGTCAGCTCAAACAGTTATCTCCCCAATTTCTCAGGTCTCTCGCCGTTTTTATATCAAATGGTGGGATAAATTTGGTGTCGATAGGATAGTTGGTCAAGTTCAAAAGGAATTCCCTCCTTCTCCATCTACTCCCTTGACCCCTTCAGTTATCAAATCTCCAGCTATTGAATCTTCCAGTAAATCTTCAGTTAAAGCGTCTGAAAAATTAAAGTCGGTCGCTCCATCTAGTCCACATAAGGTCACTGATGTTTCCAGTTATTCTAGCTCTCAGTTAAAAGTTCTTACAGATGCCATCCAGGCACGTTTAGATCAGTTAGATGAAAAGTCTGATGCAATTTCTTCTCATTCCAGAGGAGAAAATGATGGTCAAAATCTATCAGACAGTCAAAACTTATCAGATGAGGAGGATGATCGTGATCCCTATGGCACGATTAATCTTCAGGATGCTCAGGATCCTTTTGCCTGAACAGCTCAGTCAGCACACGCACCTGCCCCGGCAGCCTAGTCAGCTCAGTCAGCACACGCACCTGCTCCGGCAGCCTAGTCATCACAGCAGCTTCGTCAGCAGCATCTTTTATATTTACTACAAAATATAAGGAATGCAGGAATTTCCTCATATTTTGGGAGATAGTTACAACTGGCTTCTCCTTGGCTTTAAGAACCTTATCGGTAACTTTCTTATCCTTGTTTAATAAATCTTTTAATTGATTTAGATACTGGGTCTTTAAACCTGGGTCTACTATTTTACTAATCAGATCAACTAATAACGAACACTCTTCGTCTTCTTTAGTAATTACATTAATTCTTTTGCAACAATTGTTGCTGCAATTTTCAGTGCAGACAGTAACTTCGTTTTCTGTATTTGATTCATCGTTACAAGTGCTGCTAGTGCTAGAAGATTCAGGAGCATCTGAAACTTCATTATTACTATCGTTATTTTCAATTCTCATTAACTCAAGTATATGCTCAGCATCTTCAGCTGAGATGTTTAATTGATTTAATTTTTGCTTGACTCTACATTCACTTTTAAAGTGTCCTTTCTGCCCACAATTGTGACAGACAATTTTACTTTTATCAAATTGTTTTGATTTTTTGGTTGATTTCTTGTGTGTTGATTGAGGTTTTTTATAATAAGAGTCTTTATTAATAATTTTCTTATCTTGAGTATATCGTCTTTTACGATGTTTGTGACTCTTATGTGACTCAATATGTTTACTGGGATGCCGGTGCTTTCTTCTAGAGGGAGCAACGGGCGGTAAACCATATTGTTCACAGAAGGTGCCTAACTCATATTTAGCTTTCTTTTTATCCTTATTTGCTTGCTTAGCTAATTTAAAGTCAATACACATTTTTAATCCAATTTTCTGAATATAACTTATAATGTCTCCATAAGTTAAATTATCGTAATCGATATATCCTAAATTTTTACTTAATTCTTCTCTAACTTTATGTGCAAATAACGACGGTAAACCATTAACAAATAACTAACTTTGATACCATATAACAGCGGATAAGTTTTTAATAAGAAAAACTTAAACAGAAAAGAAAATATTAAGAAGATGATCGGTGAATCGGTAAAGTAATCTCTTTTTTTAATTTATAAACAGTTGAGGAAGGATTACATTAATTCCTAGACTAACTGTTTGAGGAAGATCGAAGTATGAAGAACTTCGACTTCATCTTCTGACTAAGAAGATCGAAGCTGGAAGCTTCGTCTCCGGCTAACTCTAGAGAGAAGGGAGAGAGCGGACCTCATGTGAGGTTTTCTTACAAAAGAAAAGCCTGAAGAACTCTAACACTTCGAGTTCTTTAAATAGAAAAACTGAAAGTAAATTACTATTTGATTCACGCAGGAATCACTATTACAATGACTGGAAGTAAAAGTAATTTACTTAAGTAAAAGTAAAACGTAAGAAACATTTTACATTTACTTTTACATTGGTAAATGTTAAAAACATTTAACTAAGTTAAAAACATTTAACTTAAAGTAAAAGCAAAAGTTATATTCTTTTACTTTTACTTTTACATTTTACTAAAGTAAATGCTTTTGCTTTACGGAAAGCAAAAGCTGATCTGATGGCTGTCGGCCATCAGTGCTGACTGAAGATGCCTCTGGCGTCTTCGTTGACTGACCGGCGGCGACTGTTGCGTCGTCTTCTCCGGCGGCTTCTCCGGTTAACTGATCCGTCTCCTCCGGTGCCGGATGGAACTGCTGATCGTCTTCCCCGACGAGTCATCACCTCCATACATTTCCACCTCAAAATTTTTATCCAGGAAATAACCCTTTCACCCCCAAAAATTTTGTTTACAAAAAGAAGGAGAGGAAAATTTTTTCACCGAAAAATTGGTCAAAATCTTCAAGATTTCTTTGATTTTGTAAAAGATTTTTGTTTAAAAACAAATCAGATGAAATCTGAAACAAAGGATCACTCGATTGGTCCTGATCTATCAGTGAAATCGGTCTAAACAGAAGACTCTGAAAACCGTTTAAACAAAAATTCTTTTTCTTGAAGGTCCACTGTAAAGGCCTTACTTGCCGATGAATCATACCCCTTAGATCTAATGATTCCCTTTGGCCTTACACTGCTCACTTACTTGAGACTTACAAACAGGCGCTAATCGGGACTTAAGCGATCTTGGGTGTTTAACGGCGAAGGTCCGGTTACTTAAAGCGGAGCAAGAAAAATAAAAGTTTGCTAAAACGTTTAAACAGAACGCATACCTCTGTGATCGAAATCGCCGATAGCATCAAGAACCAACCGTGTGGCTCTGATACCATATAACAGCGGATAAGTTTTTAATAAGAAAAACTTAAACAGAAAAGAAAAGATTAAGAAGATGATCGGTGAATCGGTAAAGTAATCTCTTTTTTTAATTTATAAACAGTTGAGGAAGGATTACATTAATTCCTAGACTAACTGTTTGAGGAAGATCGAAGTATGAAGAACTTCGACTTCATCTTCTGACTAAGAAGATCGAAGCTGGAAGCTTCGTCTCCGGCTAACTCTAGAGAGAAGGGAGAGAGCGGACCTCATGTGAGGTTTTCTTACAAAAGAAAAGCCTGAAGAACTCTAACACTTCGAGTTCTTTAAATAGAAAAACTGAAAGTAAATTACTATTTGATTCACGCAGGAATCACTATTACAATGACTGGAAGTAAAAGTAATTTACTTAAGTAAAAGTAAAACGTAAGAAACATTTTACATTTACTTTTACATTGGTAAATGTTAAAAACATTTAACTAAGTTAAAAACATTTAACTTAAAGTAAAAGCAAAAGTTATATTCTTTTACTTTTACTTTTACATTTTACTAAAGTAAATGCTTTTGCTTTACGGAAAGCAAAAGCTGATCTGATGGCTGTCGGCCATCAGTGCTGACTGAAGATGCCTCTGGCGTCTTCGTTGACTGACCGGCGGCGACTGTTGCGTCGTCTTCTCCGGCGGCTTCTCCGGTTAACTGATCCGTCTCCTCCGGTGCCGGATGGAACTGCTGATCGTCTTCCCCGACGAGTCATCACCTCCATACATTTCCACCTCAAAATTTTTATCCAGGAAATAACCCTTTCACCCCCAAAAATTTTGTTTACAAAAAGAAGGAGAGGAAAATTTTTTCACCGAAAAATTGGTCAAAATCTTCAAGATTTCTTTGATTTTGTAAAAGATTTTTGTTTAAAAACAAATCAGATGAAATCTGAAACAAAGGATCACTCGATTGGTCCTGATCTATCAGTGAAATCGGTCTAAACAGAAGACTCTGAAAACCGTTTAAACAAAAATTCTTTTTCTTGAAGGTCCACTGTAAAGGCCTTACTTGCCGATGAATCATACCCCTTAGATCTAATGATTCCCTTTGGCCTTACACTGCTCACTTACTTGAGACTTACAAACAGGCGCTAATCGGGACTTAAGCGATCTTGGGTGTTTAACGGCGAAGGTCCGGTTACTTAAAGCGGAGCAAGAAAAAGCAAAAGCAAAAGCTGATCTGATGGCTGTCGGCCATCAGTGCTGACTGATGATGCCTCTGGCGTCTTCGTTGACTGACCGGCGGCGACTGTTGCGTCGTCTTCTCCGGCGGCTTCTCCGGTTAACTGATCCGTCTCCTCCGGTGCCGGATGGAACTGCTGATCGTCTTCTCCGACGAGTCATCACCTCCATACAACTTGGCTCTGATACCATTTGGGGAGGAAACAGGAATTAGAAGAACAGAAAGAAGATGCGCATACAAACACAGGTTAAATACTTGAATAAAAATAAGTTTTATTGATTAAAACTATTTACAAGTGCAGGAATTAAATTAATTTACAAGATATTAACTTACAAGAAGATTAAACTAAGAACATGAGAAGAAGAGGGGCTAGGTAGGCTAAACAGCGGTAGAGGCTAAAGATTTGTCAGAGAAGGAGCTCTGAGTCTTTCTAAGTCTTTCTCTCCCAAATGAATTCGTATTCCTTTTATAGATCAAGGAAACGAACTATTACAATGACTGAGGTAAAGTAAAAGTAAAAACATATTACATTTACTAAAGTTAAAGTAAAGTAAAAGAAAGAAAGGAATCTGCTTTCGGTGGAAAAGCAGACGTCTTCTTTTGACTAAAGAGGCTGTGGGGCCAGATGCTTTGACTGAGGGCTGCTTTCGGTGGGAAAGCAGATGCTGCTGGCGAGGCTGTCGGAGCAAAAGATGCTGCTGACGAAGCTGCTGTGATGACTAGGCTGCCGGAGCAGGTGCGTGCGCTGACTGAGCTGACTAGGCTGCCGGGGCAGGTGCGTGTGCTGACTGAGCTGTTCAGGCAAAAGGATCCTGAGCATCCTGAAGATTAATCGTGCCATAGGGATCACGATCATCCTCCTCATCTGATAAGTTTTGACTGTCTGATAGATTTTGACTATCATTTTCTCCTCTGGAATGAGAAGAAATTGCATCAGACTTTTCATCTAACTGATCTAAACGTGTCTGGATGGCATCTGTAAGAACTTTTAACTGAGAGCTAGAATAACTGGAAACATCAGTGACCTTATGTGGACTAGATGGAGCGACCGACTTTAATTTTTCAGACGCTTTAACTGAAGATTTACTGGAAGATTCAATAGCTGGAGATTTGATAACTGAAGGGGTCAAGGGAGTAGATGGAGAAGGAGGGAATTCCTTCTGAACTTGACCAACTATCCTATCGACACCAAATTTATCCCACCATTTGATATAAAAACGGCGAGAGACCTGAGAAATTGGGGAGATAACTGTTTGAGCTGACCTAACTCCTATGGAAGAAGGAGGCTGGAAAACTGTGACTTCTTGGGTGGCCGTAATGACATATTGCCATTTAAGGATCCAAGGGATTTTATATTTACTACAAAATATAAGGAATGCAGGAATTTCCTCATATTTTGGGAGATAGTTACTACGATGACAAAAATGTTCTAACTGAACCAGAAGTGGCTCTGGGAAGATTGCATGATCAAGACCATGCCTAGTCCACCAAAGAATGAACCACTTGGGAAACTGACTTTTGAACTTTTAATCGAACTGGAAAAACCAAGAATGACTATGATCATCATTCTGGTGAAGCATGATTTTAAACCAAGCCTCAATATAATCATAATAGCAATAGGGGCTAGAATGATTAGAGAGCGACTTGAGATCGGAAGGATGACTTCCCCAATCAGAAAGATTGAGAACCTGTTTAATATACAACGAATGATAGAGAAGCTTGGAGCTATCATCGTTGGCATAAATAGGCTTGATGAATACTGACTCTGTTTCAATAAGAATATCCTTATAAAAGACCAAAGATTTATAAGGAGCGAGAGGAAGAAAATGCCATCCAGCAGGAAAATACTGGGCAGCTAATTTGACTGGGTCATTTTTTGGTTTCATTGGTAACTCGATGTGGAATAAGTGCTGATCATACTTAGCACGATATTCCGAAGCTGGGTTACTAGAGTTTGACGCAGATGCTTTGGATTGATTAGCAAAAATGTCAAACGGTTTAGGCTGACTAACAAGAACTGACGCATAGGGCTTGGGGACTGTACCAAGCACCTGGAATTTATTATGTGTTTGAGTTACTGGATGAGGAACAACAGTTCCTCTTGACTGGTTGACTGGGCCTGAGGAACGGCCATGACCTCGAGAAGATGATCCTCCTCGAACACTCATGGTGCTGCAATAGTACCTGTGTTGATGAATTCACGTGTCAGGAAATCAGGAACTGAGTTGTTACTACCTTTAATATATTCAATATCAAAATCAAAAATGCTTAATATAGCTTGCCATCTAGCGAAAGAATGCTTAGAGGCGACGTTTTCAACGTCTTTTTCAAGAATGAATTTGGCTGATTTGCAATCTATCCTAACTAAGAATTTCTGATTTAGTAAATCTCTCTGAAATTTTTTAATACATAATACAAGTGACAAAATTTCTTTTTTAATAGTACTATATTTTAACTGTGTTGGGTTCCATGCGCCCGAATGGAAACGAACAATTTGTTCGTCAGAAGTGGGGGTTAACTGCTGTTTAAGAATGCCACCAAATCCGATGTCGGAGGCATCTGTTTCAACTATTTTGAATGCTGAATCATTAGAGATGCCAAGGCAAGGCAAAACCTTGACATATTTTTTAACTTGTTGGACGACAGAAGTATGAATGTCAGTCCATGGAGGGGGATTACTTTGTAAGCGCTGAAAAAGAGGCTTACAAATCTTCCTGAGATTCTTGTAGAACTTGCCTATATAATTAAGCGAGCCAAGAAATCTCTGTAGCTGAGTTTTGTCGGTAATCTTATCTGGAAATCGGTCGGCAAATTGAATAGCTCTGTCAATAGGCCGAGTGAGTCCGTGATAGAGGATTAGACCGAGAAACCTGACTTTTGTCAGAAACAGACTACACTTGGAAGGTGAAAGAACAAGACCATTGGTTTTAACTGTTTTGAAGAAAGAATTCAAATGTTTAGTATGTTCTTCAATAGTCTTGGAGAATACAAGGATGTCATCGATGTATACAATAATAAAATGACTGAAAGGATTCAAAATATTATTGAGAATATTCTGAAATTCACTAGGTGCGTTTTTTAGTCCAAATGACTGAACATTCCATTCGTAGTGACCGAACGGAGTGGTGAATGCTGTTTTATACCTATCGTCGGGATGAATGGCAACTTGCCAGAATCCTGATTAGTATTAGTTGATCTAAAGAAGACGAAGAGGTATAAAACAGCATTCACCACTCCGTTCGGTCACTACGAATGGAATGTTCAGTCATTTGGACTAAAAAACGCACCTAGTGAATTTCAGAATATTCTCAATAATATTTTGAATCCTTTCAGTCATTTTATTATTGTATACATCGATGACATCCTTGTATTCTCCAAGACTATTGAAGAACATACTAAACATTTGAATTCTTTCTTCAAAACAGTTAAAACCAATGGTCTTGTTCTTTCACCTTCCAAGTGTAGTCTGTTTCTGACAAAAGTCAGGTTTCTCGGTCTAATCCTCTATCACGGACTCACTCGGCCTATTGACAGAGCTATTCAATTTGCCGACCGATTTCCAGATAAGATTACCGACAAAACTCAGCTACAGAGATTTCTTGGCTCGCTTAATTATATAGGCAAGTTCTACAAGAATCTCAGGAAGATTTGTAAGCCTCTTTTTCAGCGCTTACAAAGTAATCCCCCTCCATGGACTGACATTCATACTTCTGTCGTCCAACAAGTTAAAAAATATGTCAAGGTTTTGCCTTGCTTTGGCATCTCTAATGATTCAGCATTCAAAATAGTTGAAACAGATGCCTCCGACATCGGATTTGGTGGCATTCTTAAACAGCAGTTAACCCCCACTTCTGACGAACAAATTGTTCGTTTCCATTCGGGCGCATGGAACCCAACACAGTTAAAATATAGTACTATTAAAAAAGAAATTTTGTCACTTGTATTATGTATTAAAAAATTTCAGAGAGATTTACTAAATCAGAAATTCTTAGTTAGGATAGATTGCAAATCAGCCAAATTCATTCTTGAAAAAGACGTTGAAAACGTCGCCTCTAAGCATTCTTTCGCTAGATGGCAAGCTATATTAAGCATTTTTGATTTTGATATTGAATATATTAAAGGTAGTAACAACTCAGTTCCTGATTTCCTGACACGTGAATTCATCAACACAGGTACTATTGCAGCACCATGAGTGTTCGAGGAGGATCATCTTCTCGAGGTCATGGCCGTTCCTCAGGCCCAGTCAACCAGTCAAGAGGAACTGTTGTTCCTCATCCAGTAACTCAAACACATAATAAATTCCAGGTGCTTGGTACAGTCCCCAAGCCCTATGCGTCAGTTCTTGTTAGTCAGCCTAAACCGTTTGACATTTTTGCTAATCAATCCAAAGCATCTGCGTCAAACTCTAGTAACCCAGCTTCGGAATATCGTGCTAAGTATGATCAGCACTTATTCCACATCGAGTTACCAATGAAACCAAAAAATGACCCAGTCAAATTAGCTGCCCAATATTTTCCTGCTGGATGGCATTTTCTTCCTCTCGCTCCTTATAAATCTTTGGTCTTTTATAAGGATATTCTTATTGAAACAGAGTCAGTATTCATCAAGCCTATTTATGCCAACGATGATAGCTCCAAGCTTCTCTATCATTCGTTGTATATTAAACAGGTTCTCAATCTTTCTGATTGGGGAAGTCATCCTTCCGATCTCAAGTCGCTCTCTAATCATTCTAGCCCCTATTGCTATTATGATTATATTGAGGCTTGGTTTAAAATCATGCTTCACCAGAATGATGATCATAGTCATTCTTGGTTTTTCCAGTTCGATCAAAAGTTCAAAAGTCAGTTTCCCAAGTGGTTCATTCTCTGGTGGACTAGGCATGGTCTTGATCATGCAATCTTCCCAGAGCCACTTCTGGTTCAGTTAGAACATTTTTGTCATCGTAGTAACTATCTCCCAAAATATGAGGAAATTCCTGCATTCCTTATATTTTGTAATAAATATAAAATCCCTTGGATCCTTAAATGGCAATATGTCATTACGGCCACCCAAGAAGTCACAGTTTTCCAGCCTCCTTCTTCCATAGGAATTAGGTCAGCTCAAACAGTTATCTCCCCAATTTCTCAGGTCTCTCGCCGTTTTTATATCAAATGGTGGGATAAATTTGGTGTCGATAGGATAGTTGGTCAAGTTCAGAAGGAATTCCCTTCTTCTCCATCTACTCCCTTGACCCCTTCAGTTATCAAATCTCCAGCTATTGAATCTTCCAGTAAATCTTCAGTTAAAGCGTCTGAAAAATTAAAGTCGGTCGCTCCATCTAGTCCACATAAGGTCACTGATGTTTCCAGTTATTCTAGCTCTCAGTTAAAAGTTCTTACAGATGCCATCCAGTTACGTTTAGATCAGTTAGATGTCACCACCTTTATGCATTTCAAGCTGAAAAACAAGGAGGCAGGTGCCAAAATTAAGCAACCATGTTGAATTAATGGTGTTGTTATGGGGGAGGGGGAGAGAAACAGAAAGAGGTCTCACATCATCTACACATAATGGGAGAAAAACAAGAGCCAATATGCTATAAATCCCATGGGGTGGTAAGCTGGAATAAGTCTTTGATAATAATTAATATATATAGTGAAAGCTAAAAGACAACTTTACGGCAACCGACTAGGCATGAGCAACATAAAAAAATTATACACATGATTAAAGAAGATATTGCTTGTCATGAATAGTAAAAAATCAAATCAGTTTAACTGTAAAGTAACATGCAAGGAACAAGAAGCTCACCAGTACATGGTCTAAGCACAGAGGGGTCAAGCCCCCTCGATTGAACCAAACAGTCTTTACCTTCATGAAACAAATAACTGGTCATCAGACGGGCTCATATAAGAACACAAGAAAGTTTCGAAATGGACTATTTGTGCTCATATTAAATTTGTTGTCAATTAAGACAAATAAGAACATATACATTATTACTTTCATATCATTATGCAAACGTTGTGAGAAAGCTTCGTATTAGCACCAACCACACCAAAACCAACAAATCTATCATAGCGAATTATCTGACTAAATGCTAACTAGTCTTCATCGGAATTTAAATGTGCTCAGTAAGTAGGAAAGGGAAAAAGAGAACATTCCTTTCTAGTTATGACAATAATATCATTTTGGAAGACATGTAATGCAGTACATGGAGTGGATGTGGGGAGCACACCATGTACACCACCAACACACAGAACTCCTTCGAGGAGAATAATGAGAGCCTAGAACCTCATACAAAAATTAATTTGTAGCAAGCTCAGTTATTTTTTCCCTCCTCAGAATGATAAAAGCAGAACAAGTGGAACTGAATTTAATCCCAAACAATTAATAGATGCCCCAATAATTAATGCTTAGACATGCCTGATTGACTACCACTAGGATATACTATATCTGCTTTAGTAAGAAATTGAGCTTTTAGTCTCTTACTTTCTCCAAATTTCCTTAGGGGCTAAAGTGATATTGTTAAAACATTGAATATCAAGTAGTATATTGTTAAGTATAATGTAATGAACTGTCAGTAAAGCTACAATAATTTTTTACATTTTCATTTCCTTTTCCTTATCCCTAATATTTTCCAAGTTCCAAACTTGACCTGCCCAACACTTGTACTGATTCATAGAATTCACATTTTTAGAGCTACCATGTTTCTTTAGACATTAATACTGTGTTGTATCTAGATTACACAGTAGAATAAACATTCTAAAAGAAATTTACTTAACTAATTTTTTTGGTCAAGCTTAACATTTATGTGAAATGTTTGATAAAATGTACTGTAGTGAACTATTCTACCCTAACTCGAAAAAGGATTTCAATGGAGTAAACCTTAAGTTTAATCTAAGAAAAAATAGAAGTGAAAAAAAATGTATGATCGGAAACAAGTGTAAGCAGATTAATATTCAGTATTGAGAAGGGGAAAAACCTGAGAAGGGCGGATGATAAAGAGGCGAAGGTGACGAGCGAGATTGATGATCAAGTCTCTCCAGAAAATGAAATTGGGCTCCCAATCAGTCCTCTGGCCACTGAATGCCTTGAATTTGCCCCTCATTTTCACTTCATCGTCCCAGTCACTCCCCAGTTCCTTTCTAATCCATTCCTCTATCCGACCACCGTCTTCCTTCTCCTTTTCCTCCATCCTATTTCTGCTTTTTCTTTCCTTCCTTTACTTATGATCAAATTCCATGGACTATTCAAAATAAAAAGGTACAAGTTACGTATTCTATTATATTTTTTAAAATAATTACAATAACAGTATACTCATAAAATATTTATACAATTAATACACTTTTATATTTATTTATAATATTAGTGTTATTAAAATTTCTTAATTTAGAAAATAGTTATCTCTATAACTTCTTCTCTCTCTCCTCATCTAACAACTGTATGCTAATCAAAACATCATGAACAAATCAAAAAGCGACATCTTGATCTGATCATGTTACAACGGATCAAAACATCACGAGCAACAGACAAATGAGAAACCCATTTCTCTCTCCTTTCAGAACATCATGAGCACAGAAACCCATTTCTCTCTCCTTTCAGAACATCATGAGCACAGAAACCCATTTCTCTCTCATTTCAAAACATCATGAGCACAAATGGGAAACCCATTTCTCTCTCATCCTTTTAGTATTTGAATTCCGATCCTGTTACATCTTGATCTGTCAGGTCCAGTTCTTCAACCATTTCACTAGCATCAGCGGTTGATGTATCAACCTCAATATCAAATGAGAAGTGGATATTACGAATATGATCACCTGGGGGCCCAAATGCAACATTTCAATTACAGGTTCTATGGATGAAGTGAGAAAATTTTTCTGATAAGATAATCAAAATCACTGAAAGGAAGAAGAGAACAACAGACAACCTGTGTAATCTGTTATTCTTCACCTGTGATTTTTTCATAGTACAGTTGTTGCGATTTTTTTATAGTACAGTTGGTAGCCAAACATTCATACCAAGGTAACCAATTCAGTGTTATTAGGTTTCTAATTTATTTTTAAAAAATCTATTATACATTTTTTTATTTAATAGTGCATTTGGTAGCTAACACTTTATACAAATATATCAATTCAGTTTTATTGGGTTACCAATTAATTAAAAAAAACTATTATAGATTTTTTTTTATAATGCAGTTGGTAGTCAAATCATAATACAAAGGTAACCAATTCAGTTTTATTGGGTTATCAATTAATTATAAAAAATCTATTATAGATTTATTTTTCATAGTGCAGTTAGTAGCCAAACCTTAATACAAATGTAACCAACAAAAACTAAAATTGCTACATTTGAAAGTTTTGGTTACCAACTGCACTGAAATTTCTCTTGGTTATCCACAAAAACTAAAATTGTTACCTTTGTATAAATATTTGGATACCAACTGTACTAAAATTTATCTTTTTCTTATTTTAATTTTTGGACTAAATCAACATTCGTCATAATGGCAGTTGTGGCCGTAATGGATGAGGAGATCGGTGTCCATGGCGACTACACCTTCAAGATCTATAGATCTACATCTTTAAGGTGTTGAAGCGGCGGCGAAGGGGAGGAGGAAGATGACCGGCAAAGGGAAGGAGGAAGATGACCGACGAAGGGGAGGAGGAAGATGAGGTTGCCAAACTTTGAATATTTGAATTTTAATTATTATTTTTGAATTTGAATTATTAATTATGATAATTATTCTCCTTGATTTTAGGTTTCCTTATTATTATGAATTGAATCCTATACTAATTCCTTAAATTAAGAAAACCTAATTGCACTAATATTGTAAATAAATATAGAAAATATATTAATTGTGTAAATATTTTATGAGTACACTAATAATATAATTACTTTTTAAATGTTATATATTATTGTAAAGGACCCAAATAAAAACCTCCTGGCCCAAAATAAGCTAAGAGCCCAAAAACCTTCTGGCCCAAATTAAGGTACACTGATTGGTCCACATTGTTTTCTTTATTAAATCCTATTACCTAGGGGATATGAGGGGCCCAAGAAAAATTACATTTATTGTGAAGTAGTACAAGATTCACTGACTGATAAAGTCAAACCCTCCAGAGAATCAGCTCGATTCTCATCTCCCCCTCCCTTGAAATCGTAAAAGAATAAGCCCTTAATAATATAAATTTTTTTAATATTTTCACAATATTTTTATAACAAAAGTATTGTTATAAAAATTTAACGAAGGCGAAACCCGTCATAATAAAATTTATAGTGACGATTTTGTTATGAAAATATAAATTTATCAATTTTTGAATATAAACTATAAAATAAAAAATAAAACTAAATCTCACTGGCAAACATATTAAGAAATAATTTAAAAAGTTAGAGAAAAAAATCATTAGGGTGCTGAAGAAATATTTTAAACTTTAGTGAGTCAAACAATTAACATTGTAAACTCTAATAAGGTGCAAAATCTCACACAACAAGGTGCTTAAAATATTATGCCAACTACCTATTATTACCCACATAGATACGATTGCCCGCCCACATAGTGTTAGTAGCAATTTTTTTCTAAAGAAAATAAAAATGTCTGCAAATGGTCTTTAATTTGTTTTGGTTTTATATTATAACCTTGTATGCTGTCAATGTTTTACACGAGATCATGTTAAGTATACGTGTAGGGGGGACTATAGTTACACGTATATGTAAATTCTTTAATTTATTTTTTTAAGGTATGTCAAATTCGCCTAAGTTTATATATATATATATATATATATATATATATATATATATATATAGAGAGAGAGAGAGAGAGAGAGAGCTTTTTATGCGGGCGATCCGCTTGCGGACCATTTTTAGAAACGGATAAAATTGTCGCGAAACTCGTCACCATAGGGTTTGAACCGTTGTGATAGTCCAGAACCATCGCTATAACCCGATTCAGACCCTATGACAACGAGTTTAACGACAGTTTTGTCCGTCACTAAAGGTGATTCGCATGCGGACAACCCGCATAAAAAGCGGACTGTATATATATACATATATAATCTCTATGTTTCACATAAAGAGAGCGTATCAAAAAAATATAAAAAGAGCTTGATTTTAGTTGATAATAATATAAAGCGATGCAATATTCTTGAATTTGCTATCCTAGTTATATTATCGTGTTATCAATATTAAGCTATCAACTTATTATCTTTAAAAGTAATCATAAAACAAAAATACATTAAATTTTTTGTAAGAAATGAGATTCTTATCTAGAAATGGAGAATATAAATTTTAATAAATAATTCAAAAAAATGACCCCCTCCAAGAAGAGATTAAGGTCGGTAAGGTTCATGTTTTACTTTACTTAATTCATTTTCGTGTGATCCACCTTTTAAATGCATTTCCTTCACACACAAAATATGTGGCATTAAAGATTGTTGTACTTGGAATATATTAATACAAAAATTAATTATATAAACATAATTATATGTTTGTCTGTAAAATTTCAGTAGTAATTTATTTTTATTTTGCTAGTGAATTAAACTTTAAATGGAGAACAAACACTCCTATGAATGAAGTTTTAATTAAGTTAATTGTCTTCTTTTTTTATTATTAAATTGAAATTAAGTATAAATTAAACGTTATATCATATTCATAAGTGCCCCGTTGCACCGTGGAATAAATTAAAATAATGATATTAATTATAAAATGTTCTAAAATACTGGGGTCAAACCGTCAAATTGCCAAGATATAATATTTTGCTCATTTTAAATAAATTAAAAAATAAATATATCACTTCACATACATAAATAAAATAGTAGAGCGTGTGGTAGTCGGTTATTTAATACGTTTCAAATTATATAATTATTATTAACTTTTAAAAATTAATTTAAAATATTTTTAAATTTAAAATTAAAATAATTTACAAAATATTATTAAACAATAAATTTTATAATTAATAATATTTTTTAAATAATTTATAATATTTATTATTTTATTGATTAAAATTAAAAATATATAAGTTAATTTTGAATTTAAAATTTTTTTAAATTAATTTTAAAAAATTAATAATAATGAAATAATATGGAGGGGAAGAGGAAGGAATACTATTGTATAAAAATATTAAGTTCGGTGCCACGTGCACATACTGAGACGGTGATATAGTGGGCCCGCACGTATTCAGAATTCCTACTGCCTTCCCACTATGTTCTAAATTTTATTTTATTTTATTTTATTTTTTGGCTTTTTAAATATTGGACCTTTTCTAGCTATACCATTACTCATAAAAGATTGAACACCAAGGGGAACAGGACAGGTGTCTCCAAATGCATGGCTCTAAATTGGAAAAGGAACCGGTTAGGAAATTTTAAAAACAAAGTCAGCATCGACATTTTATTATTTTACTCATCCAAATTCTTGTTGCACTGAATTGTGATATTAATTTATTAATAATTAATATAAAATAGAATGTATTATAAAATTTGATAGATATTGGAGGAGACGAGCCAGGAAATTGATATTTTTACATAAAAAATGATAGTTCCACACGAATTTTCTCTCACATGAATGTAAAATTTATTTACTATTGATGTGAGAAAGATCACGTAAAAATATTATTTTTTTACGTAGAAATATCAGTTCTATGTAAATAAGTTGAATAATTTGTTACGAGAAAAACATAGAAGTAGTTGCTAGGGGTGTTCAAATTAACCGGTTTTTTTAATTTTTCGGACCGAATCGGTCGGTTCGAGACGGTTCGTTTCGATTTTTTACCCATGAATACCCTTAGTAGTTGCTATAGCTTGGGAACATTATTTTCAACATTATTAAAGAAAATTTCAGCCTTAATTTTCTTTTGGAATCCAACACTCCTGAAAATGGACAACCAAATATGTTGTGTGTGAGCATCTCTAACAAGGTGAACTATATTATGGACTATATTTAGCCTATATGACGTCAATCTATGAGATAATATTTCAATTCTTCTAGCAGATAGAATATCTCATGGACTATAATATTAAAAGATTATATTATATTAATCATTCTTCCACACTACCATTTAAATATAATAAAAATTTATAGTCTATCAAACCAAGTTCTTAGATATAGTCTTTTTGTTTTGCCGAAAAATACTCTAGACTATATTTAGTTTGCCTGCTAGAGCAAATTCTAAGTCTTAGACTAAATTTAGTCTAGGATTTGAGCACCGAAAATGCCAGTATGTGTTCCTGTGTGTTGAGTAGACCTGACAATATAGTTAGTTAATTGTTAGGTCAAACCATATTAACTGGAACCAAATGGGTTGGTTAACCATTTTTATTTATTCAGGTTGGTTAAAGTTTGGACCCATATTTTTTAAAACAAATATAATTCTGAACCGATTAACTATTTTTCAACCTATATTTCATTCCGATCCAAATCTAAAAATGAAATATCTCGATGTTTCCAGCTTCTTATTTCAGTTCTTGTTATTGATTTGGTGAAAATGAACAACTTTAAGTTTAAATGAGCAGGTCAACTGGATTCATTTGATCTTTTCCCACTATTTATTCTGGAAATAGTTTGAACTAAATGAAATGATAGTACAGATCTGATTTCTGTTTTCAATTTCATTTTTTTTAAATGTGTTTGGGCAGAGAATTTTCATTTGTTCATGTTTTGCTCTTTTTCTTTTCATCCAGAAAACACAACAAAAATCTTTAATTTTGTTTACAAATTTAAACAAGGGCTATTAGGTCTGAAATAATCAGGATGTGAAAATCTTTAATTTTGTTTACAAATTTAAATAAGGGCTATTATAGTTTTTTAGCATTTTATTATTTATATTAATAATTTTTATATCATATTATTACTTAATTAATTTAATTGTGACGATCACAATTTCATTTTTTAAAAATTCTGTTTAAAAGTCAAAACATCTTAAAATGGTTAATATGGTTTTGAATCATAACCAATTAACCATATAGTTCCAACCCACACAACTCATATTAAAAATCGTTAATATAGTTTTAGTTTTTAAATGGAACCATAACCATATTTTAAAAATCAAAATCAACCCATAACCATATTTTGCCAGACCTAGTGTTGAGTGAATAAGTTCATTAATTTGCATCGTAAAAATATAATTATAGTTTTACCAAAATTTTAAAATAAAATTAAAATTAAAAATAGTTAAGAAGGATGAAATTGTAAATAATACCAAATTTATAAAAAGAAAAAGAAAAAAATATTTGTGACAGCCTTAAAAAATGATTGTTTTTTCTCCTCTCCCTTAATAATATATATATATATATATATATATATATATATATATATATATATATATATATATATATATATTTTTGCTACTTGTAAATCTAAATTTTGATACTATAAATTATAGATGCTTTCAAAATAATGCTCAGTTTCTCTCAAGATCTCTAATATGATTTTGTTTTTATTAAGAAATTCTTTTTACTGCTGCGTATAATTTAAAGAAAAATGAAAAGCTAAATAATAAATTGAACCTCAACATTCTTTTTTGTCTATTCTGTTATTTCATTTATTGTTTTTTTTGCACGTTTTAAACATTATATATCATGTTTGTATTTCATAGTTAAAAAATAAATTTTATTTTTTAACAAAATACGTTGGTTAAAATAAAAATAGTTACCCCCTTCATTTCAAAATTAGAAATATTTTTTTTTTACATTTCAAAAATAAAATTACATTTTTATTTTAAATAATACAATCGCATGAAATTCTTAAATAATATCATGTCATTATTACTATATTTTTAATTCATACTCAAAATAATAATGTAAAAAATATTTTTTTTCCCTTAAAAATCATTACTATCTCTAACCCATGAAAAATGAATATTACTTGCTACATATCCTAAAAATTCTGGCCCAAGCCAATATTCATAATCTGTTGAAGCAAAAGGACAAAATAAAGAAGAATAGGATATACTCTACTTCATAAAGGGGGTAAGGATCCATAAGAATATGCCACCTGGTATAACATGCATCTCATGGCTGCTTGACACTCTGCCATGTTCATCAACAGTGTCAGTATCCATCTATCCATCACTATAAATTCATCCTTAACCAAACTGGTTTGGATCAAACCAAAAAGGAAACCCAATCCTTCACCATTTTCCCTCCACCACTCATTAACCACAGCCAAGTAAGTACCTTTGATCAATACCCCAATTTGATTAATCACAAATCCTTCACAAAAATCTCTCCAAGTCTTTTCCAGTTAGTTATAATTTGGTGGGTAAATTTACTAGCTTCAAGAAAACCAAGAATGAATTCTTGTGAAGATGACCATATGGACAATCAGGAATTTCATTCCTATAGCCTCTCAAGGCTAGCTACTTGCACCACCAGCAGTTCCACCATTGATTTAGACGATTTTGAGAACTTTGATGATGATGATGGTGTCAAGTTGTCCCGATTATCCATTGAGAGCTTTGACGCGGACGGAGAATTCTCTGACGGTGACTATGCCGCCGGAGGTCGAGAAGAATTTGAGAATGATAAGGAGCCTGCAGCAGCAGGTTGCTACTCACTGCCTGTCACACCGCTACAGCAAAGGAGTTTGTTTGGGAATTTCATCAAACAGTATGCAAGCGAGAACGACAATGATGAAAAGGTGAGGAGGATTGAAAGGAGGAGGGGAAGGAAAAGGAGGGTGTTGTTGAGGAGAGAGAATTGGGAAACGAGAGAAACAATAAAAGATGATGATGATGATGATGATTCAGTTGTGAGGAAAATGGGAATGAATCAATTTTACAGTAGTAGTTTTAGTGGGGAGAGTGAAAATGGAGGAGGGTTGACGGTGATAACGAGGCCAAAGGGAGGGAAAAGTTCATTGTGTATGGACATGGAGGAGGTGAAGGCGTGTAGGGAACTTGGGTTTGAGTTGGAATTCGATATGGCCACCATGCCGAGTCGCCTCAACCTCCCGGCGTCCACTCTCGACACCACCAGTAGCGGCGGCAGCTCCCCCATCTCTAATTGGCGCATCTCTAGTCCAGGTAAAATTGTACCAGCTTATTGCCATCACAATTGTACCATATACATAACATGTTGTACAGTTGCACAAGATTGGTGGATCCGATTACAAATGCAACTTATTTGAAGTTTTTGGAATCAGGATCCAGGAAATATATAAGTCCGTTAAATTCGATTTGATTTGCGGGTGTTGATTTATATCTGATCTCTTTTATTTATTTTTGAATATGAAATAGGTGATGATCCGAAGGACGTGAAAGCTCGGCTCAAGGTATGGGCACAGGCTGTGGCACTTGTTTCTACATCTCCACAAATACTCAGCAGCTAAGCTAAGCTAAGCTAAGCTAAACTAAGCTAGTACTTGTAATTCCATCACCATGCATGTACCTCAGCTCTGTTTTTCTTATATTCCCTCTTGGGATGTGCGCTAGCTGTATAGTTTTCAATTATGCGCTTGGTGAGGAATCAAACGCAACTCATTCGGTTTTTCATTCCTTTTTTCCCAGAATAACTTTTGACATGAAACATACTATATATGCTTATGGGCATGCAACAGATATGATATCAATGAAAATGTATGCTCAAATCGACCTTCACTCTCCCAATCCCATGGATATATATATATATTATGTTCTTCATTTGATCCCTGCACCTCCCGTTGGAGGACGAGAAAGATATTACTAGAGAGAGAATTTATTGGTTAGTAAGATTCCATTAAATGTTTATCACAATTCATGCAAACACAAGTAAGATATATACGTGTTTAACTAAGAGGATTTAAAGGATGTATTCATGGGCAGTTGGACAATTGACTCGGCATCTAATTTTGGTCAGGTTTTTTTTAACATGTCTGCTGCATATTTTTTGTTGTTATAGCTATGTTATCTGAATTAGGATTCTCTCGTTTCAAATAAAATATTGGAGAGTCTTCATAAAATTGTTTAAATTTAAAATGTATTGAAACGTAACATCATGATGATGGGAGAGAGATAAGGATGAATGAAATGGAGAGGATCGGAATTCCATGTTATCTTGGCCTTTGAAATTTAGGAAGAGAAAAAAATAATAGTAGTAGAATTTAAGGGTCCTTTAGTAACTTTAAATGTTTTCAAATTTTTGTTTCTGTTTTCACTATTTTGAAATCAGAAGCAAAATATATTGTTTGGTAACGGTTTTTGGTTTGAGAAAAGTGAAAGCAAGATCAATTTGCCAGCAAAAAAGTGAAAACCCAAAAAATTGTTTCTTCAACACGGGAGTCATTTCATACATCGAATCATGTCAGCAACAAAAGTTTAAACTTTACCTCTTCATAAAATAAAATAAAATTTACAAAAAAAATATAATTATCAAACAACGTTTATATGAATTTTATTTTTATTACTGAAATAAGTAAAAGCAGAAACACATGAAAACAGAAATAAGCAACTAATATATGAAAGCAAAAACAGTTGCCGAACGAATCAATTGAGCGAGAAGAGAGCGTGCTTGTGAGTTTTGGAAGGGAAGAGAATTTCAACTTAAAATAGTATATTACTATATTACCCTTATGAGATTATATTTTAGAAATTATTATAAAGATAATTTTGGTATTTTAATTTGCCATCCTAGTCTTTAGTAAATTTCCTTCCAAATCTTTCCAATTTTTGAATTTTTTTTCAAAAAAATCTCCCCCTTTTCTTTTTTCTCCTAAACAAAATAAAATTCACAAACACAATGTTAGATTTGCCATATTTATATTATTACTTCCGGATTAAATAAAATTTGTTTTGCTAATAAAAAGAAAGATAATGGCACCGTCATGGAGTGGACTCAATCTCAAATAGGCAGTTGCCAAGCCAAATACTTTGTCCAATAAAAGAAACTTGTGTTCTTATTATTCAAATGGTTCATACGAGATATGCTATGCGGGTTTGAGTGACATTCCACCATTTAACTATTGAAAAAATTGTGGCCAAGTGTCAGCTAGTAGTACTATACTACAACTCTTGAAAAGTTACAATGAGGCCCACTACATTGACAAGGGGCAGTGGTGGTTATTGATTGGCTAAAAGCACAGTGTGATGGTTGTAACAATAAAAGTAATGATAAATATAAAAATAAAAATCTATTTCTAAAAAGAGCCTTTAGAATTCAAATTCAGTAATACTATATTCTGAAATTATATTTTTATAAATTATAATTTCAACATTATTATATCATATTTTTATTTGTTTGAATATAAATAGATATGATAAGATATTTCGGTAGTTTTAAATATTAATCTCAAATGGTAGAGATTATAATACTTAATTGGACATGGTATAAAATAGTCTCCACTTTTAAGTCATTTTATTATCCAAGAACTAATAGTCCCAAGTTTTTAAAAAAACAAACAAACAAGAGACTTAAGATTAGTAGTTCAATCTCAAATGTAATGTTGATAAACAAATATAGCCTAAATGTTATCATTATAAATGCCAATAAGTATATGCGGACAGGTAAATTGGACTGGAAGAATAAAAAAAAATTATTTCAACGAACAATTGAACAGTACAATCTATTTGTTCGCTAGAATAATTTTTTTTTATTTTTTCAATCTAATTATTCACGTGTCCGCCTAGAAACACCTAAAATGCACACGAAACGCTAACAAACCCTCTCCCTCTTAGATAATATGGGTCCACCGCAATGGATAATATGACTTGAAGATGTAGAAAATCCAACACAGAGAGACAGAGCAAGTGCAATATACATGATATATCCACTCGTTAATCTGTCGATTTGATTATTTACTATTTATGATTAATTAATATTTTCTTCTTCTTCTTCTTCTTCTTTTTTTGACTTTTCCTGCCAAATACATATCAACACAGATTTTGAAGTTTAATATTGATATAAAATGCTCAGAATAGAATCCAAACATATTAATAATAATAAATAAATATTTTTAAGAAGGAACAAACTAAAAACCTTCAATATATATATCACATTTGCAGCATATGGTTGACGATAGTATCACTACAGTGCTATGGAAGGAGTTGGCAACTTGGCAGTTGAAGGAATCATATACTCCATAATTCCAAACTAAACTTTATTATTATTACGTTGTACGTTCATCATACATACACTTTGAATTTTTTAAATTAATTTATAAAATTTTAACAATTTATAATCGATTCAAATTTATTTTTAATATAAAAACAATTACATTAAGTGTAAATTAACCAAAAAAATACAACTACTAATTCTTAATCAAAACCCGTAAACAAACATGTTCTAGGAGCATAATATATACTCTTATAATATTCTACCCTTTTATACATGTGGGGGTGCGTGGGGAGGGTGGGATTTAGCATTTATTCTGATTCCCATAATCATCCAACCAAATAGTCTGAGCCATATGCTGATTCCTGAGATTAAAGAACAAGTTAAGGAATAGTTCCCCCACAGATTGCTCATCTCAACAAACCAACTGCTCATCAATTTCGTATGTATATACTTTTTCCCATGCACAGGGGAGAATCTAGAAAAAAATTTCACCCGGGACGAATTTTAACTAAATTTTTTCAAGTGTATGAGCCGTCGTAGCTCTCTAACTAGTATATACTTTGAAGAATTAGATTATAATGGAATTTTTTCTTTTGCCCCCCTTGAGTTTACTAACTTATAAATTCTGCCCTCTACCTCTATCCGCCCCTGCCCATGCACATCTTCACACGACGTGCCAAAAATGTACAAAATAATTAGGTATACATGAAAGAAAAGAAACAGAGGGATCGAGAATAGACAAGCTAAAGAGCACAAAAAAATAACTAAATAAATAATAAATATAAACAGAAACAGAAAACGTAGAAAGCACTTGCTAGTGATCACCTGATCATCAGTTATTCCACTATGATATGATCAAATTAAAGCATTGATAGAGCTTGCATGTTCTCTCATATTATTCTTTCCATTACTTCTCATCATATCGTCTATAAATAGTAGCAGGCCATAGTTGAAGTATTCGGCATCAATCTGATCACCGGCCTGTTGGAATTTGTCTTCTGTACAAGGAAGGTATCATATACCATTTCTTTTCATTTTCTAAGCCTAATATTGCTGTCAAAAATTTATAGAAACCGAGCCAAGTACTCATGACATATGCTATTGCTTGCAGCTGATGGAAATTCTTGGAAGGTCCAATGGAGCAAAGTATGAGTGCTTGCTCTTCGGTATGTTTGATAGTGTTTTTTTACTCGGTTATATATACTTATTTGAAGAACAAAACAAAGTGCATTTAATTCCCTATTCTTCTTTTAGATATGGATGATACTTTGTACCCCTTGAGCTTGGGTCTCAACCTCGCTTGCCGCAAGAACATACAAGGTACGCGTCATGTATATTTTTAACCAAAGGTACAACATCTAATGCACAAGGTACAAGACTAATGATTTACAATGCGCGCAGATTTCATGTTGGAACACTTGGATATAGAAGAAGATGATGTCCCAAGGATGTGCCTTGAACTTTACAGGGAGCATGGGACTACTATGGCCGGTCTAAAGGTGAAACAGGAGTTTTATTTTATTTTGTAGTATCATCTTGATGGTTTCTTGGGAAAAATAATAGAGCTTTGGCAGCTTCTTTTCAGACTCTTGGCTATGAGTTTGACAATGATGAGTTCCATGCTCGTGTTCATGGAAAACTTCCCTACGAGAAACTGAAACCAGATCCAATACTAAGAAATCTCCTACTCTCTATGCCACAGAGGAAAATAGTAAGTAACAATTGATCATTATGTACGTATAATTACTTGTCTTTGTTTGACATGATAACAAAAGTGCCTTCTTAATTAGATATTCACCAACGCCGATGAAGCACATACATCTCAAGTCCTAAGTAGGTTGGGGTTGGAAGATTGTTTCGAGGGTGTCATATGTTTTGAAACGCTTAATCCCCCACCTCTCGATCAAATAGTTGATGATGACAATAATGCAATATCAAGAATTCTATGCAAACCTGCTGTGGAAGCAATGGAAGCTGCTTTTACCATTGCAAATGCTGACCCAATGAAAACGGTAACTAAAACACACACATGTTCCATCCCCTAACTTTATTAAAATGTACCCATTAGCTTATAATCTTCATTTCTCAGATATTTTTCGATGACAGTCCTCGAAACATTGCTAGCGGGAAAGCTGCAGGCCTTCATACTGTTATTGTGAGTTCTGAATCTTGCCAAGCTTGTACTCTAATTGATAAACATGACCAACGGAGTATCAATAAATGATGAGATATAATATTCGTTCACTTAAGTAAGGTCTTTAATTGGACGGAAAAAAAAAAAAACTAATCCAAGGCAACTGGGAATATGTCTATGGCAGGTGGGAAGCTCAACTCTAGTACCTGGCGCAGACCATGCTTTGAGTAGCATCCACAATATTAAAGAAGCACTACCAGAATTATGGGAAGGTGGAGAAGGAGAGCATTTGGAACAACTTGTCCAGCCCGTCGTGGTGGAAACTGAAGTCCTGGCATAGCTAGGTTCACCCTCCCCTGAAGTTTTCCTAGCTTTGTTATTGAAAGATTGTACTTTTACATTTACCAATTGACAAAGTAGGAAAGTATCAATATACCTAGAACCTAAAGTATGCTTCTCCGACTCACAATAAACTTGAAAAATTCAGCAATTACCCAAATATTTTACACAATAAATTCACTGTAGAAGCTTTTGCTTGTTACAAGTACTTAACATTGACATTTCTCCAATGATTGTGGAACTCTTTTAAGTCTCGTGAAAACTAGTATAATCTTTTGGTTTAAAAGGGAATCAGAGACTTTGTGAATGATACACAATCCCATCCGCTACTAATCAACTTCTAGATTGAGATTTATAGAATAAGCTTTATGAATTGAGCAACCCTAACTACACCTTAAACTTGCCACCTCCTAAAACTGAGACACGAGTTAAAAGGCAATACTTCCAATGTCATTTATCATAATCAAGCTCAGGGTAACAAGAATGGAGTTTATTTACTGTAGTTAACAGTTCATTACCAGTTCAATGATGCAGACAGAGTCCTGTAGTCAGACGGATAGATGGATTGAAAACTATGTAAACAGAAATCACATATCATTCATCCTGAGAATAACAGATGCCCCTCAAAACAAAAATACACTAGATAAATTAGCTTATAGAATTCCTTCAGAATTTCTCTCACCTTAGAGAATATAGTTTCACATACATTACTTAGATGACAACATTTTGAAACCATTGTACACATGCATGAAGGGAAAATTTGAACTGACCAAAACTGAAATAACCTCAATGGTTCTCAATGCAACAGTAAGTAGATAAATCAGCCATCCAGTGGTAGCTCCCCAGAGTTAATAATTCTGCATGGCACTCGAGGAACATCTGACCTGCTTGTTTCCTGTGATTCAAGCTTCCGAACAACGTCCATCCCATCAATGACATGTCCAAAAACAACATGCCTTTTATCCAACCATGGGGTCTACAAAAAAAGATTTCACTTGTCAATTCCAAAGAATTTGAACCAAGAAATTTTCCTAGTACAAGTTTCTTATGAAAGCAAAAGGGTTAGAAACAAGGAATGCTGCTAATCAAGGATGAAACTTTCAGTAATTACATGCATCAGCCTGTTCAGCTTTTGCATTTTAGGCATGTGGGCTTAAACCCCTTTACATCTACCAAATGGATTCATGTTATTGTTAATTGACCCATAAGGTGAATGTCCTGCACAAGTAGGGTATAAACCAATAGACCCTAATGTTGACTGTTGTCCATAGCATTGAGGTGAAACTCTGTTGCATTTTCCTCTATTTCCTGTTAAACAAGCCTTGCTGGATTCTATCCAGAATCTGAGGTTACAAATGGAACGAAAGGATAAAGATATATGAACTCCCTCTATCCCATTTCTAGCCTCAGTTTTTCTTTTAGCAATTAATCTTTTTTATGCTTTGTTCTCCCTTTTAATCTTCCTTTAGAATGTCACAGTTACTTCATCCATTAGAGTTGTGGTAACTGTGTACAGATATGGGACTTGTGGAAAAACGTGAAAAACAGACTTTTTGGAGAAGTCCTTTTTGCACTGATATTTATTGCTGTTTGTACATTTTATGGACAGCATAACTAGTTGTAAGAAAAAAAAGAGACGAAAAGAATGAAAGAATGAAAGAAAGAAAGAAAAAGAATGAAAGAAAGAAAGAAAAAGAATGAAGGTTAACAACTTAACATAACTTGAATAGCTCTCGATTACTTGATCTCAATGCTACTTTCAATAATGAGTTGTAACTCTCTACTCATTTCACATCTTGTTCACAAAGTGATTATTCTTGTTATAGATTTATCTATTCTTTGAAACTATGAAGAACCGCTAGATATGATCATCTTTTCCCCCTTGCAACCACATCTACAAAGTAACAAATTGGCCCCATGCTAGAATCTTACGAACAAAGGACATATACCAAGTAATTGCCATCAGCAATGTCATGCTTTTATCTAAATTAGGTGGGGCATGATGTACCCATGGCTTAACCTAGAGGTAAAGGATCACTCCCACTGGCACGTGGTTTCAGGTATGATATTTGATCCCTGCAGAAGCTCTATGTAACTTAAAAGATTAGCATTTGAAACATTTGTGTAAAGAAGGCGCCAAATTTGGCCTCAAAATGTAGTGCAGTTACACATACTAACAAGAAGAAATAAGAGGTTAGAGCACCTTCACTGTGCAAATGAAAAACTGGCTCCCATTGGTGTTAGGACCTGCATTGGCCATGCTCAACACTCCCGGCCCAACATGCGTCACTGCAAATAATTAAACTTAAAATATTATCTATAAGATATTAAACAAAATGCACATGCCAAAGACCATGACAAGAGTAACAAATGAATGGAATTTGTAATGCTCGGCACTATGTAAGTTGTAACTAAAGCTCTCTCATTCATAATCAGGCAAAACACTTAACAGGCAAAGCTCTCATCTTCAAAACTAGAACCGTAGATACTGATTCCTCCTGTACCCTGCAATCAGTAAACACTACGACTATCACCAACAGAAAAATGTTATCTATTTGCACAAGCATCTAGGTTTGGCTCCCAAAATTTGCAACATTATTTTATATGTGTGTGTGTGTGTATAGGAGAGAGAGAGAGAGGCGCTCACATTTCCTTCCGTGAAATCACCTCCCTGGATCATGAAATCTTTAATGATACGGTGGAAGGAGCATCCTTTGTAACCATATCCTTTCTCTCCTGCAAGTGATTTTCTAATTTATAAACAATTCTTACATGCAGAGTGGCATAAAGTTGGCAATAACATCATAATATTGGATATCCGTATATATGTCAAAATTTTCTTTGTAAGAAGAATATATGCCGGACATTAAGAAGCTCGTAAAAGAAAAGCATGCCTGTGCACAAGGCGCGGAAGTTCTCAACAGTTTTGGGAACAACATCACCAAAGAGGCCCATCGTAATTCTATCAACAGGTTCACCCCCAATTTCAACATCAAAGAAGCATTTGGTTGTCACCTTGGCTTGCACCTCCAGATCCTAAACAATGGGAGGATTATTAAAACATATAAGCAGCCAAGCAGCCAAAGCATTTATATTTTGGCCACAATCAGAAAGAAATATGATCAAAATGAATTATGTGAAAAAAGTCAACATTTTAATTCTATATTGAGAAAAAAGATTTAGTGGTCTTTTTAAGTAGTCTCCAGTAGCCATTGGTCAATATTTCTCTTCCTAAAACCTAATTAAACATATTATTCCAATTCAACAGTTGCATGTTCAGTTTTGGCCCTTGGTTACTTTCATTGATACATATTATCCTCAAGGAAAAGCTTGTAGAAAGGATTCTCAAAGAGCAAGTAACAAAGATTTGCCTGCTTTCTAAAACTTGCACCATCTGCACTTAGGGTTTTCTAATTATGATAAAAGATGTTAGTCTGAGAACGCATGCAATGTGGATTAGAGATATTATAAAAATTACAAATGAATTCATGGATTAAACGATCATATCCCTTTAAAAAGGTGCAAAGAAAAAAAATGGATCAACTACTAAAAAACTTACCTTACTCGTGGAGTTTATGCATGTCAACCTTCTATATCCAACTGAAGGTTGTTTACGAAGTTGAGTGGTGGGCAAACATGATGCATAATGATATCCTGATGTCAAAGGTTTTCGTGAGTGACTAAAAGTTAAATCCCAAAAGTTACTTGATACCACACCCGCAGAATAAGAATTTACGGGTTGCATGCGTCCATATGAACCATCTTGCTTACAACTACCCTGAAAAGATAAATAACTCTGACATCAGAAGTTCGTGTATATCATCACAAATCAAATTCAAAGACTGAAATATGATATCAACTAATTATCATTCCAACAGAGAAATTTAACATAGCACAATCCAATTTTGATCAATAATTTTCAACACGGTGAAGGATTGTGCAATATATAAATTCTTTCCTGATTAAACAAACAAACATTTTCTTCATCATTCATGGGGGTACTGAAGGAGTGGGAGTGATGAGATTTCAAACAGCCAGACACGTGGGTTGATTCCTTAACTACATGGGCAAACCTAGATCTCCTCTTCAAGAACTCTAAGAAAGTGTGTTCTCTAATTCTCTTCAAAGAAAGGATTAGACTTCAGTACTAGGGCCGATGAAGGACAGGGCTGGCAGGGGGATCCCGAACACCCCTCCTACCCCAAATTGAAAATAAAATTAAGAAATGAATTTGTGAGAACGCATTGTGTTAAAATGCCTCCAAAAAAAGTTATTCAGTGCAAATTGAATGAAGTTAAAGCTACCAAGTATTTCCATGTTATAACCTCTCTTTTTTTGCTAGTTTGAGACATAATTTGAACACACCCAACCTTAGCCACTACCAAGGTTTGAAACCCCACCCACTTGGTACACAAGGGATTGTGTAATTTAAAAGAGTGCAAGAGAAACTACTTTTTGCTGAATTTCTCGGTCTATCATTTTCATCCAGGTAATAGTGCCTTTTATCGGAAAAATGGGGAGAACAAGAATCCAAAAGGACTACTAAAAGAAGGCTTACAAGAATCCAGAAAGACCATTAAAATAAGGGTTAGGCTAATGGCCTATTCTCTAGCCTTTTTGACCTAGAAAATCAACTATTACAACACTCCACTCGATTTCCTAAAATAGAAGATTATGTCTCATTAAAAAATTTGCTAAGAAACTCCTGTGGGAAAAAAGTACATATCTTTTCTATAAATATATTATGCTTTAATTGAATGCCTCATAAAAATCTTGCCAAGAAAAACCTATTGTGATAAAAACCGCAACTAAGGAAAAAGAATACAGTCTCTCCCTCAAAAGGAATTGCACTCCCCAAAACTCGAAAAATTGAGATGTTGGATACTTGACCAAAAATTAACTGTAAAAGAAAATATTTTTGCATTCGTTGGTCAAGCTCGAATGATGGATACGGCATGAAGAATTGCATGGCCCTAAATCGAAGTAGTTAAGTTGGCCCTCAATATTAAAAGACATGTGATTAGTAAAAGTCTTTTTACTAAATATTCAGTTAAACCATTTTGTGTATATACATGAGAAATAGAATGTTCAACGGAGATTCCAATGGTCATACAAAAGTTATTAAATGCTATTGATGAAATTCAACTGCGTTATCAAGTCGCATTGACTTAATTAGATTCTGGGAATTGAGCCCGCAACTTGATTATTCGAGTAAAAAGTTTAGAGAATGCAAAATTTTGAGAGAAGAGTAGAAAAACATGAGACCATCTAGTTGAAGCATATATTAAAACTATGAAATATCAAAATAGGCATGGATGAATGGGTCCACACAAATGTCTCCTTAGATTCTCTCTAAGAACTTTGGAACTTCTATATAAACATTTGCTAGTGATGGTCAAACAATTAATTTTCCTTGAAAACATGCAGCACAAGAAAAATCACTAATAGGGAAAACCTTCTTATTTCTGAGGGGATGTCTAGCAGAATTTTCAATAATGTGGCGCATCATAAAAGTACCTGGATGACCAAGTCTTTCATACCAAAACATAAAGAATTTAGGATCTATGAATGTTGTAATAGTTGATTTCCTTGATCAAAAAGCTTAAAGAATAAACCATTGACCTAAGTCTTGGATTCTTGTAAGCCTTATTTTAAGGTTTTGGATTCTTGTTCCCCCACTTTGCCTATAAAAAGCACTATTGCCAAAATAAAAATGACATACTAAGAAATCCAGCAAAAAGTTTCTCTTGCATTCTCTTTTAAATTATTGCAGTTCTATAACACATTATTAGCACGATGGTTACCCCAATCTACTTGGGGAGTAGTTAGCATAAAGTTAACTTTAGTCAATTGACCAATACAGTGTCGACACGCAGGCCGGAAGGCTCTCTCTGTATGTCAGCACTGTATTGGTTTATTAACCAACTTACCATGAAATTAAGTAATTAACTTCATGGTAACCGGATCCATCCACTTAGTACCTGTTGGGGCGTAATTATTTGGGCCCGAATTATATGGTGAGCTAAACTCCACGTGGAGGTATTTAATCATGCGTAGAAGTTTGTTTTGGCAGTTAAGAATTTTAAGGAATATTCCTAATTATATTTAATTTCCGACTCCTAAGGAAAGTGTCAGGATATAATTCGAATTCCTTTCTTTAAGGAGATTCTATTCAATCTCATTAAGGAATCATACCTAATGAGGAATCCTAATTCTATACGAAGAAGGAGGTGTGATCACTATAAATGCAAAGTTATACCCTAATCATCAGGTACACATTCATATTATTTTACAGTACTAGATCACTAAGCCTCCATTGTTAAATCTTATTCAGCCTGTACTTATTCTCACCGGAGCTATCCCCCGACGGCCCAAGCCGTTAAGCTTTTGGTGTGACTTCGTTTCTGTACAGGATTTGACGCGCTTTAATGATTAAGGCGCGTGGACGAATCTTGGCATTAACAGTACCCTTTGGTTATGTTATAACCATTTTATTGTTTATGTATAAATGATTCTTTAGAACTTTATCAGTCCCTCTCTTGAAGTTTCTTTTTGAAAATTAATATACCATTACTTAGTAATTATCAATTCCAATGCTATAAATGACCTTTACTTGTGCAGTTACAAAGCAATCTATGTGTGAAATAATGATGGATGCAATATGCTTCAAAACGGGCGCGACAATTGTCCGTAAGAAGCGAGAACGCTTAGTTTAGGCAAATCGAGGCCAAAGACCCTATTTGTACTAGTTTAATATTTCCTACACTATTTTATCTTATGATTAATCCTTTATTTAATTCCGTAGTCTATTTGATATCATCTCTAAATTATTTGATACCTTAAAAGGGTCCCTTTAGGATTATTAGTCCAACAATATGACTTTAGAAATGAAAAAACATAGACAGTGAGATCAAATAAAGGATAAATAGTGCCTAAAAGTATTAACTAGTTCAAATAGTCTTATTTCATCCATGTTTTTACACAACGGAAAATATGTTGTCAAACTGTCATTCTTTTTGTATAAAGAAGATATTTCTTTTAACACATCATATAAAGTATTATACTACTTTTCTTATAACACATAAATCATCCTTATAATTCAATCTCTCTTAGTTTAAGAAATACTTCCTCCATCAGAAATTTGAGTCCTTTTTTGGTAACTTGTTTTTCAAATTAAGGTTTACATGCTACATTTTTACATACTACCTTATTCCATGTATAAAGTAAATAAAATGAATTCAAATTTGATATGCATTTATTTAATTTTAGTTAATAAAATTATAGAGATTGTAATCTAACTAAAAAAATACTACTAATTACAAAATTTTGTTGTTTAGAAAACTTCGATGAAATCAAATCAATTTTAAAGGAGTAGGATCCCCTCCATTAGCAGCGTGGTAATTTAATTGACTTCAAAAAGTGGATATGAGATTTTGGAACTGAGGAAGTATAATCCTTCATTTTTAACTTTCATAATATAAATTCTACTATATTAAGTAATATTAAAAAAAAAATCGACCAAAAGCTGATTCTACCTCTGAATCTGAAGTGTGCAATTAAAAAGGATGTCTAAGTAAATAAAAATATGAGGCGAGGAGAAGAAAAAGGGTGACCTGAGAAGCAGGGTAATAGCAGCCAGAAAAGGCTAGTTGGGCTGAAAATGCAGAAGCCATGGAATCTCGCTGAGCTGCCGACCGTCAAAAACTTTACCCGCCGGAGTACGTGAACTGATGATAAAATGCTGTTTTCTCTCTAGAGAGGTGAATAACTAAGATAAACAAACAACGGAGGATGGCCCACCACTAACATGCACGGATATGGATATGATCCTCGATTTTTCTGACCCCTTTTGTCCTGACCCGACCGACCGTCCATTAAATAATCCGCCCAATGCGCTTTACTAGGCCTTGTTTGTATATGGGTGAACGAACACTCAGGCCTCAACCACATAACATAATTTTGTGTCTATTTTTTGTTATTATTTTTTTATCAATTTTTGTTACTACTCATCTCGTCTAACGTACATACACTACGTGTATAATAATAAAAATTAAAAAAGAGTTTAAAGATGAGTGGTTATCAAAGAGTGGGAGAATAAAATTATTGATATGACAATAAAATAGAAGGAGAAAAAAACAAATAACACAACCTCAAGAAAATGGTTAAAATTTTCTTTTCCCCCTCTCTTAATAATATTATATATAGATTAGTTTATAAAACTACTCAACAGTTGCTCAATAAATTATTTTAATAAAATGCATCCAACAACCAAAAAAAATAATTATTAAGGGTAAAATAGATTGACACCCCTGTAGATAATTATAATAACACTCATTATCACTCTAGTTTTTTCAAATAACAGTCAATACCCCTGTGACGCCCCCAAAATAAGTATACAATGTGACGCCCCCAGAATAGGTATACAACACCCATTCTGAGTCGCCAAATACATGGTACAGAAAGCAAACTACAACTTCAATAATACAATTGTCGTGCAAAATACGACAACACATACTGTGAGTTTAAATACAAATATTGTCTTCTAGACAATATCCACACTCAAATAAATCCTCATTACAATTATTCAAACACTATTTTACAGAAATAGTGAGGACTGCTAATACATCTTTCTAGAACCATTACTCCATACCCCGACTAGATCCTGCTATGTTCTCACCTCCTGAGAAGAAAAATGGAACAAAAAGGAAAAGAGTGAGCTCAACTAGCCCAGTAAAGAATATTATGACTAAGATAATATACAACAAATTATCGTTAGTCTTCAACAGGGAAAAATCTGATAAAATATAATCGACAACAAGTTTTAGATCAACAACTGCAGCGGAAACAACAAACCACTAGAAGAGTCAAGTAGAGAAAGAATTCTACTATCTTCTAAGATTTAAAAGTCCATCATCGATATTTTATCCCTGTAACATCAATTAATAATCATCTTTAACCAAATATTCATCTTTGCACTACAGGCCAAAGATATTCATTTGTATCATCAGTCGGTCATGTTCATCTCAACACCTGTTCATCTTTGCACTACAGGCCAAAGATATTCATCAAGTAATTATACATCTTTGCACTACAGGCCAAAGATATTCATTTGTATCATCATTTAGGACTGAGGATGATGAAAAATATCTTAAAGAGAACGAATCCAATGAGACAGAAGGACAAATAGTAGGGATTCGTATAACAGTTTATCCAAGATCAATAATACTTCATAATAATCAATTGTGAAGCAGAATTCAAAAATAAAGATCAAAACATGGATACAATCAAAGATAGTAACCATAATAGACATCTTGGACAAAAAGGGAAAATTTTATTTTTCGGTGAATAGTGCCGTATTCGTGAATAGTGCCGTATACGTGAATAGTGCCGTATACGTGAATAGTAACTCCGACACAAAAAGTTCCAAATTTGATAAAAACTCGTCTCAATATTTCAGCATAATGATATTGAAGAAAATAATATCATTTAAGAAGAAAATAATATCCCTTACCTCAAAATATCAGTACTTCTGGTCGGAATACCGGTATAAGGCTGAAAGAAACTTGCTCTGATGAATGGAAACTCTCAAAGTATCTAAATACTCACAAAATACACTCAATAATCTAGAGAGAGAAAGAGAGAAAACTTGTTTCTGGTGTAATTTTCAATTCTAACTTAGCCCTCTATTTATAGGAAAATTTTGGTAGGTTTGACCTGCAACCTGATGGCTTTACCTGCTACTATTCCCACCTACCACATTTGAAATATAATTCAGCACATTTCTTCACCAACCACAAGTGGGGCCCACCAATTCTAGAATTTTCCATCAAAATGATAAACTCCGAAAATTCAACAATTTCTGAACCAGTCATCTTGTAAAATTCATAATAAATCATACGTTCATTTTTAACGGTTCAAAATTTGTGGGCATATACTCAACTTATATATGTATAACATATCCAAAAATTACCACGATCCAACGGTCGGATTAAAAATTATAACCCCCGCAAAATATCTCAAAAACCCTGATTTTTAATACCTCCATTCCGACAAAAATATGGATAAAAACCTCAACATTAACTCCTTCATTTTTAACCACAAAAATATATCCCTCATTTATATCCACATAAAATAAATATTTCCTTATCATATGAATCAATAATTAATTATTCATAAATAATATTACAGAATCACATTTATGACAACCAGGCCGTTCCCAGGAAAGAGGGGGCTTTCCAATAAGGATTTCTCCTTACTGGCGCGCAATTAGATGACCAAACCTCTCCTTAGACAGAACTTTCTAGACATTGTCAATAATATTATCTAATAATATTATTCAAATAATATGAATTATTGATCTGATAATGGGAAATACTGTGCAGTAACAATTATTGAAACAACAATAATATGAAATATCAATGCAGCAATTATTGAACCAATAAAATAAAATATTGAACAGTAATCACTGTAACAATTATTGAGTAGTGCCTTCTTACGTATGAATCAATAATTCAACTATACTGTGCAATCCGTGTGCTACTGTGCAACCACGTGTTATTACTGTATTTTTAACCACCGGGTATTTAAACAGTGTTAACGGTAACAACTACGCCATTATTAATAAATAACTTATACTTGTCGTTTTCTTCATCCAATCGCTTTCCGTTATGGGGCCCACACAAGGCTGCGTCGTCGTACGAATATTCCCCGACAGCAAGAATATTCCACGACCAACCGAATATTCACCGACCAAAAATAAATATTTATAACCACTTGCTTATTTTGCAAAATTTGCACATTTCACCCATAATCAAAGTATTATATCAAATTAACCCCCTTATTATTCACAATAATATTTAGAGAAAATTTGATTTTATTCATTAATAAGTTGGGGTCTTACATACAACACCCATTTTGAGTCGCCAAATACATGGTACATATATAACTACAACTCTATTAATACAATTGTCGTGCAAAATACGAAAACACTTAAACTGTGAGTTTAAAATATAAATATTGTCTTCTAGACGATATCTACACTCAAATAAGTCTTCATTATAATTATTGATACTTTATTTTATAAAAATGGTGATTACTACTAAAACATCTTTCTAGAACTATCATTCCATACCCCGACTAGTACTCGCTACATTATCGCTTCTTGAGAAGAAAAATAGAACAAAAAATAAAAGGGTGAGCTCAACTAGCCCAGTAAAGAATATTATGACTAAGATAATATAGAATAAATTATCGTTAGTCCTTAACAGGAAAAAATCTGATAGAATATAATAGATAACAAATTTTAGATCAACAACTGCAGCGGAAACAACAATCCATTAGAAGAGTTAAATAGAGAATGAATTCTACTATCTTCTAAGATTTAAAAGTTCATCATCAATATTTTATCCCTGTAACATCAATCAATATACATTTTGAATCAAATATTCATCTTTGCACTACAGGCCAATGATATTCATTTGTATCACCAGTTGGTCATGTTCATCTAAACACATGTTCATCTTTGCACTACGGGCCAAAGATATTCATCAGTTAATCATTCATCTTTGTACTACAGACCAAAGATATTCAATAATATCATCATTTAGGACTGAGGATGATGAAAAATATTTTAAAGAAAACGAATCCAGTGAGACAAAAGAACAAATATTAGGGATTCATACTTCGGTTTATCCATATTCAAAAATACCCCATAATATATCATAGTGGAGTAAAGTTCAAGAATAAAGATCAAAACATGGATATAATCAAAGCTAGTAACAAAAATAGACATCCGGGACAAAGAAGATAAAATTTTATTTTTCTGTGAATAGTGCCGTTTTTGTGAATAGTGTCGTATACGTAAATAGTATCGTATACGTGAATAGTAATTTCGACACAAAAAGACAAGAATTTCACAAGAAAATTCTTACCAATATTTCGGCATAATGATATTGAAAGAAATAATATCATTAAAAAAAATAACATCCCTTACATCCAAAAAGGCAGTACTTCTGACTAAAATACTGGATATAGTGCTGAATGAACTTGCATCGTATAGCAACACTCAAAATATCAAAATACTCACAAGAATACGCTCGATAATATAGAGAGGGAAAATTTCAGTTTCTAGTGTGATTTTCAATTCTAACCTAAGCACCCTATTTATAGGAAAATACTTAGAATACCAAAGCAGAAAATTTAATAAAATATTAATATATATTAAAAAATTTCCTTCGCACACCAAAGAAACTGAATTCAACATGCTTTCAATACTAGTGGGGCCCACCAACATAATAAAAACGTTTTTCTTAAAAAAAATAATTAAAACTTCAAAAACCAATTATTCCGAAACTTCAATAATGTATGTCGAAGATCACAATATATTTTGGTACTTCCAGGGTGAATTACAAACGGTGTGTTGTGTGCTTCCATCATGATTCTATGTTTCAAGTCAGAATCGTTAAGAACGCAAAGTCTGGAGTTGACTCGAAGTATTCATTCTTTATCGACTCTTGCTTCTAGAATAGCACCTTCTTGCACTTTCTTCTTCATACGCGTCAGCTCCGTGTCTGTGGCTTGAGCAAATTTAACTTTATCGATTAAAGTTGGTTCTATGCGTATACTTGACATCATCGCATGGGTCCCCGGAGTCTTGAATTCTATCTTCATCTTTTGTAAATCACACAAAATGGGCCTTTGTGTTAATAACATCGCACTCGTTCCTGTATATGATCTTCTACTTAATGTGTCAGCTACCACGTTCACTTTTCCAAGATGGTATTGAATGGTATGGTCGTAGTCTTTCAACGGCTCGAGCCAACGTCGTTGCCGCATGTTGAGTTCTTTTTGGGTGAAGAAATATTTGAGGCTTTTATGGTCTGAATATATCTCCACTTTCTCTCCTTATAGATAGTTCCTCCAGATTTTCAATGCAAAAACGACTGCTGCCAACTCTAAATCATGAGTAGGGTAATTCCTCTCATATTCTTTGAGTTGTCGCGAGGCATAGGCTATGACCTTCCCATGTTGCATGAGAAAACATCCTAACCCTTTGCCTGAAGCATCGCTGTAGATAACAAATCTATCCGAACTAGATGGTATTGTCAGAACAGCTCCTCTTAAGCTCTTGAAAACTCTTCTCGCATTTCTCGCTCCATATGAATTTTGTATCTTTCTGAGTCAGTTGAGTTAACGGAGTAGCGATTTGAAAAAATCCTTCCACGAATTTCTGATAATAACCAGCTAAACCCAGAAAGCTATGTACTTCGGTCACCGACTTCGGTTGCTCCCAACTTTGTATTGCTTCAATCTTTGTCGGAACAACAGATACTCCATGTTTTGACACCACGTGCCCAAGGAATGCTACTTTCTCAAGCCAGAACTCGTATTTCTTCAACTTGGCATATAGCTTATTTTCACGAAGCCTTTGGAGTACCAGCTTCAAATGGTGCTCATGATCTTCACGACTTTTGGAATATATGAGGATGTCATCAATAAAGACAATAACGAACTGATCCAAATATTCCTTGAATACTCAGTTCATCATATCCATGAAAGTCGCATGAGCATTAGTAAATCCAAAAGACATGACTAGGAATTCATAATGCCCGTACCGAGTTCTGAAGGCAATCTTCGGAATATCCTCAATTCTAATCTTCAGTTGATGATATCCAGAACGAAGATCGATCTTTGAAAAGAATTGTGCTCCTTGAAACTGGTCAAACAGGTCATCAATGCGAGGTAGCGGATACCTATTCTTGATGGTGACATGGTTTAATTCCCGATAATCAATATAAAGTCGCATACTCCTGTCTTTCTTCTTTACAAATAAAACAAGAGCACCCCAAGGAGATGTACTAGGACGAATGAAATCGATGTCCAACAACTTCTGTAGTTGAACCTTTAACTCCTGAAGTTCAATAGGAGCCATTCGATATGGGGTTTTAGAAATTCAAGGTCAATAAAGAATTCAACTTCACGTTCTGGGGGTAGACCGGAAAGTTCTTTAGGAAATACATCAGGAAATTCACTAACAACAAAAATATTACTCAAATTTGACGTGTCTTTATTCAAATCCATAACATGGACTAAGAAAGCTTGACATACGTTTTTCAATAAGCGAATTAATGGCTTTATGACTTGATATGACAGTGATTGATTTTAGTGGTTTAGTTGGTTGAATTCGCATAACAGGTTGGTTAGGAATATGAAAACTAACAACCTTACGAAAATAATCAATTTTGGCATGATGAGTAGTTAACCAATCAATTCCTAAAATCACGTCAAATGCAAGTATCTTTATAGAGATAAGGTCAACAGGTAATGTGATAGTGTCAACTTGGATCAAAAAAGATTTATAAACAGCAGATCTAATTAAAGTTTCTCCTAATGGAGTCTCCACAGATAAGTCAAAGTCTAATTTATCCGGAGTCAAGTTTAAACGTTGAGCACAAGCATGAGAGATAAAAGAATGGGTAGAACCGGTATCTAGTAAGGTATAAACTTCGCAAGAATTTATGATTAGCTTACCCGTGATCACCTCGTTTGGGTTCCTCGCATTTTGACCAGTCACGACAAACGCTCTTCCAGGAACCGCTGACTTTGACTTTTCTGGGATAACCTTTTGAGTCACCATTCCCACTGGACTTGGTTTCGCTATAGTACAATCTCTAGCGATATGTCCTTCCTTTCTACAATTATAACATACATTGAACTGTTGTGGACAGTTTGGGCTGATGTGTCCCTCTTTTCCACATTTATAGCATACGACCGGTGGTCGTTCTCTTCCCTTAGAAACAGTTGATACTGGTGCTGACGTCTTCTCATTGTTATTGTTGAATCTCCTCTTTTTAAAATTTTCACTTGACTCACCTCTCCTATTATCATGACCATGATTACCACCAGAGTGGTTACCGCTTTTGTCTGAATTTTTTCCTCCTCGCTGGTTATCATTGCTCCGATGATTGCTGTCACCGGTATGACCCTGGTTGTGGTCCCTCGATTGAACATACTCATTATCTCGCTCTAATAATTGAGCCATGCTGACAATATCTGAATATAGAGAAAATTTATGAGAAATGATATATTGACGTATGTCGGGTTTCAAACCTCTTAGAAACATCTGCGTCATACGTTCCTCATTCTCCACCAAATGAGGTGTAAACCTGGATAACTCCGCGAACTTCGCCTCATATTGGGACACCGTCATGTTGTTCTGTTTCAGTCTAATAAACTCCACCTCCTTTGTGAGACCCCAAATTTTATGAATAAAAATTTAAATTTCTCGAAATATTTTTTTGAATATTATGGTGTGGATTTGATATAATGTTATAGTTGTGGGTAATATTTGAAAATTTTAAAAAGTATGCAAGTTGTTATATAATATTCGATTGGTCGGGGAATATTCATTTTAATAGGGAATATCCGTACGATGGCACAATCATTGGTGAACCCCACAACGAAAGTATTGTCGTAGTAAGAAAACGACAGAATTATCATTTTATAAAAATAACGGCGAAAGTGTTACCGTTAAAACTGTTGAACTACCTAGTAGTAAAAGTACAGTAATACGCGTGATTGCATAGTAGCACACGGTATTGATTATTGATGCTTACGTAAGAAGTCACTCAGTTATATTCAATTAGTGCTACAGTAATTGCTGCATCATATCTCTCATATTATTGATTCAATTATTGTCACAGTATCATCTGTATAATATATTATATTATTAAACCAATAATTGAGACGACAAAGTTATTCATATTATTATTTACAATATTGACAATGTCTAGAAGTTCTGTCAATGAGAGGTTAGATAATCTAATTGCGCGCCAATAGGGATAAATCCTTATCAGAAAGCCCCCTCTTTTCTGGGAACGACCTGGTTGTTAAATATTATGAGTTATAATATTAATGATGAATAAGTTCGTGTTGATTAAAGATGAAATTGATAGTTTCATTGTGTGAGAAGTATCAGTGTTAATGAAAATCGACATTTATTTCGATAATAATTAATGTCTGGAGGTTATATTGACCAATCGGGTAATTAACCGGATAAATGAGCAATTAATTGCTATTATTTCACATGTTTATAACTATTTGTTCACATGTATGTACTATTGATTCACATTCTTGCACTATTAGGAAAGTTGGTGCAAGATTGATAATACTTGCATGACTAAGTTAAAAATAGAGGTATAGATGGAGGTACTATACTGTAATTAGTTTTTTCACATAATTATACTATTGAGTCACATGAATAAACTATTAATTCACATGATTTACTATTATGAGAAGTGGTGCAAGTTTGATAATACTTGCAGGACTATAGTAAAAATGAAGAAAAAGAGGGAGGTATTATACTGTAATATTTCGAGCCCCAAAATGTGTAATTATTGAAACTATATTTTTCTATAAATAGAAGCTCATTCCTTCATTTCTCACCAATTCACTAAAGTTATAGAGCAATTATTGTAGAGAGAAATTATAGGGAGAAAGAAGAAGAGAAGTCTGCTACCTCACTATTCTAGTATCCAGATTTCTTCTAACGTAAGGGGTATTATTTTTTTCGTATTCATGAAGAGAGCTTCTGGTATTTCATTCTTTATTATTATGTTGGAATATCCTGTCTGTGCGGATTACGCATGACCTGGTTCTATTCTTTATTATTCTGTTGGAATATCCTGTCTGTGCGTATTACGCATGACATGGTTCCATTATTTATTATTCTATTGGGAATAACATGTCTGTGCGGTCTATCGCATGCCTGGTGAATTCTTATGTTATTTTATTCTTTATTATTCTGTTGGGAATAACCTGTTTGTGTGATCTATCGCATACCTGGTGAATGCTTTTGTTATTCCATTCTTTATTATTCTGTTGAAATTGATCTGTCTACGTGGATTACCGCATGGCGGATGAAAATCCATTTGTAGTTTCGTATATTCTATTATACTCGTATGAGATATCATTTCTTTTGTACTCGTCATGGAATATCAATTTATTTGGTATTTTTTTTCTACGAGTTATTATTCACGGGTTACTATTCACCCCGTTACTATTCACTCTAGTATCGTTCACTCGGGAATTCGGGCACTTTTCGTGTCGGAGTACTATTTACGAGTTACTATTCTACCCGATTATTATTCACTCTAGTATCATTCACCCAGGTATTCAAAATATTTTTTGTGTCGGGGTACTATTCACAGGGTACTATTCCCGAAATACTACTCACGGGGTACTATTCACCCGAAAAATATATTTCTTTTCTTTTCAAATTATTTTTAGTACATGAATATTATTCTTGAATTTTACTTCACAAAGCAGTATCATATTGACAATTTGAACGTTATTGAATTATGGATAAATTAAATTATAAATCTTTAAAATTTATCCTTGAACTTGTTTTATTGAATTATTATGTCATTGTCATCATCCTCATGCTTATATTGTGATAAAAGTCATCTTTGACTTACGTGCATAGATGGACTTGGTATGATTATGACCAGGGATTATTCGGTATAATCATGACCGTAATGTGACAAATGATGTGGTAAAAGTCCTCATTGGCCTGTAGTTCATTGATGGACAATTGTTAGTATGATTATGACTAGGGATTATTCGGTATAATCATGACCATTGATGATTACATTAATATCTTTGGCCGTGATGCAGGGATTATTCAATTTTATTTATTAAGCTGAGTCTCAGCGATAAAGTTGATGAAAAACTTTTTAAATCATAGAAGATAGTAGATTTTATGCTCTACTTGACTCTTCTAATGGATTGTTTATTCCGCTGCAGTTGTTGATCTAAAACTTGTTGTCTATTATATTCTATCAGTTGTTATACTGTTGAAGGTTAAGGATAATTTATTCTGCATTATCTTAGTCATAATATTTCTTACTGGGCTAATTGAGCTCACCCTTTATTTCACTGTTCTCTTCAGGAAATGAGAATATAGCTGGGACGAGTCGGATAACGGATTGACAGTCCAAATGGTTGTTTTAGTAGTCCTCACTATTCTGTGAAATAGTGTGACAATAAATGTAATGAGAACTCCATTGAGTGTGGATATTGTCTAGATGACAATGTTCTTATTAAAACTCTTAGATTATGTTTTGTCGTATATTACACGACAGTTGTAAAATTAAGTTTGTATTTGATTTATGTACCATGTATTTGGCGACTCAAGATGGGTGATGTATACCTATTTTGGGGGCATCACATCCTTCATATGACGAATACTTTTAGGAAAGTACTTGTCATTGAACAGTTTCTGAAATGTCTCCCAAGACATGCTGAGTGCGGCTGGATGGGTATGCTTCACAGATTTCCACCAGTAATCTGCTTCATTACAGAATATAAAGGTAGCGAATGGAACCTTCTGTTCCTACGTGCATCCCAAGACATTGAATATCTTGGAAATTTACTTGACCCACGTTTCTGCCTTAATCGAATCCGGCTTTTCCCATAATTCTGGTGGTCCCAACTCTTTGAACTGTTTGGCTGTGACCAGCTGTGCTGTAAGACCCCAACTTTTATAAATAAAGATGAATTTTCTATAAATATCATTTTTGAATATTATGGAGTTAATTTGATATAATGTTATAGTTGTGGGTAATATTTATAAATTTTACAAAGTAAGCAAGTTGTTATAAAATATTCGTTTGGTCGGAAAATATTCTTTTTGTCGGGGAATATTCGTACGACGGCACAATCATTGGTGGACCCCACAACGGAATTATTGTCGGATTGAGAAAACGATAGAATTATCTTTCTATAAAAATAACGGCTGAGGTGTTACCGTTAAAACCGTTAAAACTGTTGAACTACCCGGTAGTAAAAGTACAGTAATACGCGTGGTTGCATAGTAGCACACGGTATTGATTATTGATGCTTACGCGAGAAGTCACTCAGCTATACTCAATTATTGCTATAGTAATTGCTGCATCATATCTCTTAAATTATTGTCATAGTATCATCTGTATAATATGTTATATTATTAAATCAATAATTGAGACGTTGTGATAAGTTTGGTTATTTTATGGGGGCCATATGTCATCATCTAAGAGTCTCTTTGTCAATAGTAATTACCGTCGTCAATAGTAATTACCGTCGTCAATAGTATTTACCTTGGTCAATAGTAATTACCTTCGTCAATAGTATTTACCTTGGTCAATAGTAATTACTTTCGTCAATAGTAGTTGTCACTTCAATATTACCAAGAGTCATTTGACCCTTCGTTAAGACCAAGAGTCATTTGACCCTTCGTTAAGACCAAGAGCCACCCTCAGTTTTTCTATAAATAGAGGCCTAGGGCTTCATTATTTTTCACGAATTCATTTAAGCTATAGAGAGAGAAAGTATAGAGAGAATAAGAGAGAGAGAATAAAAGTATTCTGCTACATCACTTTTCCAATATCCAGTTCTTTTAAGGTAGGGAATATTATTTCTTTTATATTCATGAAGAGAACTGTTGTTATTCCATTTCTTATTATTCTGTTGGAATAACCTGTATACGCGGTCTACCCTATACTTGGTGACATTCTTCTATTATTTTGTTGGAACATCCTGTCTGTGTGTTTTACACCGGACCTGGTTCCGTTTTTATTATTATTCTGTTGGAACATCCTGTCTGTGTGTTTTACACCGGACCTGGTTCCGTCTTGTTATTATTCTGTTGGAACATCCTGTCTGTGTGTTTTACACCGGACCTGGTTCCATTATTTATTATTCTGTCGGAATATCTTGTCTGTGCGTTTACGCCGGACCTGGTTCCATTATTATTATTCTGTTAAGAATAACCTGTCTGTGCGGTCTATCGCATGCATGGTGATTTCTTTTGTTATTCCATTCTTTATTATACTCAGCTGATTAAAACTTTGACTTCTATACTCCATGAAATTAGTGGAATATCCTTGATATTTGGGCTTCATCTAGTATCTATTCATGAAAATATTCTCCTGATCATTCTTGAATTTTACTCCACAAAGCCGTATCATGTTGACAATTTGGACGTTGTTAATTCTTGGATAAATTAATTCTTGAACTTGTTTTATTGAATTCTTATATCATTGTCATCATCCTCATGTTTATAAAATGTTGAAAGTCATCTGTTGTAAGACCCCAACTTTTATAAATAAAGATGAATTTTCTATAAATATCATTTTTGAATATTATGGAGTTAATTTGATATAATGTTATAGTTGTGGGTAATATTTATAAATTTTGCAAAGTAAGCAAGTTGTTATAAAATATTCGTTTGGTCGGAAAATATTCTTTTTGTCGGGGAATATTCGTACGACGGCACAATCATTGGTGGACCCCACAACGGAATTATTGTCGAATTGAGAAAACGACAGAATTATCTTTCTATAAAAATAACGGCTGAGGTGTTACCGTTAAAACCGTTAAAACTGTTGAACTACTCGGTAGTAAAAGTACAGTAATACGCGTGGTTGCATAGTAGCACACGGTATTGATTATTGATGCTTACGTGAGAAGTCACTCAGCTATACTCAATTATTGCTACAGTAATTGCTGCATCATATCTCTTAAATTATTGTCATAGTATCATCTGTATAATATGTTATATTATTGAGACGTTGTGGTAAGTTTGGTTATTTTATGGGGGGCCATATGTCATTATCTAAGAGTCTCTTCGTCAATAGTAATTACCGTCGTCAATAGTAATTACCGTCGTCAATAGTAATTACCTTCGTCAATAGTATTTACCTTGGTCAATAGTAATTACCTTCGTCAATAGTATTTACCTTGGTCAATAGTAATTACCTTCGTCAATAGTATTTACCTTGGTCAATAGTAATTACTTTCGTCAATAGTAGTTGTCCCTTCAATATTACCAAGAGTCATTTGACCCTTCGTTAAGACCAAGAGTCATTTGACCCTTCGTTAAGACCAAGAGCCACCCTCAGTTTTTCTATAAATAGAGGCCTAGGGCTTCATTATTTTTCACGAATTCATTCAAGCTATAGAGAGAGAAAGTATAGAGAGAATAAGAGAGAGAGAGACTAAAAGTATTCTGCTACATCACTTTTCCAATATCCAGTTCTTTTAAGGTAGGGAATATTATTTCTTTTATATTCATGAAGAGAACTTCTGTTATTCCATTCGTTATTATTCTGTTGGAATAACCAGTATACGCGGTCTACCCTATACTTGGTGACATTCTTCTATTATTCTGTTGGAACATCCTGTCTGTGTGTTTTACACCGGACCTGGTTCCGTTTATTATTCTGTTGGAACATCCTGTCTGTGTGTTTTACACCGGACCTGGTTCCGTTTTATTATTATTCTGTTGGAATATCCTGTCTGTGTGTTTTACACCGGACCTGGTTCCATTATTTATTATTCTGTCGGAATATCCTGTCTGTGCGTTTACGCCGGACCTGGTTCCATTATTTATTATTCTGTTGGAATAACCTGTTTGTGCGGTCTATCGCATGCATGGTGATTTCTTTTGTTATTCCATTCTTTATTGTACTCAGTTGGTTAAGTTTTGACTTCTATACTCCATGAAATTTGTGAAATATCCTTGATAGTTGCGTTTCATCCAGTATCTTTTCAAGAAAATATTCTTCTAAGCGTTCTTGAATTTTACTCCACAATGCAGTATCATGTTGACAATTTGGACGTTGTTAATTCCTGGATAAATTAATTCTTGAACTTGTTTTATTGAATTCTTATATCATTGTCATCATCCTCATGTTTATAAAATGTTGAAAGTCATCTGTGGCATGTAGTGCATAGATGGACTTGGTATGATTATGACCAGGGATTATTCGGTATAATCATGACCGTAATGTTACAAATGATGTGGTAAAAGTCCTCATTGGCCCGTAGTGCATTGATGGACAGTTGTTGGCATGATCATGACCATTAATGAATACACGAATATCCTTGGCCGTAGTGCAGGGGTGATTCGATGATGTGGATTATTTTATTAAGCTGAGTCTCAGCGATCGCAGTGTTGAAAAACCTTTTAAATCATAAAAGATAGTAGAGTTTATTTTCTACTTGACTCTTTTAATGGATTGCTTGTTCCGCTGCAGTTAAACTTGATGTCTATTATATTTTATCAGTTTAACATTGTTGAAGGCTAATGATAATTTATTCTGCATTATCTTAGTCATAATATTTCTTACTGGGCTAGTTGAGCTCACCCTTTCTTTCACTGTTCTCTTCAGGAAATGAGAACGTAGCTGGGACAAGTCGGGGTACGGAGTGATGGTCCGAATGATAGTATTAGTTAGTAGTCCTCACTATTCTATGTAATGGTGTGTTAATAAATGTAATGAGGACTCCTTTTGAGTATGAATACTCTCTAGAAGATAATATTTGTATTCAAACTCACAGTTTATGTTTTGTCGTATTGTACACGACAGATGTATTAATCAGTTGTATTTGTATTCTGTACTATGTATCTGACGACCCAAGATGGGTGATGTATACCTAATTTTGGGGGCGTCACATTTGGTATCAGAGCTTAGGGATATGATCCCTGGCTAAGATGTGAGAATAGAACTAGGAGGGGAGAGACGGGGAATTCCTTCGCTAGTATGACATACCTAAGTTTATTTGCATGGTATTTAATTGGTCGGTCATAATATATATGACATATCAATTAATTTTTATTTTGTGGCAGTATCTGAAAATGGCATCCGAGAATGTTGAGAATAGCAATGGAGCACAGACGACTGTTGATTCACCACACATCAATAATCATGATAATGTGCATCAAGAAGGTGTCAATCCTCATGCAAACAACAACACTGACCAAATGATGAATGATCAAATGTTCAGAGGCTTTATGCAATTCATGCAACAACAGGTGAAAGCGGCTCCTGTCCACAACGTAGGTGGAAATACTGGAAACTCTCAGGCGGTCACCGCTAAACAGTTTAAGGAGCTGGGACCACCGGAGTTTAAGGGAGAACCCAAACCACTTGTAGCTGAAACATGGATAAAGCAGATCACCAAGATATTTGATGTCTTGGGTTGCTCCGAGGAGCAAAAGGTTCCCTTTGCCGCCTTTATGTTGCGAGGAGAGGCAGATTACTGGTGGGAATCGATAAAGCGTACTCAACCTGCCGCACTGAAGATGTCCTGGGAGAAGTTCCAAGAGCTGTTTAACGATAAATACTTTCCCGAGAGTATTCGTCACATGAAGGAGGTGGAGTTCATCAAATTGGAGCAGAATAATATGACCGTGTCGCAGTACGAGGCAAAATTTGCGGAGTTATCCCGGTTTGCGTCCCACCTGGTGGATAATGAAGAAAGAATGACGCGGATGTTTTTAAGAGGTTTGAAGCCGGAGATACGTCAACATCTTGTTTCTCATAAACTGTGTTTGTATTCAGATGTTGTAAATAGGGCTCAGTTGGTGGAGCGCGATAACGAGACAACGCAACCAAAAGAGAGCCGGCAAAATGATAATACTAGTGAGAGCAGTCATCGAAGCGGTGACAACAAGCGTGGAGGGAATCAACAGGCCAGAAATGGTAACCACTTCGGTGGTAATCAGGGCCAAAACAATAAGAATGGACATTTTAAGAAGAGGAGATTCAACAATGATGGAAAGATGTCAGCACCAGCACCTGTCGTTAAGGAAGGAGAACGACCACCTATCATATGTTTCAAATGCGGAGGGGAGGGGCACATCAGTCCAAACTGCGCGATGCCGTCCAAAGCATGTTATAATTGTGGAAGAGAAGGTCATTTAGCCCGATTTTGTCGTTTACCGAAGACAAATTCAGCTAGGATGGAGGCACCAAAAGCCGTCCCAGAAAAGTCAAAACCGGTTGTGCAAGGGAGAGCGTTTGTTGTGACCTCCCAGAACGCAAGGAACCCGAATGAGGTCATCACGGGTAAGCTTATCATAAACTCTAACGAAGTCCATACTTTATTTGATACCGGTTCAACCCATTCTTTTATTTCTCCTACTTGCGCTCATCGATTAAATTTGATTCCGGAGAAATTAGACTTTAACTTAGCAGTTGAAACTCCATTGGGAGAAACCTTCATTACATCCACTGTTTATAAGTCTTGTTTGGTTCAAGTTGGTACCCACACATTACCTATCGATCTGATTTCATTAAAAATACTTGCATTTGACGTGATTCTAGGGATTGATTGGTTAACTACTCATTATGCAAAAATTGATTGTTTTCGTAAGGTTGTTAGCTTTCATATTCCTAATCAACCTATTATGCGAATTCAAGCAACCAAACCATTAAAATCAATCGCTGTCATCTCAAGTCATAAAGCTATTCGTTTATTGAAAAACGGATGTCAAGCTTTCTTAGCTCATGTCACAGATCTAAACAAAAATACGTCAGTTTTGAATGATATTTCTATTGTTAATAAATTCCCTGACGTATTCCCTGAAGAACTTCCTGGCCTACCCCCAGAGCGTGAAATTGAATTTTGTATCGACCTTGAACCCGGTACAAAACCCATTTCCAAAGCCCCATATCGAATGGCTCCTATTGAACTTCAGGAGTTAAAGACCCAACTGCAGGAATTGTTAGACATTGGTTTTATTCGTCCTAGTACTTCTCCTTGGGGTGCTCCTGTTCTATTCGTGAAGAAAAAAGATGGAAGTATGTGACTTTGTATTGATTATCGGGAGTTGAATCATGTCACCATCAAAAACAGGTACCCATTGCCACGTATTGATGACCTGTTTGACCAGTTGCAAGGAGCACAATTCTTTTCAAAGATCGATCTTCATTCTGGATATCATCAGCTGAAGGTTAGAACTGAGGATATTCCGAAGACGGCTTTTAGAACTCGGTACGGGCATTATGAATTCCTAGTCATGTCCTTTGGATTGACTAATGCTGTAACGACCCCAAAATAGGTCCATTCCATCCAACCCATTCTGAGTCGTCAAATACATGGTACAGAAAATAACTACAACTTTATTACAACAATTGTCGTGCAAAATACAACAACACATATGCTGTGAGTTTGGATACAAATATATACCAAATGTGACATTGGACACCATCATGTATCAGCACCTCACAAAGGTACCTTACATAAAGGTACAGTCAAAAACTGTTTTAGAAACTAGAATCTTTGGGAAGTGCTCAAGGAAACCTTCGTACATGGGAGGCCATGCGTCTAGGTTATGATAGATATCATATGGCCACAGAATTATCCTTGGTTGACCCAATAGACCCCAAAGAAAAACGAGAAGATTACTATCATATTCTTCTCAATGGTGAGTCTTCTCTTGACTTATCATTATCTCCACTGTCTCTAATTGAGAATTATACTTCAAACAAACACCAAGATTATATAGGTAGTGCCCATAGATATACTCAGCAAGTGGATGAGCACAACCCTGTCTTATGATGACACGAGGTTGTATGTCATTAGACATCTTGTATGATAGTGACAAAACACCCTTCCAACGTTGGGTTCGCCTCACCCTATTTTCTTCACCAAATATAACTACTAAATGATGACCACCGTTCTATTCCCTTTTTACCCACGCTCGACCCAGCTACACTCTTATTACCTGAAAGGAATTGTGAAGCAAAAGGATGAGCACAACTAGCTCAGTAAAAAATATCATGACTAAAGATAATTAAATTATCAATAGCCTTCATCAATAATAAATCAGAGATTTAGAACATATGGTAAATGATAAAAATTTCAACCATAGTTGCAGCGGAACGAGCAATCCATTAGAAGAGTCAAATAGACTATAAAGTCTATTATCTTCTCCATGTTAAAAATCCACCAATAATGTTTTATCCATGTAACATCACTCAACAGTTCCTTTCCACAATCATATGAATAACTCATAATCATAATTGTGACTATAAATTTTTCTTCGCACGCAGGACGAAGAATATTTTTATCACCTGTCTTTACCTAAAATATCAAAGATCATGGTTATACCAAATCACAATTCTTGTTTATAATCATACTAACAAATCCATCTTTACACTACGGGCCAAAGATATTCATCAACAAACCATCTTTGCACTACGGGCCAAAGATATTCATCAACAAATTATCTTTGCACTACGGGCCAAACATATTCAACAACAGTTCATCTTTGCACTACAGGCCAAAGATATTCATCAACAGGCCATCTTTGCACTACATGCCAAAGATATTCATCAACAATTCATATTTGCACTACAGGCCAAATATATTCATATCTCAAAGAAATATATAATCATTTCAGAATTTATATAAACAATAATTATAACCATGTTGATCAATTCACCTTTACACTTAAGCTTAAGATATTCAATTATAAATTCAATGGTCATGATCATACCAGTCACAATTCAACTTTGCACTACAGGCCAAAGAGAACCTTAGTCATGATCATACCAATAATCTACCCATCTTTACACTCCAGTGAAAGAGAATTTCAACATCAGGGTTATAAAAATGTTATATATGATGATAAAAATAATATGATCAACATATAGTTTTAATCTCAAGAGTAATATTCGTAACTCATGAATAGTAACCCCGACACAAAAGATAGAAATTCTACAATAAAATTCATACCAATATTTCGGTATAATGATATTGAAAGAATAACATTACTTAAATTTATAAACAATTTATTTTAATTGTTTACACTTTACTAATTAATACATTTAATCATCATAAAATGCCAACTCTTACAATTTCATCATCAATAACCAAAACCCTCATCAAAAATCTGCATATACCTCATATAGGATTCTCAAGCCATAAAATCCTATTTTCCAATTTTCTTTCTTCACAAAACATATTTAATTCATTTACTCATAACTAGATTATTTTCATAAAAAAAAACCAAATCAGTTCCAAAAATATTTATTTTCTGAGATTTAGCATAATATAGTCCCATAGTGAACATATATTTTTCTCAGAATTTTTAAAAGTCATTTACTATTTTTCATATGGCCAAAATAGCCAAATATTTAGACATTTATCAAAAATTATACTTTTGTCCAAAAATTCTGAAATTAACAGAGTATACTTCCATCATATACATGTACTCCCAATAAAAATTTCATCAATTTTGGAGTTAACCACAAGAAATTATAAGCAGTTACTTTTAAAATAGTCTTTTCTCATAAAATTCATAACTCTCAATCTATACATCCAAAAATCACCATTTTTGGACACAATCAATAAAACTCATCAAAATATCATTTCAAATTTTTCCAGAATTTTTGAAAATCAGAAAAATTACGAAACTGAAAATCATAACAACCCTTAAAATCCCTTACTATCCCTTACTATCCCTTACAATCCCTTACTATCCATTACTATCCCTTACCTCAAAAGAGCAGTACTTCTGACTGGATATCGGATATGATGCTGAAAGAAACTTGCACTGATGAATAGTAACTCACCAAGTATCTAAAAACTCACAAAATATGCTTCATAATATAGAGAGAGAAAGAGAGAAAGCTTATGTTTCTGGTGTGATTTTCAATTCTAACTTAGCCCTCTATTTATAGGAAAATTTTGGTAGGTTTGACCTGCAACCTGATGGCTTTACCTGCTACTATTCTCACCCACCACATTTGAAATATAATTCAGCACATTTCTTCACCAACCACAAGTGAAGCCCACCAATTCTAGAATTTTCCACCAAAATGATAAACTCCGAAAATTCAACAATTTCTGAACCAGTCATCTCGTAAAATTCATAATAAATCATACGTTCATTTTTAACGGTTCAAAATTTGTGGACATATACTCAACTTATATATGTATAACATATCCAAAAATTACCACGATCCAACGGTCGGATTAAAAATTATAACCCTCGCAAAATATCTCAAAAATCCTGATTTTTAATACCTCCATTCCGACAAAAATACGGATAAAAATCTCAACATTAACTCCTTCATTTTTTAACCACAAAAATATATCCCTCATTTATATCCACATAAAATAAATATTTTCTTATCATATGAATCAATAATTAATTATTCACAAATAATATTACAGAATCACATTTATGACAACCAGGCCGTTCCCAGGAAAGAGGGGGCTTTCCAATAAAAATTTCTCCTTACTGGCGCGCAATTAGATGACCAAACCTCTCCTTAGACAGAACTTTCTAGACATTGACAATAATGTTATCTAATAATATTATTCAAATAATATGAATTATTGATCTGATAAAGAAAAATACTGTGCAGCAACAATTATTGAAACAACAATAATATAAAATATCAACGCAACAATTATTGAATCAATAAAATAAAATATTGAACAGTAACTACTGTAATAATTATTGAGTAGTGCCTTCTTACGTAAGAATCAATAATTTCAAAAATACTATGCAATACCGTGTGCTACTGTGCAATAACGCGTATTACTGTATTTTAACCACCGGGTATTCCAACAGTGTTAACGGTAACAACTACGCCGTTATTTGTAAAAACTCAAATTTGTCGTTTTCTTCACCCGACAATTATTCGTTATGGGGCCCACAAATAGCTGTGCCGTCGTACGAATATTCCCCGACAGAAAGAATATTCTACGACCAAACGAATATTCCCCGATAACAATGATTATTTTATAACCACTTGTGTATTTTGAAAAAAAATCATATATCACCCTTAACTTTAACATTTATCAATTTAACCATTTACTGAATAGTAATTATAAGAAAAATTGAATACTTTTATTTCATAAAATTCGGGGTCTTACAAATGCTCCTGCTGCCTTCATGGATATGATGAACCGGGTATTCAAGGAATATTTAGATCATTTTGTAGTCGTCTTTATTGATGACATCCTTATTTATTCCAAAAGCCGTGAAGATCATGAGCAACACTTGAGGCTGGTACTCCAAAAGCTTCGTGAATACAAGCTTTATGCCAAGTTGAAGAAATGCGAGTTCTGGCTGGAGGAGGTAGCATTCCTTGGGCACGTAGTATCAAGTCGTGGAATATCGGTTGACCCGGCAAAGATTGAAGCTATTCAAAGCTGGGAGCAACCTAAATCAGTGACCGAGGTACGTAGCTTTCTTGGTTTAGCTGGTTATTATCGGAGATTCGTGGAAGGATTTTCTCGAATCGCTACTCCATTAACTCAGCTGACTCGGAAAGATACAAAGTTTGGTTGGAGCGAAGAATGTGAGCAGAGTTTTCAAGAACTCAAGAGGAGACTCATTTCAGCACCTGTTCTAACAATACCATCTGGCTCGGAGGGATTTGTCATCTACAGTGATGCTTCGAGCAAAGGGTTGGGATGCGTTCTCATGCAACATGGAAAAGTCATAGCCTATGCATCAAGACAACTCAAGGAATATGAGAGGAATTATCCTACTCATGATCTAGAGTTGGCAGCTGTTGTCTTTGCACTTAAAATTTGGAGGCATTACTTGTATGGGGAGAAAGTGGAGATCTTTACGGATCATAAAAGCCTCAAATATTTCTTCACTCAAAAGGAACTCAACATGCGACAACGACGTTGGCTTGAACTGTTGAAAGATTATGATCATACCATTCAATACCATCCTGGAAAAGCGAACGTGGTAGCTGACGCATTGAGTAGAAGATCATATGCGGGTACAAGTGCAATATTAACAACGCAAAGGCCCATTTTGTGTGACTTGCAAAGGATGGAGATAGAGTTGAAGACTCCAGGGACCCATGTGATGATGGCGAATATACGAGTAGAACCGACTTTAATCGATAAAGTTAAAGCTGCTCAAGCTACAGACCTGGAGCTGATGCGTATGAGGAAGAAAGTGCAAGAAGGTTCTATGCCGGAAGCAAGAATCGATGAAGAAGGAATACTTCGAGTCAACTCCAGACTTTGTGTTCCTAACAACCCTGATTTAAAGTATGAAATCATGATGGAGGCGCACAACACACCGTTTGCAATCCATCCTGGAAGTACCAAAATGTATCATGATCTTCGTCATACATTTTGGTGGAGCAATATGAAGAGAGAGATAGCGTTGTTTATCTCAAGGTGTCTAACTTGTCAACGAGTCAAAGCGGAGCATCAAGTACCAAAAGGTCCTTTGCAACCACTTGAAATTCCAGAATGGAAGTGGGAGCACATTACCATGGATTTCGTTACCGGTCTTCCTAGGGTTTCTCAAGGTATTGATGCGATTTGGGTCATTGTTGATAGATTGACCAAGTCTGCTCATTTCTTACCGATACGAGAAACTTATACACTTGAACGTCTTGCTCGTATGTACATAAACGAGATTGTAAGACTGCATGGTATGCCAGTATCCATAGTTTCTGATCGAGACCCAAGATTCACTTCACGATTTTGGGTTAGTTTACAAAAAGCTATGGGCACGGAGTTACGATTTAGTTCAGCATATCATCCTCAGACGGACGGACAATCAGAGAGGACTATTCAAACTCTTGAAGATCTATTAAGACTCTGTGTCTTTGACTTCAAGGGAAGTTGGGACAAGTTCTTACCATTGGTGGAGTTTTCCTACAACAACAGTTATCAAGCAAGTATTGGCATGGCTCCATTCGAAGCATTGTATGGAAGAAAATGTCGTTCTCCAGTATGCTGGGATGAGGTGGGCGAAGCAACGTTGTTGGGACCGGAGTTGGTACGTATGACTACAGAAAAGATTCAAACGATCCGACAACGTATAAAAACCTCACAAGATCGACAAAAGAGTTATGCTGATCTTCATCGAAAGGACGTGGAATTTGATGTAGGAGATCATGTGTTCTTACGTGTTGCTCCATGGAAAGGAGTTACGAGATTTGGAAAGAGAGGAAAGCTAAATCCTCGATTCATCGGTCCATTTTTAATCCTCGATCGAGTAGGAACTGTGGCTTATAGACTCGCTTTACCGCCAAGTATGTCTCGTGTTCATAACGTTTTCCACATATCCATGTTACGCAAATATGTGGAAGACCCGAACCACATTATTGAGTTAGAACCGGACGAAATAGCGGAGGATTTGACGTATGAAGAAGTTCCTGTTCAAATCTTGGATAAGAAGGAACATATTCTACGCTCCAAGGTTATACCTCAAGTCAAAGTTTTGTGGAGAAACCACGATGTTGAGGAAATGACTTGGGAGTTAGAATCAGAAATGAAATCAAGGTATCCTTACCTCTTCGACATACCAGGTACGTACCCTAATTTCGAGGGCGAAATTTCATAAGAAGGGGAGGTTGTAAGACCCCAACTTTTATAAATAAAGATGAATTTTCTATAAATATCATTTTTGAATATTATGGAGTTAATTTGATATAATGTTATAGTTGTGGGTAATATTTATAAATTTTGCAAAGTAAGCAAGTTGTTATAAAATATTCGTTTGGTCGGAGAATATTCTTTTTGTCGGGGAATATTCGTACGACGGCACAATCATTGGTGGACCCCACAACGGAATTATTGTCGGATTGAGAAAACGACAGAATTATCTTTCTATAAAAATAACGGCTGAGGTGTTACCGTTAAAACCGTTAAAACTGTTGAACTACTCGGTAGTAAAAGTACAGTAATACGCGTGGTTGCATAGTAGCACACGGTATTGATTATTGATGCTTACGTGAGAAGTCACTCAGCTATACTCAATTATTGCTACAGTAATTGCTGCATCATATCTCTTAAATTATTGTCATAGTATCATCTGTATAATATGTTATATTATTGAGACGTTGTGGTAAGTTTGGTTATTTTATGGGGGGCCATATGTCATCATCTAAGAGTCTCTTCGTCAATAGTAATTACTGTCGTCAATAGTAATTACCGTCGTCAATAGTAATTACCTTCGTCAATAGTATTTACCTTGGTCAATAGTAATTACCTTCGTCAATAGTATTTACCTTGGTCAATAGTAATTACCTTCGTCAATAGTATTTACCTTGGTCAATAGTAATTACTTTCGTCAATAGTAGTTGTCCCTTCAATATTACCAAGAGTCATTTGACCCTTCGTTAAGACCAAGAGTCATTTGACCCTTCGTTAAGACTAAGAGCCACCCTCAGTTTTTCTATAAATAGAGGCCTAGGGCTTCATTATTTTTCACGAATTCATTCAAGCTATAGAGAGAGAAAGTATAGAGAGAATAAGAGAGAGAGAGACTAAAAGTATTCTGCTACATCACTTTTCCAATATCCAGTTCTTTTAAGGTAGGGAATATTATTTCTTTTATATTCATGAAGAGAACTTCTGTTATTCCATTCGTTATTATTCTGTTGGAATAACCAGTATACGCGGTCTACCCTATACTTGGTGACATTCTTCTATTATTCTGTTGGAACATCCTGTCTGTGTGTTTTACACCGGACCTGGTTCCGTTTATTATTCTGTTGGAACATCCTGTCTGTGTGTTTTACACCGGACCTGGTTCCGTTTTATTATTATTCTGTTGGAATATCCTGTCTGTGTGTTTTTCACCGGACCTGGTTCCATTATTTATTATTCTGTCGGAATATCCTGTCTGTGCGTTTACGCCGGACCTGGTTCCATTATTTATTATTCTGTTGGAATAACCTGTCTGTGCGGTCTATCGCATGCATGGTGATTTCTTTTGTTATTCCATTCTTTATTGTACTCAGTTGGTTAAGTTTTGACTTCTATACTCCATGAAATTTGTGGAATATCCTTGATAGTTGCGTTTCATCCAGTATCTTTTCAAGAAAATATTCTTCTAAGCGTTCTTGAATTTTACTCCACAATGCAGTATCATGTTGACAATTTGGACGTTGTTAATTCCTGGATAAATTAATTCTTGAACTTGTTTTATTGAATTCTTATATCATTGTCATCATCCTCATGTTTATAAAATGTTGAAAGTCATCTGTGGCATGTAGTGCATAGATGGACTTGGTATGATTATGACCAGGGATTATTCGGTATAATCATGACCGTAATGTTACAAATGATGTGGTAAAAGTCCTCATTGGCCCGTAGTGCATTGATGGACAGTTGTTGGCATGATCATGACCATTAATGAATACACGAATATCCTTGGCCGTAGTGCAGGGGTGATTCGATGATGTGGATTATTTTATTAAGCTGAGTCTCAGCGATCGCAGTGTTGAAAAACCTTTTAAATCATAAAAGATAGTAGAGTTTATTTTCTACTTGACTCTTTTAATGGATTGCTTGTTCCGCTGCAGTTAAACTTGATGTCTATTATATTTTATCAGTTTAACATTGTTGAAGGCTAATGATAATTTATTCTGCATTATCTTAGTCATAATATTTCTTACTGGGCTAGTTGAGCTCACCCTTTCTTTCACTGTTCTCTTCAGGAAATGAGAACGTAGCTGGGACAAGTCGGGGTACGGAGTGATGGTCCGAATGATAGTATTAGTTAGTAGTCCTCACTATTCTATGTAATGGTGTGTTAATAAATGTAATGAGGACTCCTTTTGAGTATGAATACTCTCTAGAAGATAATATTTGTATTCAAACTCACAGTTTATGTTTTGTCGTATTGTACACGACATATGTATTAATCAGTTGTATTTGTATTCTGTACTATGTATCTGACGACCCAAGATGGGTGATGTATACCTAATTTTGGGGGCGTCACATCTGTGGCCTGTAGTGCATAGATGGACTTGGTATGATTATGACCAGGGATTATTCGGTATAATCATGACCGTAATGTTACAATTGATGTGGTAAAATTCCTCATTGGCCCGTAGTGCATTGATGGACAGTTGTTGGCATGATCATGACCATTAATGAATATACGAATATCCTTGGCCGTAGTGCAGGGGTGATTCGATGATGTGAATTATTTTATTAAGCTGAGTCCCAGCGATCACAGTGTTGAAAAATCTTTTAAATCATAAAAGATAGTAGAGTTTATTTTCTACTTGACTCTTTTAATGGATTGCTTGTTCTGCTACAGTTAAACTTGATGTCTATTATATTTTATCAGTTTAGCATTGTTGAAGGCTAATGATAATTTATTCTGCATTATCTTAGTCATAATATTTCTTACTGGGCTAGTTGAGCTCGCCCTTTCTTTCACTGTTCTCTTCAGGAAATGAGAACGTAGCTGGGGCAAGTCGGGGAACGGAGTGATGGTCCGAATGATAGTATTATTTAGTAGTCCTCACTATTCTATGTAATGGTGTGTTAATAAATGTAATGAGAACTCCTTTTGAGTATGAATACTCTCTAGAAGATAATATTTGTATTCAAACTCACAGTTTATGTTTTGTCGTATTGTACACGACAGCTGTATTAGTAAGTTGTATTTGTATTCTGTACTATGTATCTGACGACCCAAGATGGGTGATGTATACCTAATTTTGGGGGCGTCACATGTGCGTTGCCATTGTTTCTACCTGTATTTTGAACAGGAGTTTCCCTCGTCTGGTTTTGCATGAACCACAAAAAACTTCTAAACATCTCATCGTTCATCGTCTGCTCAGTGGTGTTATTTACAGGAAGAACATTGTCGGCCTGTTGCACATTCTCTTCATTGGTGATTAATGGTGTGTCCACGGTCTCATTTACTCCATCGTTAATATTCACGTATACGGCAATATTCACAAGTACTGTCTCATTTTCTCATCATATAAATCAATAATTAATTTGTAAGACCCCGAATTTTATGAAATAAAAGTATTCAATTTTTCTATTCAGTAAATGGTTAAATTGATAAAAGGGTGATATATGAATTTTTTTCAAAAATACGCAAGAGGTTATAAAATATTTATTTTGTCGGGGAATAATCGTTTGGTCGTGGAATATTCTTTCTGTCGGGGAATTTTCGTACGACGACGCAGCTATTTGTGGGCCCCATAACGAATAACTATCGGGTGAAGAAACGACAAATTTGAGTTTTTATAAATAACGGCATAGTTGTTACCGTTAACACTGTTGGAATACCCGGTGGTTAAAATACAGTAATACGCGTTATTGCACAGTAGCACACGGTATTGCATAGTATTTTTGAAATTATTGATTCTTACGTAAGAAGGCACTACTCAATAATTGTTACAGTAATTACTGTTCAATATTTTATTTTATTGATTCAATAATTGCTGCGTTGATATTTTAAATTATTGTTGTTTCAATAATTGTTGCTGCACAGTATTTTCCATTATCAGATCAATAATTCATATTATTTAAATAATATTATTAGATAGCATTATTGACAATGTCTAGAAAGTTCTGTCTAAGTAGAGGTTTGGTCATTTAATTGCGCGCCAGTAAGGAAAAATTCTTATTGGAAAGCCCCCTCTTTCCTGGGAACGACCTGGTTGTCATAAATGTGATTCTGTAATATTATTTGTGAATAATTAATTATTAATTCATATGATAAGAAAATATTTATTTTATGTGCATATAAATGAGGGATATATTTTTGTGGTTAAAAAATGAAGGAGTTATTGTTGAGATTTTTATCCGTATTTTTGTCGGAATGGAGGTATTAAAAATCAGGATTTTTGAGATATTTTGCGGGGTTTATAATTTTTAATCCGACCGTTGGATCGTGGTAATTTTTGGATATGTTATACATATATAAGTTGAGTATATGCCCACAAATTTTGAACCGTTAAAAATGAACGTATGATTTATTATGAATTTTACGAGATGACTGGTTCAGAAATTGTTGAATTTTTAGAGTTTATCATTTTGGTAGAAAATTCTAGAATTGGTGGGCCCCACTTGTGGTTGGTGAAGAAATGTGCTGAATTATATTTCAAATGTGGTGGGTGAAAATAGTAGCAGGTAAAGCCATCAGGTTGCAGGTCAAACCTACCAAAATTTTCCTATAAATAGAGGGCTAAGTTAGAATTGAAAATCACACCAGAAACATAAGCTTTCTCTCTTTCTCTCTCAATATTATGAAGCATATTTTGTGAGTTTTTAGATACTTGGTGAGTTGCTATTCATCAGTGCAAGTTTTCTTCAGCATCGTATCCGATATCCAGTCAGAAGTACTGCTCTTTTGAGGTAAGGGATAGTAAGGGATTTTAAGGGTTGTTATGATTTTCAGTTTCGTAATTTTTCTGAACTTCAAAAATTCTGGAAAAATTTGAAATGATATTTTGATGAGTTTTCTTGATTGTGTCCAAAAATGGTGATTTTTGGATGTATAGATTGAGAGTTATGAATTTTATGAGAAAAGACTATTTTAAAAGTAACCGCTTATAATTCCTTGTGGTTAACTCCAAAATTGATGAAATTTTTATTGGGAGTACATGTATATGATAGAAGTATACTCTGTAAATTTCAGAATTTTTAGACAAAAGTACAATTTTTGATAAATGTCTAAATATTCGGCTATTTTGGCCATATGAAAAATAGTAAATGACTTTTAAAAATTCTGAAAAAAATATATGTTCACTATGGGACTATATTATGCTAAATCCCAGAAAAGAAATATTTTTGGGACTGATTTGGTATTTTTCATAAAAATAGTCTAGTTATGAGAAAATGAATTAAATATGTTATGTGAAGTAAGAAAATTGAAAAATAGGATTTTATGGCTTGAGAATCCTATATGAGATATATACAGATTTTTGATGAGGGTTTTGGTTATTGATGATGAAATTGTAAGAGTTGGCATTTTATGATGATTAAATGCATTAATTAGTAAAGTGTAAACAATTAAAATAAATTGTTTATAAATTTAAGTAATGTTATTCTTTCAATATCATTATACCGAAATATTGGTATGAATTTTATTGTAGAATTTCTATCTTTTGTGTCGGGGTTACTATTCATGAGTTACGAATATTACTCTTGAGATTAAAACTATATGTTGATCATATTATTTTTATCATCATATATAACATTTTTATAACCCTGATGTTGAAATTCTCTTTCACTGGAGTGTAAAGATGGGTAGATTATTGGTATGATCATGACTAAGGTTCTCTTTGGCCTGTAGTGCAAAGTTGAATTGTGACTGGTATGATCATGACCATTGAATTTATAATTGAATATCTTAAGCTTAAGTGCAAAGGTGAATTGATCAACATGGTTATAATTATTGTTTATATAAATTCTGAAATGATTATATATTTCTTTGAGATATGAATATATTTGGCCTGTAGTGCAAATATGAATTGTTGATGAATATCTTTGGCATGTAGTGCAAAGATGGCCTGTTGATGAATATCTTTGGCCTGTAGTGCAAAGATGAACTGTTGTTGAATATCTTTGGCATGTAGTGCAAAGATGGTCTGTTGATGAATATCTTTGGCCTGTAGTGCAAAGATGAACTGTTATTGAATATCTTTGGCCCGTAGTGCAAAGATGGTTTGTTGATGAATATCTTTGGCCCGTAGTGCAAAGATGGATTTGTTAGTATGATTATAAACAGGAATTTTGATTTGGTATAACCATGATCTTTGATGTTTCAGGTAAAGACAGGTGATGAAAATATTCTTCGTCCTGGGTGCGAAGAAAAATTTATAGTCACAATTATGATTATGAGTTATTCATATGATTGTGGAAAGTAACTGTTGAGTGATGTTACATGGATAAAATATTGTTGGTGGATTTTTAACATGGAGAAGATAATAGACTTTATAGTCAATTTGACTCTTCTAATGGATTGCTCGTTCCGCTGCAACTATGGTTGAAATTTTTATCATTTACCATATGTTCTAAATCTCTGATTTATTATTGATGAAGGCTATTTATAATTTAATTATCTTTAGTCATGATATTCTTTACTGAGCTAGTTGTGCTCACCCTTTTGCTTCACAATTCCTTTCAGGTAATAAGAGTGTAGCTGGGTCGAGCGAGGGTAACGGAGAAATAGAACGGTGGTCTCTAGCTGTGGATGTTCTCCCGAAGCAGTATAGAAAAGTTCATTTAGTAGTTATATTTGGTGAATCCAATAGGGTAAGGTGTACCCAACGTTGAAAGGGTGGTTTGCCACAATCATACAAGATGTCTAACGACATACAATCTCGTGTCATCATAAGACAGGGATGTGCTCATCCACTTGCTGAGTATATATACGAGCACTACCTATATAATCTTGGTGTTTGTTTGAAGTATAATTCTCAATTAGAGATAGTAGAGATAATGATATGTCAAGAGAAGACTCACCATTGGGAAGAATATGATAGTAATCTTCTCGTTTTTCTTTGGGGTCTATTGGGTCAACCAAGGATAATTCTGTGGCCATATGATATCTATCATAACCTAGACGCGTGGCCTCCCATGTACGAAGGTTTCCTTGAGCACTTCCCAAAGATTCTAATTTCTAAAACAGTTTTTGACTATACCTTTATGTAAGGTGTTATTGTGAGGTGATGTCCACGGTTGGAACATGAGTCACATTTGGTATATATTTGTATCCAAACTCACAGCATATGTGTTGTTGTATTTTGCACGACAATTGTTGTAATAAAGTTGTAGTTGTTTTCTGTACCATGTATTTGACGACTCAGAATGGGTTGGGTGAAATGGACCTATTTTGGGGTTGTCACATAATTATTCACAAATAATATTACAGAATCACAGTACTGGCAACCAGGTCGTTCCCAGAAAAGAGGGGGCTTTCCGATAAGGATTTCTCCTTATTGGCGCGTAATTAGATGACCAAACCTCTCCTTAGACAGAACTTTCTAGACATTGCCAATAATGTTATCTAATAATATTATTCAAATAATATGAATTATTGATCTGATAATGAAAAATACTGTGTAGTGACAATTATTGAAACAACAATAATATAAAATATCAATGTAGCAATTATTAAATCAATAAAATAAAATATTGAACATTAATTACTGTTACAATTATTGAGTAGTGTCTTCTTACGTAAAAATTAATAATTAGTGCAATACCGTGTGCTACTGTATTTTAACCACCGGGTATTCTAACAGTGCTAACGGTATCAACTACGACGTTATTTATAAAAACTCATACTTGTCGTTTTCCTCATCTAATCGCTTTCTGTTATGGGGCACACACAAGGCTGCGTCGTCGTACAAATATTTTTCGACAGCAAGAATATTCTCCGACAAAAATGAATATTTTATAACCAATTGCTTATTTGAAATATTTGCGCATTTTACCCATAACTAACCACATTAATCAAATCAACCCTTACTATTTGAAAATAATAAATAGAGAAAATTCAATTTCATTTATAAAAAGTTGAGGTCTTACAACCCCTCTAACATACAATATGTAACATTCAATACCCCTAGTATGATTGACCAACTAATATTCAATTTTTTTTAATATAATGTCTAATACACCCTTCAACTTATAATGTTAAATTTCTCCACTAGATATAAATTTGTATATTATAATTTTTACTTTACTTAAATCTAATTAATTAAACTATGAGCTTGTGTAATAAACAACATAAATGTCAAAAAATAATAAATATTCATTTTATCATGAAAATAAAGTCATACAATTTTTGCTAATTATATTTCTCAAAAATTAAAATTTACGTGATATATACTTAAATATATTTTTTTGTAATTAAAAAGTAAAATTTTAATACCCATAAAAATTACAATTAACACAATAAAATTAAAATTATTTTTTCTAAATATTAAAATTTACATAAAATAAACTTATTATTACATAACGAATCTTATTATTCATATAAAAAAATACTAAAAATTATATTTAAATGTATATTACGTAAATTTTAATCTTTAAAAAATTTAATTAGCAAAAAGTGTGTGCCTTTATTTTCTTGATAAAATAAATATTTATTATTTTTTGACATTAATGTTATTTATTGTACAAATTCATAATTTAATTAATTAGATTAAGTAAAAATTATAACATACAAATTTATATTTAGTGGATATATTAAACATTATAACTTAAAGGGTATAGTAGACATTATATTAAAAATATTTTTGAATATTAGTTGGTCAACCATACGAGGGGTAGTGAATGTCACATATTATAGATTAGAGGAATGTTGACGGTTACTTAAAAAATTAGAGAAGTGGTGAATGTTATAATGATTGTCTACGGTGGTCAGTGATTTTTATTCATTTATTTTTGGTGCAAAAATCCCTTTCTCTCCATTGCCTAATGATGCTCAACTAGACCTGGTAAATTTGACCCAAATACGCGGCCCAGCCCGGCCGTCAAAAAATAAATTTTAGACTTCATTCTTTCAACCCATCAAAATCTGGGTAATTTTGGCCTGACCTGTTTGTCATGTCTATTCTCAACTTTGGGGCAACAGACGGGTATACAAGTAAATAAGTCATTCAGGTGTTCGCTTATCGAACCATCCAGTCATGAAATGCTTATTGGGTCAGTACTTTTAAGGGTTACTATTATTCAAATTATTTTAGACTTATGTCCTTTTAAAGCAAACAATCTTAATTGATCTCTCTTATTCAGTGAGTACCATTCCATTCATCCAAATAAGTAGTTATCAAATATTCCACATGCTAAAATACCAAAGCTTTCTTTATAATAATTTATAAAATATAATCTCATAAGATTGTAAGATTCTGTTTGATTACCTCTTAATGGCTTTGAATAGATTTGTTTCTGATTCGGTCAGAGGCAAATTTTGTTTGACAATATTTTTTTTGCCTCTTAATGGCTATTAATGGATTAGACACAAAAATAATTTTCACTTCGTCACTCTTCTCTCCGCCGCTGCTCCTCTTTTGTTGTTGTTCTTCTTCTTCTTTTGTCGGTACTAATTTTTAGTAGGATAGAGGGAGTGACAGAATACAACATAGCTATGGATAATTCCTGTCGGAAATCGGCGATGGCGAACGTCGAAAAACCCCGCTCTGCCGCCTTCAATGCTACCGGAACCCCAGCTGGTACTTCTCGGCAGTAGATGCTGACTTCTATAAATGTGTATACCCAAAACAAGCCACCGATGCCGCACAACAAACACTCACCACCGAAAAATACGTCGAGAACATTTTACTCTGCAGATTACCAAACTGATCAAATACAAGAAAAACACCCAATTTGAAAAAATGAATCGAGAAAAATAGAAGAAAAGAAAAAGGGTTTAAGGAAATGGGTATTACTTGAAAGAAAAAAGAATCAACCAGCATCGAAAACTCCAGAATTTGTAGGTTATTCAATTTGATAGCTTCTTCATATTTTATTTGATAGCTTTTTCTTCAATTTAGCATAAAAAAAATAGATCGAATTTGGATACATGATAGTATATGACGTAATATAATATGTGGTAATTTGGGGAAAAACATTGTACTGATTATGTAGTTAAAATTATACATTGAATGCAAAAGTCTTTGTTTTCATTTACAAGGTTAAAATTGTAAAATATTGTTATTAAGATGTTTTAACAATTTCAATTACCAAACAGCTTTATAAGTTCAGATGCAATTTCATTCAGATGACCTAATTTATTAAGATGTCGTAACCATTCATATCTTAATTACTCAATTTTATCAAACACCACCTAAGTTAAAATTTCCTTTCAAAATGCACAAAAACAAGGGGAAAAAATAAATTTTATTTCCCTCACTTTTTTCACATAAATTTTAATTACTTCTTTTATTTTTTCTTCAGACTCACAAATAAAATGTAAAAAAATAGCTCACTAAAGATAAAATAATAATAAAATAATTTTTTTCTCCTCTCTATACAACAATTTATCTCTCAAGTTTTACTAGTCCTACTCCATCCGTCGATAAAAGTTATGGTTGGCTTTTTGAGCATATTAAGAAAGATGATAAAATGACAAAATTTTTATTTAATTGCGTATTTTTTTACACATGATTAGTAATACTTTATAAATATGCATAAAAAATATAAATATGACAATTAATAGTAAAAGTATTATAGGCAAATTATTGTAAAAAATAAATTATTTAAGATAGGATTACCTAATGTAGTAGTCCTTTGGTCCCAAGATAAAAGTTCAGATTTACTTTTTGCGCTTATTAAAAAATGGGATAAAATGACAAAATTGTCCATATTTAAATTATCATTTAGTTGTATAATTTTTTACACTTTGCTAGTGATACTTTATAAATATGCATAGAGAATAGAAATATAACGATTAATACTAAACGTATTATAAATAAATTATTGTAAAAAATAAATTATTTAATTTAAGTAACATTTAATTTTACCTAAAATAGTAATAAATTTTTTTGTTATGAAATAGAAGGAGTAATAATGACTTTTATCGAGTAATGTATTAGGTGTTTCTATGGAATTTGGATGTAAACTTGGGTGTATACATCAATATATTCAATTAAAAAGAGCAACATAAAAAAGGAACAAAACAGTACTATTGTTTTATGGTGGGAAATTGTTAACGGAAAAGCAAATGCACGGATTCCATATATCTCCTCGGAGAGATATCCCCTGCTCCATCTTACTCTACTCCGAACCTTACTTTTCCTCATCTTCTCTCTTTCCCTCCATCTCGACAATCCCAAATTCAATTCAATTTCAGTTCCAAATCCGATCACCAATAACTATAACATCTTCCCGATTCTCCCACTTCAAATATCATAGATTTACTCTGAATTCTTCTACTGAAAATGATTCCATCACTTCTATCGATTACAATGGTGATGGTTACGGTGAGCCCGACCCAGATAATGATCGCATCTATGGAGTAGAAGGAGAGGGAGAATTAGGCGGCACTCAAATAGAGATATTAAAGATTGGAAAGAACCAGCGGAGGATCCGATCCAAAATTGACGTGGATGCCACCCTCCAAACCGTTTGGGACATCTTGACGGATTACGAGAATTTGGCTGATTTCTTCCCCAACCTTGCCGTCAGCCAGTTGCTTGAAAAGGGTGACAAATTTGCCCGGCTTTTTCAGGTCAGTTAAACAGTTACTATTCTCATATTGTTTTTGTTTTGTATAAATTTAAAGAAAATACTGTGGTATATTTCATGTTGAATACTCCTCCGTCCCTTGATACAGGACGTTTTAGAGTTTCTCAATTATTCCTAATTATTTGACGTTTATTAAAATCCAAGAGAATTGGTCATAATTTTTTCAAAATTATGCCTTATTTACCTATGTTTTTGATAAAGTTTTTTTAGGAGAAAATTATGAAAAAATGTGTGACGGAAAGTATGAGATAACTATGATAAGATAATATTTAAGAGTATTACAGACAATTGATACTATATTTAATGATTTTCAATCATTATCTCAATTCTTGTGCAACACTCTAAAATGCCATATATTAAGGGACGGAGGGAGTACTTAATTAGGATAAAATTATTAACATATGCTGGAAATAAACTTTAGTTATATTTTATTATTATTTGTTAACGTTAGTAGAATAGTTGATTGTGTTGTTGTGAAGTCAAACTCACGAAATATACTCAGATAAACATACAAAGATATAAAATATGAACACAAGAATTGACGTGGAAACCTAATTGGAAAAAAACCACGGAGAGAGATAAGAAATCCACTATAAAAATAATATGGAGATTACAAATTGATTATTTGTGTTATATACCAAAAACCTTGCTTATTACTGTATTTATAGATATCATGTCCACCCGAATCCAATTAGGAGTAGGAGTCCTTTTTAGAATCACCTTATAACTGCAATTAATGAAATTAATGGCTGATCGATTACTTCCCAAATTAGATCTTCTTATCCCACCAAATAAGTAAACACAATCTTACTTTAGTAAGTACTCTTCCACTATTTGAGCAAGTTGTCAAAATAAATGTATATGAGCCAACACCAGATTTGGACCATTAAATAAAATGGGCTACATCTTGGCTAGATCCAAATAATTACATCCCAACATTGCCCCCACTCTCTTATTTATAAAGAACTTAAAATAAGAGAGTATACATATTTATACCAACAAAAGATCCGTATATGCCGAAGACGAACTATCACACCCAAATACCATAGCCGAAAATAAACTTTTGGCTCTTAATATTGCCGCTCCACTTCTCTATTCAATTCTAAGATAAATAAATAATCGCCCTTATCACTACCAAAGATAGATAAATAACCGCCCTTATTAAAATCGAAGATAGATAAATAATCGACCTTATTACAACCGAAGATATAAATAACCATCTTTATCACAACCGAAAATATATATAACCAACCTTATCACAACCGAATATATAGATAACCAGCCTTATCACAATCGAAGATATAGATAACTAACATTATCACAACCGAAGATATAAATAACTAACCTTATCACAACTGAAGATAAAACCTTATACCGCCATAATATTCTTCGGGAGGAACTTAGCCTTTCCGAAGGATGTTTATCCAACCTTATACCGCCTTCCCGACCCCTGTGAGAGGTATCAAATAGAGGTTCCGAAGAACTGAATTTAACAAATAATGAAAATATTCGTTCTGAAGAACTGAATGAAAATATTCGTTCCGAAGAACTGAATGAAAATATTCGTTCTGAACAACTGAACGTATTCATTCCGAAGAACTGGATGAAAATATTCGTTTTGAAGAACTGAATGAAATTATTCGTTCCGAAGAACTAAATGAAAATATTCGTTCTGAACAATTGAACGTATTCATTCCGAAGAACTGGATGAAATATTCGTTCTGAAGAACTGAATGTAAGAAATAATGAAAATATTTGTTCCGAAGAACTGAATGTATTCATTCCGAAGAACTGAATATAAGAAATTGTTCGACCTTATAACACCATCCGACCTTATAACGTCAAAATTGTCTTCCCAATCCGTTGGGAGGCTTTTGTCCAACCTTATAACACCATCCGACCTCATAACGCCAAAATTGTCTTCCCAACCCGTTAGGAGGTTTTTGTCCTACCTTACAATACCATCCGACTTTGCAACGCCAAAATTGCATTCCCAACCCGTTGTGAGGCTTTTATCCGACCTTATAACGCCAAAATTGTCTTCCCAACTTGTTGGGAGTCTTTTATCCGACCTTATAACGTCATCTAACCTTATAACGACGAAATTACCTTCCCAACCCGTTGGGAGGCTTTTCTCCGACCTTATAACTTTAAAATTGCCTTCTAACCTGTTGGGAGACTTTTGTCCGATCTTATAACACCATCCAACTTTATAACGTCAAAATTGTCTTTCCAACCCGTTGGAAGGCTTCGACTAGAGATTCCGGAAAACCATCCGACCTTATAACTGTCGAATGTAGATAGCTGAAGACATAGTGAATCCAATGTGATATAGTCCGAAACAAACTGCTATCATCCGAAGTGGACCGTCGTTGCCCGAAGTGTTATGGGTGAACATTTTGTACTGATGGATTTGCCGATACCGAAAATGAGTAATTTTTAGTATGTCGGAATCCTTTGCTCATAAATTGGATGTTCGAAGCCTAAATCCAACTCTACCAAGCCCAAAGTTGTCAAAGTGTATTGAGGCTGCTGGTACGTCATCTACTGCTGCATGGACATATTACTTGTACGAGGTCCAAGCTGTGGGCCGAGAAGATCTCTGTTCACAGATCGGGATCGCCAAGCCCTGATTAGGAGTTTGTTCTGAGGTACTCTGGTCATTTGAATCTGATACAATCTCTATTTTCGATATAACGATAATGCATGTTGTTTCGTTTGGCATCGGCTTCGGTGATGGAGATTATGGAGAGCCTGAATTTATCTCTCAACAAATCGGTGGCGGCTTCTTCCTCTTCTCTCTCTTTTATCTTCTTTTTCTTAACAGGCTTCAGAATTTTAATTATGCATCGCTCATATTGTTGTTGACGTTCTTCAAAGACTTCACTGTATTTCCCCCTTCCAAGAGCTTCCACCAATAACTAAGTTAGGAATAACATAACAGGGGAGTATCCTTTTGTCTTCACAAGATTCTTCTAAAAAACAAATCTATTGGCAATATTAATTAAAAAGAAATTTAACTAATTAGGGTAATGAAGGTGCGATAATTTGAAAGCATGCATCGATGAAGTCAATTGATGATCAGTATGCATTATGATTAATGAGTAGACTTGGGGTGAGGAGAGAGAAGAGAGCCAATTGGATTCAATTCCAAATCACAAACCAACAAAAACTCCTTGCGATCACTCCATATCTTTTTAATCTACTTTCGCCGTAAAAAAATTATGAAATATGGGTGTCCTTTTCCTTTTCAAAATGAACCAAAGTTTTTCTCTCTCCCCTTTCTTATGGGTCTAATTTATTAGGATAAATTTGGGAAAAGTGAATGAAATAATAAAATATCAACTGGAAAGGTGTAGATCAAATGGACTATTAACTCAGTGGGGTATCTTAGCTTTATGTGTAAGCAATGCCTTCTCCTAATAGTATTAAATTCCAAATGATACTAAAATATACCTCTCAAATTTCATGCTAACAGTAACTCATTATTCCAGGTGAACAGCTTGCTAGTTTATTAACTACATGAACTTCGAAGCCAAGTCATGACATGAATATAAAGCATTACCAACTATATTATGATATAATTTGAAATTATTTGTGCTTTCGAGGGCGGATAACAAATTTAACGCTACAGTTGATGCTCAAGTTTTGCCAACCCATATTGACGAGGTGAATCAGTGATTTTTCAAACAAAATTTTGGTTCCCACAGACGACGCCAATGTTAACGCCAAATTTTGTATGTCTGATGAAATCACCAAAATAGCAGGCCAAAACAGCGCTAACTTACTGGAATAATTGATTGTGTTGTTGTGAAGTCAAAATCACGAAATACACTCAGATAAACATACAAAGATATAAAATATGAACACAAGAATTTACGTGAAAACTCAATAAATATGAACACAAGAATTTACGTGGAAACCCAATTGAAAAAAAACCACGGAGAGAGATAAGAAATCCACTATAAAAATAATATGGAGAGTACAAATTGATTATTTGTGTTATATACCTAAATCCTTGCTTATTGTTGTATTTATAGATATCATGTCCATCCGAATTCAATTAGGAGTAGGAGTCCTTTTTAGAATCACCTTATAACTGTAATTAATGGTTGATCGATTTCTTCCTAAATTAGATCTCCTTATTCCACCAAATAAGGAAACACAATCTTAATTTAGTAAGGATTCTCCCACTATTTGAGCAAGTTGTCAAAATAAATGTATATGGGTCAACACCAGATCCAGACCATTAAATAAATTGGGCTACACTTTGGCTAGACCCAAATAATTACATCCTATTATTATTATTATTATTATTATTATTATTATTATTATTATTATTATTATTATTATTATTATTATTATTATTATTATTATTATTGTGTGATAATATAAAGCCCATAATTGTATTGAGTCTTTCATTTGTGAAGTATACTCTCTCATTTTATTAGAGTTTTTACTGAATTACTATGAACTTGGTATTCAATTTACTTGCACTTTGTTATGAAGTATACTTTCAATGTCATCTTATGTTTTGTCTTTACTTCTTCACGTCTCTGGTAAGAGCACAGCATGAAATCAGGTGAAGACTCCTTAGATGTAGAAGCTACTTTGAGTTTTTCATTCCTGGTAATTTTATACATGGGTCTGGAGTTATTCATTATGAATGGCAGTTTTAATAATATTATTCTTACTATAAATTTTAAGTGAAGGTGGAACTGTCAACTTATAAAATTTTATCCGAGTCTGTGTCCTTCTATCCTTGATCATAAAACTGAAATTACATTCCCTTAACAGGTGGGCGAGCAGAATCTCGCATTTGGGCTGAAATTTAATGCTAAAGGTATTGTTGATTGCTTTGAAAAAGATCTTGAGAGCCTACCATATGGGCAAAAGCGTGATATTGAATTTAAGATGATTGAAGGTGACTTTCAACTCTTTCACGGAAAATGGTCTATTGAACAGGTCAGATATTTGTTTTTTCCTACTATTTTCTGCATTTTTTAGCTTTACATTTGTCTTCTCTAAAGTACTTGTGGTTTGGAAAGCTTCAATCTTTGTCTAGAGAAGTCCACAATAAGCCCAAAAGACCATACTGTTCATGGTTGGAGCGCAATGACAGAAGCAGGGAAATTATATAATTGCATTCCTAGGGACATTAAGCAAGACGTCAGACTTTTAGTTAGTTAACTGATGTCTCCCATTTGAATTCAAACTGAAATATAAACATGATAAGTTCTTTATCTGGATCCTATAAGTTGGTGTGTCTCTCTCCACCTAAAAAAAATTGCTATGTTTTCAGGAATTGACACCATAAAATTTTTGTTTATGTCAAATCAGAAATCAAACATTCTATACAGATATATGAATGTAGTTTCAGTCTTGAGTTTGGACAAATATGGAGCATGTAATTTTAACCTAGTATTGCTGCAACTTGGAGAATCAACTTTTGGCCTGTCTATATTTAATACCTTGAAATAGAATTCTCTGATTCATATAGAAGAGCTGATAAGTCTTCCAAAACTTTGGGTGGTGTAGTGCAATACAGGAACATGTGAACGTAGGGATTCTTTGCTTAACCAAGAATTTCATACAACTGTTTCATATGTTGTTGACGTGGAGCCAAAACTGTGGTTGCCTGTTCGCCTTGTCGAAGGCAGACTCTGCAGGGAAATAACTACGAACCTTTCATCCATACGAAAAGAAGCGCAAAAAGCAAATTACAACAGTCTTTCTGCACTTTAATTGGTTGGTCACTTTTTTACTAATTATTGCAAATATCATCTTCCTGGTATAATATGTTGATTAATAATATTCTTTTTGTTATTTATTTTGGTCATCTTTCTCTTTCATGATATATTAGGGTTTGGAACTTGATTCTCCTTAGTAATAGTAGTAGATTACCCACTAAGTTTTGTAGGGAATGGGGTTTGAAACCCAGTGATGTTCAGTTCTAAAGAGTGAGAATCTAAAGTTGAGTCACATGAGATGATGGGAAGCATCCCACTTTCAAATTTGAGGGTCTTGTGTACGCGCAAAAACACTGCTAGTGGATATACTCAACAATTCACCTGATGAGAGTGGCACAGGGCCTGCACATGTCCAAGAGTACAAGTGCAGTGTTCCTTCCTTTTCCTCCAAATAGGTAGGAGATAAACCTTGGAGCGTGTGTGCTTGAAAATTTGTTTGGTGTAATTAACAAAATAGCCACTGTATTTCTAAAAGCTATTCCAACAGCAAGTATAAACTACCTTCGTATATCTTTTCATAGAAGTTAAACATATGGAGAAACAAATTTCTCCATATATGACAAAGTTATACTCCCTCTTTTCCACAAAAAGAGTTCCATTACCATTTTTTTTTGTTCCTCAAAAAGAGTCCATTTTTTTAAGTATAAAATGACACAATATTTGTCATCATAATTTCACTATTAGGCCACCACTACTACATTAACAACTTATTATTTTTAATGGTAAACATGAAATAAATAATCGTCCTTAATGTTTGCTAATTTTGCAAATGGGACTCTTTTTGAGAAAAGGAGAGAAACCCAAGTTACTTTTCTGTGTATCATATCTTGCATAAGTAATAGCTCTCCCTTTGTTGGCTTTTTATACTCCAAGATTGGTTGTAGTTGGGGTGTGATAATTTGCAATTAGATCAGCTTGATCAATTGATGTGGGCCTTGGGGCCAGCTTAGTAAACAAATGCTCTAATACTTGAGTACATATACCCATGTCAACCACTCAACTTATTCCTAGAATTTGCCATTACTAGTAATTTGAATTAGATATCTGTTTAGTCATGCAATTTGATAATGTAGTTCAAGTGTGTTTGGTTAGTCAAGAATGACATGGAGTGAGGTGTTAAACACTAGAAGTGACTTTATGTAAACATTTGATTGGAATTTGGATATGGAGAGATGTGAGTGCATGACATCATATACAGGGTACCACTTATTTGGCTGCTAGTATAAATAATACTTGGTACAAGTTCAGTGTTTAGGCTGTGGGTGTTATGATATTAGTGAGGTCAGAATGATAGTATTTTTGTGCTTCCTTCCCTGTTGATCTTTTTAACCCTTTATGACACATCAACTCCCAATTGGAATTTCAATGGAGCATGTTGATCTTATACTTTGCTGTTAGATACAGTAGCAGAAAAGATATGATATGCTCCCTCCCATTTGTTGCACAACAAGAAGTTGTTTGAATAATGCAAGAATTGAACAAACGTTCTACCCTCTAAAGGTGTAGAGAGAGGTTGTTCAAGTAAATAGACTAGTAGTCTGTTTTCTTAGTTACGCGAAGTTTTCTTTTTACCAAATGAAAAACTATGACATTTTCATTTCTACATGTATTTTTCTCGTTGAAGTTTGGATTCCATTTTGCAACTATCAAACCAAGTTAATTCTCATTTATTCCTTTGTATTTTCTGTTCCCAGTGGTGGATTATGGAGTTTAAACTCAACTGCAGATGGACTATCTTCAGTTTGCGGGAAAGAATGCCTCACTGATTCAAAGAATATTCGTAACAGTCATTTGTGCACACACACATTATGTAAATTAGGAAGAGAGAGACGCTTGTAGAGAAGATGGGAGTGGAAAAATAGTTTTCAGCTATTCGAAATGAAGATGATTTTACCTTTTGATCACATACAGCATGCCATCATTTGTAACAACATATTTAGTAAATGGAATAATAATGACCGACCGGCGACCTTAGCTTTTCAATTTTCAAATGCTGTGGTGTTTTCTTTTTGGTGGATAATGGAATGGAGGAGGAGGTCTGGTCTGGTGTGGTGTTGGTTATCCTTCAGTGCGCGGATTAAAGGAAATGGTACATTATCTGGGCTGGGCCGTGCTGAGATCCTTGGATTGGGCCGCGATCAACTTCCACTCAGACGAATGTGTTGTTGGCTTGGCTGCGTATAAATGCATAAAGTATGTATGTATACTCCCTCCACCCCCAAATTATCTGTTCTGCTCTTTTGTTGTGCCAAAATGGAGTAACTGGTTAAAGTGGTTATATTACAAATTTACTCTTTTCATATATTCTTTCTCCTAATAAATGTATAATCCCCAAATACGGAGAAGATAAAAGGTTTTTACTTCATACAAATGTTGAGCTTAATTATAAAAAATGAGGTATATATATATATATATATATATGGGATAATTTATTGCGCAACAATTTCAGAATGCTCTTATTCCAAAAACACATAATTATGTGGGTAGTAAGTTTTGATGAGTAATTTTAAGTACGGGTATAATTGTACTTTTAATAATAAAATTGATATAATAATTGAATTTCTTAACAAGTGTGTAAATAATTTGGGATGGAGGGAGTACTACTACGAATGATAATGAATATAATACATTTTTATCCCTACATTATCATTACCTCAACGATAACCGCAAATTATCCATCAATTCGTTCTTGAATAGGGCATAATTGAAAATTTCTCACTTTATTTTTGAACAATCTATACAACAATTGGTCCACTAATATGCCTCATCTCTGGTCTCTATTGATATAGAGATTTTAGGATAAATTATTGCAATAGATTAAAATATTCAAAAAAATAATAATTTAAAAAAAGACCCTCACCCACCTAGACTACTTCCATCCTCCCCAAATTCGGATAAATCATTGTCAAGACATTAAAAAAAAAGACAAGAAGGAGAGTTTAAGAATTTTAGGATATATGTATTTATTAAATTATGTGAGATAAAATAAAAATTTTATAAAATTTAGAATAAATATAAAAATATAAAAAATTAACATTAAAAATGACAAAATAATAACATATTTAAAGTTGTAAGGACAAAAAAAGGAAAAGGTGTGACCCATGTAAGACCTCAACTTTTATAAATAAAGATGAATTTTCTATAAATATCATTTTTGAATATTATGGAGTTAATTTGATATAATGTTATAGTTGTGGGTAATATTTATAAATTTTGCAAAGTACGCAAGTTGTTATATAATATTTGATTGGTCGGGGAATATTCGCTTTAACAGGGAATATTCGTACAACGACACAATCATTGGTGGACCCCACAACGGAATTATTGTCGGATTGAGAAAACGATAAAAATATTTTATTAAAAATAACGGCGGAAGTTTTACCATTGTTACTGTTGAACTACTCGGTAGTAAAAGTACAGTAATACGTGTGGTTGCATAGTAGCACACGGTATTGATTATTAATGCTTATGTGAGAAGTCACTCAGTTTGATTCAATTATTGTTAGTTAATAATATGAATTATTTAGCGATAATGACGTTTTGTTTTATTCGTATTATTAACGTAATAAAACAGAAACATCTTTTTATATAAAACAGAATACTTTATTAAAGTTATTCTATAAATAGAATATATTATATTTTATTTAAAAGATTTTTCTTTAAATATGGACCGTCAGATTAAAGTAATCGATCTGGACCGTTCATGGATTAGTTACTATGCATTCTATTTTTCTATAAATAGCAGCTCATTCCTTCATTATTTCTTACGAATTCACTGAACTCTAGAGAGAGAAACTATAGAGAGAAACTATAGAGAGAGAGAAGAAGAGTATTTTGCTACTTAACTACTTCCTTATTTCAGCTCTTCTTTAAAACGGTAAGGGGTGTTATTCTTTCTTATTCATGAAGAGAACTGTTGTTATTTCATTTCTTATTATTCTGTTGGAATAACCTGTATACGCGGTCTACCCTATACTTGGTGACATTCTTCTATTATTCTGTTGGAACATCCTGTCTGTGTGTTTTACACCGGACCTGGTTCCGTTTTTATTATTATTCTGTTGAAACATCCTGTCTGTGTGTTTTACACCGGACCTGGTTCCGTTTTTATTATTATTCTGTTGGAACATCCTGTCTGTGTGTTTTACACCGGACCTGGTTCCGTCTTGTTATTATTCTGTTGGAACATCCTGTCTGTGTGTCTTACACCGGACCTGGTTCCATTATTTATTATTCTGTCGGAATATCCTGTCTGTGCGTTTACGCCGGACCTGGTTCCATTATTTATTATTCTGTTGGAATAACCTGTCTGTACGGTCTATCGCATGCTGGGTGATTTCTTTTGTTATTCCAATCTTTATTATACTCAGTTGGTTAAGTTTTGACTTCTATACTCCATGAAATTAGTGGAATATCCTTGATAATTGCGGTTCATCTAGTATCTTTTCATGAAAATATTCTTCTAAGCATTCTTGAATTTTACTCCACAAAGCAGTATCATGTTGACAATTTGGACGTTGTTAATTCTTGGATAAATTAATTCTTGAACTTGTTTTATTGAATTCTTATGTCATTGTCATCATCTTCATGTTTATAAAATGTTGAAAGTCATCTGTGGCCTGTAGTGCATAGATGGACTTGGTATGATTATGACCAGGGATTATTCGGTATAATCATGATCGTAATGTTACAAATGATGTGGTAAAAGTCCTCATTGGCCCGTAGTGCATTGATGGACAGTTGTTGGCATGATCATGACCATTAATGAATACACGAATATTCTTGGCCGTAGTGCAGGGGTGATTCTGTTAGAGTTTATGCCCTAGAGGCCAATTATTTGATATAATTGCTTAACATTTCATATTATTGTTGATTGAATAAATAAATGATTTTATTATGGTTTTAATTACTGCGTAATATAATTGTTAACATAATAAAATTCCTTAGAATAGTGATACAAATTATATAGTTTCAAGTATGTGACTTGAACATGAGATTATATAATTACAATTAGTATCATTGTTCTTAAATGTCCCTAGTCGAGTATCATTGTTGATGGGACAACAATGATGCATTGAGACTAGTATGTGGATTGACTGATGACCAAATCTCATTGGTCATAAATATATGAGATATTAAGTCAATGCATATGTACATGTTAGAGAACAATGTACTGGACAGACCCACCATGAGAATTCTATATGGAGCATTATGCGAAGTGTCATTAGCAATTCTCATAGTGACAATGATGTAATGGTCCTCCGACCTGAAACCGCTATATTACTACACGAGAATTTATGTACTTTGATATCATCAAATGTCACCTTTAATAGGGTGGACTATAAAGGTGATTATTGGGTTCATTATGAATCGTGTGAGTAATATGAGTGATCTAGATGGAATTTAACCATCCTATATTTTATAGGTGATATCCATAGGCCTCTTGATTGAGTAGGACTATGAAATGCATGGTCATGCTCAAATAGTGATTTGTTTCATATAGTCTACTCATTGATCAAGAAAAACTCAGATTAAATTATGAAGAGTATGACACATTCCATGACTCGAGTTTAATCTAGGATATTAAGGTTAAAAGGATTAAATTATATTGAAACATTGGTCACGAAAAAGGTTGCATCGAATCATCAATCTTATTATTACTTGGGTAGCAGTGATGCATTACTAGATGCCGCTCACTGTTTATAATTTTATAATATGATTTTAAAATTATTGCCAACGTAATAATAACCTATAGGGTCACACACAAAGAACGTAATTAAAAGGAAATTAATTTAAATTGTAAATATTTAAAGATGTCAATGTGATTTATTGAATTTTAAATTACGAATTTAAATTAATAGGATAATTTATATATAGGTATATTAATTAAGTAAGACTTAATTAAGATATATATAAATTCGGATTTTAATAATATTAGGTTTTGATTAATTCCTCCTAACTGCTATATATATGATATATATCAGTTACTTTAGGTTTTACGTCAAAACACAAAACCCTAGCCGCTCTTAGAGAGAGACTAGAGAAAACAGTTCTGAAAATCCTCATCCTTGGTGGCTAGTACCGCGATTCCTTCTTCTGCAGATCGTAGGACGATTCGCGGAGCGTTCGTGTGGATACCGTAGAGACGCAGTCGGTTTGTATTGCGTTGGAGATTCGAGGCGCAGTCGATTTTAGATTCTCGTTTTCATATTCGGTATAATCTCTAAACCTCTTAATTAATTGATTTTTCGCATGGATCCTGTTTTAGGGTTTCGAAAATTGCTTTAAAATTTTAATTTTCGCTGTGCGTTTCTGTGCCGAAACCCTACAGATTCGATGATGTGGATTATTTTATTAAGCTGAGTCACAGCGATCACAGTGTTGAAAAACCTTTTTAATCATAAAAGATAGTAGAGTTTATTTTCTACTTGACTCTTTTAATGGATTGCTTGTTCCGCTGCAGTTAAACTTGATGTCTATTATATTTTATCAGTTTAACATTGTTGAAGGCTAATGATAATTTATTCTGCATTATCTTAGTCATAATATTTCTTACTGGGCTAGTTGAGCTCACCTTTTCTTTCACTGTTCTCTTCAGGAAATGAGAACGTAGCTGGGGCAAGTCGGGGAACGGAGTGATGGTTCGAATGATAGTATTAGTTAGTAGTCCTCACTATTTTATGTAATAGTGTGCTAATAAATGTAATGAGGACTCCTTTTGAGTATGAATACTCTCTAGAAGATAATATTTGTATTCAAACTCGCAGTTTATGTTTTGTCGTATTGTACACGACAGTGGTATTAGTAAGTTGTATTTGTATTCTGTACTTTGTATCTGACGACCCAAGATGGGTGATGTATACCTAATTTTGGGGGCGTCACAACCCAATTATACCAAACTTGTGGAGGAAGCTTCTATGGAGGATTTTTAATATATATATAGGGAAAATGTATGTACACAATCGGCTATGACGACAGTTTTTTGAGTTATGGCGACGGTGACGGTTTCACCGTCATCATAGCTATTCTGGATCACGACGACGTGTGAATTGTCACCATAGTCCAAAAAATCCATCGACATAGCCCGACTATGTAATACACAGCTGTGTATATACATATATATATATATATATATATATATATATGAGACTAATCCACAACCAACATTGTAATGATAAGGTTATTCTTACAACAGATCTAAGTTGATCATCCGTCCATCGGACGGTAAAGAGGAAATCCCACCAGCAGTTTAATATGGGGGAGCCCGTAGTTTAGTTAAGCAGAAGGGAAAATTGTTCAAAATACCCTTTTTCGTCGGCAAAATAAAATTGTGAATGTTAGTATGCTAATGATATTAACACGATAATGTTTTGCATATCACCAATTTACAGAACTAAACTGCTGACGCTGATTATAATTAATTTTCATTAATACGACGACATTTTGCTCATACCACCCGTCTGTATAATTAATATGTGAATGCTAAGTATATTCCCAATTAATCTTCATGAACATTGAAACAACCCTAGTCAAATCCCGAGTCTAAAACAAATCTCGGGTTAAATACCAAGTCCAAATTGAATCAAATTCATCCAAAGTAAGGCTTTAAACCATTGGCCCAATAGTATCTTCTTGGGCCATCTTAGCCCATCACAGGCTCACCCAAAGAGTGATAACTGAAGGTATTATTGGTAGTAACTTAATTCCTTATATACAGAAAAAAATTTCTCATATCTTTTGATGTGGGACTAGGATGTTACAAACTTTTCCACTTAAATTTATGACGTCCTCGTCAGAACTGATCACACATACGGTTTACAGATCTTTGTCACTCTAGCCATCGTGGGATAATACCGGTTGGTTTCGTGTCCCCACCTCCAGACCTTCTTTTTTTTATTGTGGGATAATACCACCAGCCTTCGTGTTCCCATATCTGACAACCCTATCGGGTCAATCGGATGACCTGATCCGAGCTTTCGAGAGTCGGCTCTGAGCTTTCGAGAGTCGGTTCTGATACCATATGAAACAACTCATGTTAAATCCTGAGTCCGGAGCAAATCTCAGGTCAAATCCCAAGTCTGAATCGAATCAAATCCATCCAAAATAAGACCTTAATCCACTGACCCAATAGTATCTTCTCGGGTCATCTTAACCCACCACAAATTCACCTGAAAGGTCGTAACTGAAGGTACTATTGGTAGTAACTTAGTTTCTTATATACATACAAATCTTTCTCATATATTTCGATGTAGGATTAGGATGTTACAAACATGATGACACGACAACATTTTTCTCATATAACCAGTCCGCGTAACTAAACTGTCGACACTGAGTATATTTCCAATTAATCTTCAAATGGTGACGTTTTAAGGTAAATCATCGATCGTCAGCATAACTAAATTACGGACGATGAGTTCTTTTATATATACTAGTTACCTTGTTGTTCTTTCTTCCTCATTTGAGATCTAAATACCCAAAGCGAATTTGAGAGAAAAGCAACAAAGCAAAAGGATATCATTAAATCCCTGCTACAAACTTAAATCTTTACTAAATTCAACTTTTATAAGTTATAAATTCGTCATATGTATATAGTTTATATTCTTCTTTATTGTATACAAACTCCACAAAAAAATTACATTTAGCAATCCTAGTATCTATATAATGCACAACTGTGAAATATCTACGACAAAATTCAGGGACCATGACTTTAAAACAAAGTAGCTTTTTGAATTAGGAGTTGACATCTCATGTACCTTTTTAAAAGTTAACCTATACGATTTTGTCAATTCAATTTGAAAATGCTAAAATATTTATTTGGTATATATTTTAGCTGCATGAAGATCTAACATATCTCCAATTACGAATTTTCTTGCATGACGATTGACTGTAATATAATCATTTTTCTTCTTTTTGGTGTAATGTTTCTCAATATTTTTTGAGGGTTTAAACAAAATCTTTAATCCTCAAACTACTATTTACATATATATTCGTCAAAGAAATTATTCATACTCTCATTCCTAGATGTGATGGCCATATTCCCGCTATATAGAATTTTTTTGAATATACCATAACCCATTTTTCTTTTAATTCATACAGATATTCCAACCATGTGACGCCCCCAAAATAGGTATACATCACCCATTCTGAGTCGCCAAATATATGGTACAGAATACAAATACAAACTTAAATATACAACATGAGTTGTGAGTTTTAATACAAATATTATCTTTTAGACAGTATTAAAACTCAAAATAAGTTCTCAATACATTTATTATCACACTATTTCACAAAATAGTGAGGACTACTAATGCAAACATCTGGACCGTCACTCCATTCCCCGACTAGTCCCATCTATATTCTCATTTTCTGAAGAGAACAATAAAAGCAAAGGGTGAGCTCAACTAGCCTAGTAAGAAATATTATGACTAAGATAATGCAGAATAACTTATCGTTAGCCTTTAACAGTGTTAAATTGATAAAATATAACAAACATCAAGTTTAACTGCAGCGGAGCAAGCAATCCATTAGAAGAATCAAGTAGAGAATAAAATCTACTATCTTCTATAATTTAAAATATTTTTCATCACTTTTATCGCTGAGACTCAGCTTAATAAATAATCCACATCATCTCTGCACTACGGCCAAGGATATTCATTAGTATTACGACCACAAATTATCTATACACTACGGGTCAAGGATATTCGTGTATTCATCAATGGTCATGATCATGCCAACAACTGTCCATCAATGCACTACGGGCCAATAAGGACTTTTATTACATCATTTGTAACATTACGGTCATTATTATACCGAATAATACCTGGTCATAATCATACCAAGTCCATCTATGCACTACAGGCCACAAATGACTTTCAACATAATATAAACATGAGGATGATGACAATGATATAAGAATTCAATAAAAATAAGTTCAAGGATAAATTTTTAAAGATTTACAATTTAATTTATCTAGAAATCAATTGTAAGACCCCAAATTATTAAATGAAATTTAATTTCCTCTATTTATTATTTTGAAATAGTAAAGGTTGATTTGATTAATGTGGTTAGTTATGGGTAAAATGCGCAAATATTTTAAATAAGCAAGTGGTTATAAAATATTCATTGTTGTCGGGGAATATTCGTTTGGTCGTGGAATATTCTTACCGTCGGAGAATATTCGTACGACGGCGCAGTCTTTTGTGGGCCCCATAACGGAAAGCGATTGGATGAAGAAAACGACAAAAATAAGTTGTTTATAAATAACGGCGTAGTTGTTACCGTTAATACTGTTGGAATACCCGGTGGTTAAAACACGGTAATACGCGTTGTTGCACAGTAGCACACGGTATTGCACCAATTATTGATTCTTACGTAAGATGGCACTACTCAATAATGGTTACAGTAATTACTGTTCAATATTTTATTTTATTTATTAAATAATTGCTACGTTGATATTTTATAATTGCCACTACGCAGTATTTTTCATTATCGGAGCAATAATTCATATTATCTGAATAATATTATTAGATAACATTATTGGCAATGTCTAGAAAGTTCTGTCTAAGGAGAGGTTTGGTCATCTAATTGCGCGCCAGTAAGGAGAAATCCTTATTGGAAGCCCCCTCTTTCTTGGGAACGGCCTGGTTGCCAGTACTGTGATTCTGTAATATTATTTGTGTATAATTAATTATTGATTTATATGATGAGGAAAATATTGATTTTATGTGGATATAGATGGAGAAAATTTTTAATGTGACAATTGTTAAAAATTAATATTTTATCTTTTTCTGATAAAATAATTCATTTAAATATATTATTTTAATAATATATTGATGGTGATATTTTTATAATGAATGTGGGATATATGAGTATGTGAGGAGGAAGAGTATTTTTGTGGCATTAAATGATTAACACATGTTTTGTGTGTTGGTGGACACAATTCTTGACCGAAAATTTATTATTGACTGTAAAATCGCCCGTTTGTGGATTTCGATCAATTTCTGTTTGGAATTTGGAAAAAATTTCTTCTGCAAAGTTGTAGAGAATTGAATTTTCTGTAAAAACTGGTGAGATTCAAATTTTCTGATAAAAGGGCTATTTATTATGAATTATTGAAGTTCTGAAGTTCCGAAATAATTGATTTTTGGAAGTTTTATTTATTATTTTGAAGAAAAACATTTTTTGGCATTTAAGTGGGCTAACATGTGATATAAATGGGCTGAGATCAGATGTCTAGAGGTGGGCTAAGGAAAATTTGATAAATATATTAATATTATATTAAATTTTCTGCTTTGGTGTTCTAAGCATTTTCCTATAAATAGGGTGCTTAGGTTAGAATTGAAAATCACACCAGAAACACAAGTTTCTCTCTATTTCTCTCTCTATATCGAGCGTATTCTTGTGAGTATTTGATACTTTGAGTGTTGCTATACGGTGCAAGTTTCCTTCGGCACTATATCTATTATTCCAGTCAGAAGTACCGTCTTTCCGAGATAAGGGATGTTATTTCTTCTTAAATGATATTATTTTCTTCAATATCATTATGCCAAAGTATTGATCTGAACTTTTTATCAAATTTAGAACTTTTCATGTCGGGGTTACTATTCATGAGTTAGTATTCACGAGTTACTATTCACGAGTTACTATTCACCGAAAAATGAAATTTTCTTCTTTTTGTACAAAATATCTATTCTGGATACTAGCTTTGATTGTATCTATATTTTGATCATTCTTGAATTTTACTCCACTATGATTATTTATGAGGTATTTTTAGACATGGAATAGCTGAAATACGAATCCTTAATATTTATTATTTTGTTTCACTAAATTCGTTTTCTTTAAAATATTTTTCATCATCCTCAGTCCTAAATGATGATATAATTGAATATCTTTGGCCTGTAGTGCAAAGATTAATGATTTCTGATGAATATCTTTGGCCTGTAGTGTAAAGATGAACAGGTGTTGAGATGAACATGACCAACTGATGAATATCTTTGGCTTGTAGTGCAAATATGAATATTGATTGATGTTACAAGGATAAAATATTGATGATGGACTTTTAAATTCATAGATAATAGTAGATTTCATTCTCTACGTAACTCTTCTATGAATTATTATTTTTCGCTGCGAATATTGATTTAAAACTTGTTGTCTATTGTATTCTATTATATTTTTTCCCTGTTGAAGACCAACGATAATTTGTTCTATGTTATCTTAGTCATAATGTTCTTTACTGGGCTAGTTGAACTCACCCTTTTTCTTTTTGTTCTATTTTTCTCAGGAGACGAGAATGTAGCGAGTACTAGTCGGGGTATGGAATGATGGTTCTAGAAATTATTTTAGTAGTCCTCACCATTTTTGTGAAATAATGTATCAATAATTATAATGAGAACTTATTTGAGTGTGGATATTGTCTAGATGACAATATTTGTATTTAAACTCACAGTTCTTATGTTGTAATAGTAAAGATGTATTTATTTCTGTACCATGTTATTGACGACTCAGAATAGGTTGGATGGAATAGACCTATTTTGGGGGCGTCACATCAATAACGTCCAAATTGTCAACATGATACTGCTTTGTGGAGTAAAATTCAAGAATAATATCGTACCAAAAATAATTTGGATCGAAAACGAATCAATTTTGTCATGAATAGTACCCCGAGTGAATAGCACCCCGTGAATAGTACTTCAGGAATAGTAACCCCATAAATAGTACTCCGACATGAAAAAGTTAAAACTTATCAAGAATGCTCAGAACAATATTTTCATAAAAAGATACTGGATGAAGCGCAAATATCAAGGATATTCTACTAATTCCATGGAGTATAGAAGCCAAAATTTTAACAAAACGAGTAGAGAATTCGAAATCTGAAACGAAATAATATTACTTACATACTACAGAGTATGGAAGAAAATATTATTTCAAGCGAATATTGAACAAAAATAACATCCCTTACCTTAAAAAGAAGAGTATTCCAACTGGTATAGCGGTGAGTTTCTTGAAGAAAACTTTTACTATTTTTTACGCTCAAAACTTTCTAAAACTTGAAAGAAATACGCTCAAGATTATAGAAGAAGAATTCTCTGATTCTAGAGTGATTTTCAATTCTAATCTAAGCGTCTATATATAGAAAAATGCTAGAACGCCATAGGAGACTAAAATAATAAAATAATAATTTATTTTTCAAATTCTATGCACACCACAATTAATCAAACAAGCCAGCCATCTTTGAAAGAATTTTCAGCCCACATGTTTTGAAAAACACAAAAGTGGGTCCCACCCAATTGAAATAAAAATTATTTTAATTTCTGAAACTTCAATAATTCATAATAAATAGCTCTTTTATCAGAAAAATTCAAATCTTATGTCCTTTCAATAGGAAATTTAATTCTCTACAACTTTGTAGAAGAAAGTTTTTTCAAATTCCAAACAGAAAATATCCGAAATCCATATACGGATGTTTTTCAACACCTTTTAAAATTCATAACAAATCATACGTTAATTTTTAACGGTTCAAAATTTGTGGACATATACTCAACTTATATATGTATTGTAAGACCCCGAATTTTATGAAATAAAAGTATTCAATTTTTCTTATAATTACTATTCAGTAAATGGTTAAATTGATAAAAGTTAAAGTTAAGGGTGATATATAAATTTTTTTTTCAAAATACGCAAGTGGTTATAAAATATTCATTGTTGTTGGGGAATATTCGTTTAGTTGTGAAATATTCTTTCTGTCGGGGAATATTCGTACGATGGCGTAGCCATTTGTGGGCCCCATAACAGAACAACTGTCGGATGAAGAAAACGACAAATTTGAGTTTTATAAATAACGGCGTAGTTGTTACCGTTAACACTGTTAGAATACCTGGTGGTTAAAATACAGTAATACGCGTAGTTGCACAGTAGCACACGGTATTGCACAATATTTTTTCAATTATTGATTCTTACGTGAGAAGGCATTACTCAATAATTGTTACAGTAATTTCTGTTCAATATTTTATTTTATTGAATCAATAATTGCTGCGTTGATATTTTATATTATTATTGTTTCAATAATTGTCACTGCACAATATCTCCATTATCAGATCAATAATTCATATTATTTGAATAATATTATTTGATAGCATTATTGGCAATGTCTAGAAAGTTCTGTCAAGGAGAGGTTTGGTCACCTAATTACGCGCCAGTAAGGAGAAATCCTTATCGGAAAACCCCCTTTTTCCTGGGAACTGCCTGGTTGTCATTACTGTGATTCTGTAATATTATTTGTGAATAATTAATTATTGATCTATCTGATAATGAAATATTTATTTGATGTGGATATAAATGATGGATTTATTTATGTGGTTATAAATGAAGGAATTAATGTTGAGGTATTTTATCAGTATTTTATCGGATTGGAGGTATTAAAAGATCAAATCAGTGTTCTTACAATTTTATTGTGTGAGTTATAATTTTTAATCTGACCGTTGGATCATTGTGATTTTTGGATATGTTATACATATATAAGTTGAGTATATGTTCACAAATTTTGAACCGTTAAAAATGAACGTATAATTTGTTATGAATTTTAGGAGGTGACTGATTCGGAAATTAGGTTTATAAATGATTTTGGTGGAAAATTCTAGAAATGGGTGGGCCCCACTTTTGGTTGTTGGGGAAGATGGCTGATTTTTGGTGGGTGGAATAGTAGCAGGTAAAGCCATCAGATAGCAGGTCAAGTCTGCTTCGGCGTGCTAACATTTTCCTATAAATAGAGGGCTAAGTTAGAATTAAAAATCACACCAGAATTCACAAGTTTTCTCTCTTTTTCTCTTTAGATTATCGAGTGTATTTTGTGAGTATTTAGATACTTGGTGAGTTGCTATTCATCAGTGCAAGTTCCTTCAACGTCATATTCGATATTCAGTCAGAAGTGCTGCTCGTTTGAGGTAAGGGATAGTAAGGGATATTAAGGGATGCTATATTCTTCATAATGATGTTATTCTTTTAATATCATTATACTGAAATAATGGGTATGAATTTTATTGTGAAATTTCTACCTTTTTGAGTCGGGATTACTATTCACGTATACGGCACTATTCACGTATACAACACTATTCATATATATGGCACTATTTACATGACATTATTTACATATACGGTACTATGTACGAATACGGAGTACTATTCACGAGTTACTATTCATGAGTTACTATTCATGAGTTACTATTCACGAGTTACTATTCACGACAAAATTGGTTTCTTTTTCTAACCAAATTATAGTTGATTTATGAATATTACTCTTGAGATTAAATCTATATGTTGATCATATTATTTTTACTATTATATATAACATTTTTATAACCCTAATGATGATATTTCTCTTTGACTTGAGTGTAAAGATGGGTAAATTTTTTGGTATGATCATGACTATGGGTTCCCTTTGGCCAGTAGTGCAAAGTTGAATTGTTGACTGGTATGATCATGACCATTGAATTTATAATTGAATATCTTTAGCTTAAGTGCAAAGGTGAAATGATCAACATGGTTATAATTATTGTTTATATAAATTCTGAAATGATTATATATTTCTTTGAGATATTAATATATTTGGCCTGTAGTGCAAATATGAACTGTTGATGAATATATTTGGTCTGTAGTGCAAATATGAACTGTTGATGAATATATTTGGCATGTAGTGCAAATATGAACTGTTGAGGAATATCTTTGGTCTGTAGTGCAAAGATGAATTGTTGATGAATATCTTTGGTCCGTAGTGCAAAGATGACTCGTTTTTGAATATATTTGGCCTGTAGTGCAAAGATGGTCTGTTGATGAATATATTTGGCCGTAGTGCACAGATGAAATTGTTAGTATGATTATAAACAAGAACTGTGATTTGGTATAACCATGATCTTTGATGTTTCAAGTAAAGACGTGATGAAAATTATCTTCGTCCTAGATGCGAAGAGGAATTTAGAATTACAATTATGATTATGAGTTATTCATATAATTGTGGAAATGAATTGTTGATTAATATTACAGGGATAAAACATTGTTGGTGGACTTTTAATGTGGAGAAGATAATAGACTTTATGGTCTATTTGACTCTTCTAATGGATTGCTCGTTCCGCTGCAACTATGGTTGAAAATTTTTATCATCTACCATATGTTCTAAATCTCTGATTTATTACTGTTGAAGACTATTAATAATTTATTTACATTTAGTCATGATATTCTTTACTGGGCTAGTTGTGCTCACCCTTTTGCTTCACAATTCCTTTCAGATAATAAGAGTGTAGCTGGGTCGAGCGGGGGTAACAAGGGATAGAACGGTGGTCTCTAGCTGTGGAGTTCTCCCTAAGCAGTATAGAAAAGTTCATTTAGTAGTTATATTTGGTGAATCAAATAGGGTAAGGCGTACCCAACGTTGGAAGGGTGTTCTGCCACTATCATACAAGATGTCTAACGACATACAACCTCGTGTCATCATAAAATAGGATTGTGTACATCCACTTGCTGAGTATATCTAAGAGCACTACCTATATAATCTTGGTGTTTGTTTGAAGTATAATTCTTAATTAGAGACAGTGGAGATATTGATATGTCAAGAGAAGACTCACCATTGAAAAGAATATGATAGTAATCTTTTCGTTTTTCTTTGGGGTTTATTGGGTCAACCAAGGATAATTCTGTGGACATATGATATCTATCATAACCTAGACGTATGAGTGTCATTGTGATGTGCTACCCAAGTTGGTGTCAAGAGTCACAGTTGGTATATATATTTGTATCAAAACTCACAATATATGTATTGTTGTATTTTGCACGACAATTATTGTAATAAAGTTGTAGTTATTTTCTGTACCATGTATTTGGCGACTCAAAATAGGTTGGATGGAATGGACCTATTTTGAGGTCGTCATATGTATAATATATCTAAAAATCACAACGATCCAACGGTCGGATTAAAATTATAACTCACGCAATAGAGCTTTAAGAACATTGTTTTGATTCTTTAAATCTCCATTACGACGAAATACTGATAAAACACCTAAAAATTAAATCCTTCATTTATATTCACATAAAAACAAATATTTACTTATCATATAAATCAATAATTAATTATTCACAAATAATATTACAGAATCACAATTATGACAACCAGGTCGTTCTCAGGAAAGAGGGGGCTTTTCGATAAAGATTTCTCCTTACTGGCGCGCAATTATGTGACCAAACATCTCCTTAGACAGAACTACCTTAGACATTGTCAATAATGCTATCTAATAATATTATTCAAATAATATGAATTATTGATCTTATAATGGAGATATTGTGCAGTGATAATTATTGAAACAACAATAATATAAAATATCAACGTAGCAATTATTGAACCAATAAAATAAAATATTGAACAGTAATTATTGTAACAATTATTGAGTAGTGCCTTCTTACGTAAGAATCAATAATTCAACAATACTGTGCAATACCGTGTGCTACTGTGCAATAACGCGTATTACTATATTTTAACCACCAGGTATTCCAACAGTCCTACCGGTAACGATTACGCCGTTATTTATAAAAACTCAAATTTGTCGTTTTTTTCATCCGATAGTTATTCTGTTATGGGGCCCACAAATGGCTGCGCTGTCGTACGAATATTTTCCGATAGAAAGAATATTCCACGACCAAACGAATATTTCCCGACAACATGAATATTTTATAACCACTTGTTTATTTTGCAAAATTTATAAATATTACTCATAACTATAACATTATATCAAATTTACTCCTTAAAATTTAAAAATTATATTTATAGAAAATTCATCTTTATTCATAAAAGTTGGGGTCTTACAAACCATACGTGATTATACAGACTGTAGTTTTTCATCAACAATTTTTATTTGTCCTCAAATTATTTTATACTCAAAGACTTAAAGACACAATACTTAAAATCGAACTTATAAGTCAGATGTTTATCAGAATATTTTTTTACTAATGTGCCACGTACACAATGCATGGTGAGTATGAGGAAAAATCCTAACAATCACACTCGACATAACATGATCTTAATTAGTGATATTGGTTATGAGATGTTTAAAATTCATTGTTTCAAGCCACTGCTCAAGCACCCATACAAATGTATTCTCAACTTCGTCGCTCAATAGTACATACACAAACAATACAAAATGGTAATGATAATTTGCACCAGTGAAATATGCAAATGATATGAAAATATTTATTTGTTTGATATGTAGTATCAAAAGTAACGTCACCAGAATTTTGATGTGCTAGTATTGACTGATAATCTACCCAAATAATACATCATATACGATTATCAATGCCTGATTTGACATTAAAATAACACCTACTCAGGCTCTCACGTTGCAACTTTCTCAGGTAATCTATAATAGCTTATGCATCATTCAAATCCATCAAATCACGTCTAATATCTCTAACTACATTTATCACATATGTCTTAGATAAACCAACATTATTCATACGGTTTCGTAATGAGCTAAAAATATTTATCATCCTACTTGGACCAATCCCAACATTATTACGGGTTTCAATTAAATCCCTAACAACTCCTGAAATATTTGTGTTTAAATCTGTGAAACTTTACGTGGGGACATGATTGTAATTCAGTTTAAGAGTAGACACAAACCAATTATCTTGACTTTTATCATGAACAACATAAAATTTTTGCTCTACATTATGTTCTATCAATTGAGTTCGTCATCCTCTTTCTCTTATTATTATCATCTTCATATCATCAGTGGAAATCTTATTTTTCTTAACAATCATATATCCAGCTTTACAACACTGATACAATCTAAAATAAAAAACTTGAAAATTCACATATTTTCTGCTAGTTTTTATTCTTATTTCAAATCCAACACATTTCACATAATTTTTATAAAAAAAAATCAGCATCTTCCAACGTATCAAAATTTTGACCAACATAAGGAATGATATCATCAACTAGAATTGTTACATCATTATTATCACGCATTTCTTCATCAGTACTTGAAATTTAATGAAATGATCCCTCAACAAACAAATTCACGGCGAAACAAATTAATCACTTGTAAGAAATAAATTACATATTATCGTATTTGACTGATGTTTGTCTCATAGTATGCTTTCTAGTTGGCTATGCTCTCTCAATGGTATAAAAAGGTGAGGAAGGAAGGAAGAAAGAAAAATGATCTAGTATGCTAAGTACTTATTATGTTATCTCAAGTTGATTGAAGTTTTGACGAAAAAATATGATCATTTAGGTTAACCAGTCCTACCGTCCGCACTTTAGTTGTAAGACCCCAACTTATTAATGAATAAAATCAAATTTTCTCTAAATATTATTGTGAATAATAAGGGGTTAATTTGATATAATACTTTGGTTATGGGTGAAATGTGCAAATTTTGCAAAATAAGCAAGTGGTTATAAAATATTTATTTTTGGTCGGTGAATATTCGGTTGGTCGTGGAATATTCTTGCTGTCGGGGAATATTCGTACGACGACGCAGCCTTGTGTGGGCCCCATAACGGAAAGCGATTGGATGAAGAAAACGACAAGTATAAGTTGTTTATTAATAATGGCGTAGTTGTTACCGTTAATACTGTTTAAATACCCGGTGGTTAAAAATACAGTAATAACGCGTGGTTGCATAGTAGCACACGGATTGCACAGTATAGTTGAATTATTGATTCGTACGTAAGAAGGCACTACTCAATAATTGTTACAGTGATTATTGTTCAATATTTTATTGATTCAATAATTGCTGCGTTGATATTTTATATTATTGTTGTTTCAATAATTGTTGCTGCACAGTATTTTCATTTATCAGATCAATAATTCATATTATTTGAATAATATTATTAGATAACATTATTGGCAATGTCTAGAAAGTTCTGTCTAAGGAGAGGTTTGGTCATCTAATTGCGCGCCAGTAAGGAGAAATCCTTATTGGAAAGCCCCCTCTTTCCTGGGAACGGCCTGGTTGTCATAAATGTGATTCTGTAATATTATTTGTGAATAATTAATTATTGATTCATATGATAAGGAAATATTTATTTTATGTGGATATAAATGAGGGATATATTTTTGTGGTTAAAAATGAAGGAGTTAATGTTGAGGTTTTTATCATATTTTTGTCGGAATGGAGGTATTAAAAATCAGGGTTTTTGAGATATTTTGCGGGGGTTATAATTTTTAATCCGACCGTTGGATCGTGGTAATTTTTGGATATGTTATACATATATAAGTTGAGTATATGTCCACAAATTTTGAACCGTTAAAAATGAACGTATGATTTATTATGAATTTTACAAGATGACTGGTTCAGAAATTGTTGAATTTTCGGAGTTTATCATTTTGATGGAAAATTCTAGAATTGGTGGGCCCCACTTGTGGTTGGTGAAGAAATGTGCTGAATTATATTTCAAATGTGGTAGGTGGGAATAGTAGCAGGTAAAGCCATCAGGTTGCAGGTCAAACCTACCAAAATTTTCCTATAAATAGAGGGCTAAGTTAGAATTGAAAATCACACCAGAAACAAGTTTTCTCTCTTTCTCTCTCTAGATTATTGAGTGTATTTTGTGAGTATTTAGATACTTTGAGAGTTTCTATTCATCAGAGCAAGTTTCTTTCAGCCTTATACCGGTATTCCGACCAGAAGTACTGATATTTTGAGGTAAGGGATATTATTTTCTTCTTAATGATATTATTTTCTTCAATATCATTATGCTGAAATATTGATATGAGTTTTTATCAAATTTGGAACTTTTTGTGTCGGGGGTTACTATTCACGTATACGGCACTATTCACGTATACGGCACTATTCACGAATACGGCACTATTCACCGAAAAATAAAATTTTCCCTTTTTGTCCAAGATGTCTATTATGGTTACTATCTTTGATTGTATCCATGTTTTGATCTTTATTTTTGAATTCTGCTTCACAATTGATTATTATGAAGTATTATTGATCTTGGATAAACTGTTATACGAATCCCTACTATTTGTCCTTCTGTCTCATTGGATTCGTTCTCTTTAAGATATTTTTCATCATCCTCAGTCCTAAATGATGATATTACTGAATATCTTTGGCCTGTAGTGCAAAGATGTATAATTACTTGATGAATATCTTTGGCCTGTAGTGCAAAGATGAACAGGTGTTGAGATGAACATGACCGACTGATGATACAAATGAATATCTTTGGCCTGTAGTGCAAAGATGAATATTTGGTTAAAGATGATTATTAATTGATGTTACAGGGATAAAATATTGATGATGGACTTTTAAATCTTAGAAGATAGTAGAATTCTTTCTCTACTTGACTCTTCTAATGGTTTGCTGTTTCCGCTGCAGTTGTTGATCTAAAACTTGTTGTCGATTATATTTTATCAGATTTTTCCCTGTTGAAGACTAACGATAATTTGTTGTATATTATCTTAGTCATAATATTCTTTACTGGGCTAGTTGAGCTCACCCTTTTCCTTTTTGTTCCATTTTTCTTCTCAGGAGGTGAGAACATAGCAGGATCTAGTCGGGGTATGGAGTGATGGTTCTAGAAAGATGTATTAGCAGTCCTCACTATTTCTGTAAAATAGTGTTTGAATAATTGTAATGAGGATTTATTTGAGTGTGGATATTGTCTAGAAGACAATATTTGTATTTAAACTCACAGTATGTGTTGTCGTATTTTGCACGACAATTGTATTATTGAAGTTGTAGTTTGCTTTCTGTACCATGTATTTGGCGACTCAGAATGGGTGTTGTATACCTATTCTGGGGGCGTCACAGTTGGTATCAGAGCTTAGGGATATGATCCCTGGCTGAGATGTGAGACAAGAACTAGGAGGGGAGAGACGGGGAATTCCTTCGCTAGTATGACCTGACTAAGTTTATTTGGTGTTTATTTGGTCGGTCAGAGTATAGGGATAATATATGACATGACTATTAACCCTTGTTTTATGGCAGTATTTAAGAATGGCAGCTGAGAACGTTAATAATGGAGTAAATCAGACCGTGGAGACACCTTTGATCACTACCCAGGGGAACGTGCAACAGGAAGGCAATATTCCTCCTGTAAACAACGTTACCGAGCAAACGATGAATGATGGAATGTTTAGGAGCTTTTTGCAGTTCATGCAAAATCAGACGAGGGAGACTCGTGTGCAGAATACGGGTGGAAATGATAACAACGCGCGGTTTGTCACAGCTAAGCAGTTCAAAGAATTGGGACCACCAGAATTTAAGGGAAAGCCGGATCCGATCATGGCGGAAACGTGGGTCAAGCAAATTACCAAGATATTTGATGTCTTGGGATGCACGGAGGAACAGAAGGTTCCATTCGCCACATTTATGTTCCGCGGTGAGGCAGACTACTGGTGGGAGTCTGTGAAGCGTACCCAGCCTGACGCACTCAACATGTCCTGGGAAACATTTCAAAAACTGTTCAATGACAAGTACTTTCCTGAAAGTATTCGTCATATGAAGGAGGTTGAGTTTATTAGACTGGAACAAAACAACATGACGGTGTCCCAGTACGAGGCGAAGTTTGCAGAGTTATCCAGGTTTGCACCTCATTTGGTCGAAAATGAGGAACGAATGACGCGGATGTTTCTGAGAGGTTTAAAACCTGAGATTCGTCAATACCTTATCTCTCATAAATTTTCTCTGTATTCAGACGTTGTCAACAGGGCCCAATTATTAGAGAGAGATAATGAGTATACTCAACCGAGGGACCACAACCAGGGTCATACCGGTGACAGCAATCATCAGAGCGATGATAACCAACGAGGAGGGAAAAATACGAACAAAGGCGGTAACCACTCGGGTGGTCATCGTGGCCATGATAATAGGAGAGGTGAGTCAAGTGGAAATTTCAGAAAGAGGAGATTCAACAATGACGGGAAGACATCAGCACCAGCACCAGCACCAACAACAAATTTTAGGGGAGGAGAACGACCGCCAGTTAGATGTTACAAATGCGGGAAAGAGGGACATATCAGCCCAAACTGTCCACAACAATCCAAGGTGTGTTACAACTGTGGGAAGGAAGGCCACATCGCTCGAGATTGTACTATAGCGAAACCAAGTTCAGCGGGAGTGGTGATTCCAAGGGCTGTCCCGGATAAGGCGAAATCAGCGGTTCCTGGAAGAGCGTTTGTCGTAACTGGCCAAAACGTGAGAAACCCGAACGAGGTGATCACGGGTAAGCTAATCTTGAATTCTTGCGAAGTTTATACTTTACTAGATACCGGTTCTACCCATTCTTTTATCTCTCCTGCTTGTGCTCAACGTTTAAACTTGACTCCGGAGAAATTGGACTTTAACTTATCTGTTGAAACTCCGTTGGGTGAAACCTTCGTTACATCTACAGTTTATAAATCTTGCATGATCCAAGTTGGCACTATCACATTACCTGTTGATCTTATCTCTTTAAAGATACTTGCTTTTGATGTGATTTTAGGAATTGATTGGTTAACCACTCATCATGCTAAAATTGATTGTTTTCGTAAGGTTGTTAGTTTTCATATTCCTAACCAACCTGTCATACGAATTCAAACTACTAAACCACTAAAATCAGTCACTGTCATATCAAGCCACAAAGCTATTCGTTTATTGAAAAACGGATGTCAAGCTTTCTTAGCCCATGTTATGGATTTGAACAAAGACAAGTCAGATTTGAATAATATTTCTATTGTTAGAGAATTTTCCGATGTATTTCCTGAAGAACTTCCCGGTCTACCCCCGGAACGAGAAATTGAATTCTTTATTGACCTTGAACCCGGTACAAAGCCCATTTCTAAAACCCCATATCGAATGGCTCCTATTGAACTTCAGGAGTTAAAAGTCCAACTACAGGAGTTGTTGGACATCGGTTTTATTCGTCCTAGTACGTCTCCTTGGGGTGCTCCTGTTTTATTCGTAAAGAAGAAAGACGGGAGTATGCGACTTTGTATTGACTATCGAGAATTGAACCATGTCACCATCAAGAATAGGTATCCGCTACCTCGCATTGATGACCTGTTTGACCAGTTGCAAGGAGCACAATTCTTTTCAAAGATCGATCTTCGTTCTGGATATCATCAGCTGAAGATTAAAACTGAGGATATTCCAAAGACTGCCTTCAGAACTCGGTACGGGCATTATGAATTCTTAGTAATGTCTTTTGGATTGACTAATGCTCCTGCTGCCTTCATGGATATGATGAACCGTGTATTCAAAGAATATTTGGATCAGTTCGTTGTTGTCTTTATTGATGACATCCTCATCTATTCCAAAAGCCGTGAAGATCATGAGCGCCATTTGAAGCTGGTACTGCAAAGGCTTCGTGAAAACAAGCTATATGCCAAACTGAAGAAATGCGAGTTCTGGCTTGAGGAAGTAGCATTCCTTGGGCACGTGGTGTCAAAACATGGAGTATCTGTCGACCCGGCGAAGATTGAAGCCATACAAAGTTGGGAGCAACCGAAGTCGGTAACCGAAGTACGTAGCTTTCTGGGCTTAGCTGGTTATTATCGGAGATTTGTGGAAGGATTTTCTCGAATCGCTACTCCGTTAACTCAGCTGACTCGGAAAGATACAAAATTCGTATGGAGTGAGGAATGCGAGAAGAGTTTCCAAGAACTCAAGAGGAGACTCATTTCGGCACCTGTTTTGACAATACCATCTGGTTCGGATGGATTTGTTATCTACAGCGATGCTTCAGGCAAAGGGTTAGGATGTGTTCTCATGCAACATGGGAAAGTCATAGCCTATGCCTCACGACAACTCAAAGAATATGAGAGGAATTATCCTACTCATGATTTGGAGTTGGCAGCAGTCGTTTTTGCGTTGAAGATCTGGAGACACTACCTGTATGGGGAGAAAGTGGAGATCTATACAGATCATAAAAGCCTCAAATATTTCTTCACCCAAAAGGAACTCAACATGCGGCAACGACGTTGGCTTGAGCTGTTGAAAGATTACGATCATACCATCCAATACCATCCTGGAAAAGCAAACGTAGTAGCTGACGCATTGAGTAGAAGATCATATGCGGGTACGAGTGCAATGTTTTTAACACAAAGGCCCATTTTGTATGACTTGCAAAGGATGGAGATAGAGATGAAGGCTCCAAGTACCCACATGATGATATCAAATATACGAGTAGAACCGACTTTAATCGATAAAGTTAAAGCTGCTCAAGCTACGGATATAGAGCTGATGCGTATGAAGAAGAAAGTGCAAGAAGGTGCTATTCCAGAAGCAAGAATCGATGAAGAAGGAATACTTCGAGTCAACTCCAGACTTTGTGTTCCTAACGATTTTGACTTGAAGCATAGAATAATGATGGAGGCACACAACACACCGTTTGCAATCCATCCTGGGAGTACCAAAATGTATCACGATCTTCGACATACATTTTGGTGGAGCAATATGAAAAGAGAGATCGCGGAGTTTATCTCGAGGTGTTTAACTTGTCAACGTGTAAAGGCGGAGCATCAAGTGCCAAAGGGTCCATTGCAACCACTTGAGATCCCGAAATGGAAGTGGGAACACATTACTATGGATTTTGTTACAGGTCTTCCCAAGGTTTCTCAAGGCATAGATGCGATTTGGGTTATTGTTGATAGATTAACCAAGTCCGCTCATTTCTTGCCGATACGTGAGACTTATTCCCTTGAACGTCTTGCTAGTATGTACGTGAACGAGATTGTGAGATTGCATGGCATGCCAGTATCCATAGTTTCGGATCGTGACCCAAGATTCACTTCACGATTTTGGGTTAGCTTGCAGAAAGCTATGGGCACGGATTTACGATTCAGTTCAGCATACCATCCTCAAACGGACGGACAATCAGAGAGGACTATTCAAACTCTTGAAGATCTATTAAGACTTTGTGTCTTAGATCTCAAAGGGAGTTGGGATAAGTACCTACCATTGGTGGAATTCTCCTACAACAACAGTTATCAGGCGAGCATAGGTATGGCTCCATTTGAGGCGTTGTATGGAAGAAAATGTCGTTCTCCAGTATGCTGGGACGAGGTGGGTGAAGCAACATTGTTGGGACCAGAATTGGTACGCATTACTACAGAGAAGATCCAAACGATTCGACAACGTATACAAACGGCACAGGATCGACAAAAGAGTTATGCGGATCTTCATCGGAAGGACGTGGAATTTAATATTGGGGATCATGTATTGTTACGTGTTGCACCATGGAAGGGAGTTACAAGATTTGGGAAGAGAGGAAAGCTCAATCCAAGATTTGTTGGTCCATTTGAGATTCTTGAGCGAATAGGAAATGTGGCATATAGACTCGCATTACCTCCAAGCATGTCTCGTGTTCATAATGTTTTTCACATATCTATGCTTCGTAAATATGTTAAAGACCCGAACCACATTATTGAGTTAGAACCAGACGAGATAGCTGAAGATTTAACGTACGAGGAGGTACCTGTTAAGATCTTGGATAGGAAAGAGCATGTCCTACGCACGAAGGTTATACCACAAGTTAAGGTTTTGTGGAGAAACCATGCTATTGAAGAAATGACCTGGGAGTTGGAATCAGAAATGAAAGCGAGGTATCCTCACCTTTTTGAAACATCAGGTACGTACGTCAATTTCGAGGACGAAATTTCATAAGGAGGGGAGGTTGTAAGACCCCAACTTATTAATGAATAAAATCAAATTTTCTCTAAATATTATTGTGAATAATAAGGGGTTAATTTGATATAATACTTTGGTTATGGGTGAAATGTGCAAATTTTGCAAAATAAGCAAGTGGTTATAAAATATTTATTTTTGGTCGGTGAATATTCGGTTGGTCGTGGAATATTCTTGCTGTCGGGGAATATTCGTACGACGACGCAGCCTTGTGTGGGCCCCATAACGGAAAGCGATTGGATGAAGAAAACGACAAGTATAAGTTGTTTATAAATAACGGCGTAGTTGTTACCGTTAATACTGTTGGAATACCCGGTGGTTAAAATACAGTAATAACGCGTGGTTGCATAGTAGCACACGGATTGCACAGTATATTGAATTATTGATTCGTACGTAAGAAGGCACTACTCAATAATTGTTACAGTGATTATTGTTCAATATTTTTATTGATTCAATAATTGCTGCGTTGATATTTTATATTATTGTTGTTTCAATAATTGTTGCTGCACAGTATTTTCATTTATCAGATCAATAATTCATATTATTTGAATAATATTATTAGATAACATTATTGGCAATGTCTAGAAAGTTCTGTCTAAGGAGAGGTTTGGTCATCTAATTGCGCGCCAGTAAGGAGAAATCCTTATTGGAAAGCCCCCTCTTTCCTGGGAACGGCCTGGTTGTCATAAATGTGATTCTGTAATATTATTTGTGAATAATTAATTATTGATTCATATGATAAGGAAATATTTATTTTATGTGGATATAAATGAGGGATATATTTTTGTGGTTAAAAATGAAGGAGTTAATGTTGAGGTTTTTATCATATTTTTGTCGGAATGGAGGTATTAAAAATCAGGGTTTTTGAGATATTTTGCGGGGGTTATAATTTTTAATCCGACCGTTGGATCGTGGTAATTTTTGGATATGTTATACATATATAAGTTGAGTATATGTCCACAAATTTTGAACCGTTAAAAATGAACGTATGATTTATTATGAATTTTACAAGATGACTGGTTCAGAAATTGTTGAATTTTCGGAGTTTATCATTTTGATGGAAAATTCTAGAATTGGTGGGCCCCACTTGTGGTTGGTGAAGAAATGTGCTGAATTATATTTCAAATGTGGTAGGTGGGAATAGTAGCAGGTAAAGCCATCAGGTTGCAGGTCAAACCTACCAAAATTTTCCTATAAATAGAGGGCTAAGTTAGAATTGAAAATTACACCAGAAACAAGTTTTCTCTCTTTCTCTCTCTAGATTATTGAGTGTATTTTGTGAGTATTTAGATACTTTGAGAGTTTCTATTCATCAGAGCAAGTTTCTTTCAGCCTTATACCGGTATTCCGACCAGAAGTACTGATATTTTGAGGTAAGGGATATTATTTTCTTCTTAATGATATTATTTTCTTCAATATCATTATGCTGAAATATTGATATGAGTTTTTATCAAATTTGGAACTTTTTGTGTCGGGGGTTACTATTCACGTATACGGCACTATTCACGTATACGGCACTATTCACGAATACGGCACTATTCACCGAAAAATAAAATTTTCCCTTTTTGTCCAAGATGTCTATTATGGTTACTATCTTTGATTGTATCCATGTTTTGATCTTTATTTTTGAATTCTGCTTCACAATTGATTATTATGAAGTATTATTGATCTTGGATAAACTGTTATACGAATCCCTACTATTTGTCCTTCTGTCTCATTGGATTCGTTCTCTTTAAGATATTTTTCATCATCCTCAGTCCTAAATGATGATATTACTGAATATCTTTGGCCTGTAGTGCAAAGATGTATAATTACTTGATGAATATCTTTGGCCTGTAGTGCAAAGATGAACAGGTGTTGAGATGAACATGACCGACTGATGATACAAATGAATATCTTTGGCCTGTAGTGCAAAGATGAATATTTGGTTAAAGATGATTATTAATTGATGTTACAGGGATAAAATATTGATGATGGACTTTTAAATCTTAGAAGATAGTAGAATTCTTTCTCTACTTGACTCTTCTAATGGTTTGCTGTTTCCGCTGCAGTTGTTGATCTAAAACTTGTTGTCGATTATATTTTATCAGATTTTTCCCTGTTGAAGACTAACGATAATTTGTTGTATATTATCTTAGTCATAATATTCTTTACTGGGCTAGTTGAGCTCACCCTTTTCCTTTTTGTTCCATTTTTCTTCTCAGGAGGTGAGAACATAGCAGGATCTAGTCGGGGTATGGAGTGATGGTTCTAGAAAGATGTATTAGCAGTCCTCACTATTTCTGTAAAATAGTGTTTGAATAATTGTAATGAGGATTTATTTGAGTGTGGATATTGTCTAGAAGACAATATTTGTATTTAAACTCACAGTATGTGTTGTCGTATTTTGCACGACAATTGTATTATTGAAGTTGTAGTTTGCTTTCTGTACCATGTATTTGGCGACTCAGAATGGGTGTTGTATACCTATTCTGGGGGCGTCACATTAGTTGTGCGGATGGGTAAAATATATCGTCCACACTTTAGTTCCGCAGACGGATCTACCGTCTGCAATTTAGTTATGCAGATGTGGCTTAACAATAAAAAAGATAGATTTAAACATATCAATTCTTCAATTTCTCTTGCATATTCTTGTTGCATATTATTATATGGAGTGATGAGAAATATATATATATTATATATATATATATATAATATATATATATATATATATCAGACATCACAAAAATATGCAAGAATAATATAAAAAATTTGAAAGCCTTAAATATTACTCTTGTAGTTCAAAATCGGCAGTATGAAAATGAAAACAATATTTTAAAACTGTAGATATGTAAAAATTTAGTTTTGCGGACAGATGATATGATAAAAAAGTTGAATTTAAATATATTAATCTTCTATTCAGTCGCCATGCGTGCTTCTCATCCATTTACATTAATCAGTAAGAACAAAAATATGCAAGAAGAAATAAAAATTTTAATAGCTTTATGTCGAACTCTTTTAGTTCAAGATCGCCACTGCCAAAATGAGATGAGATTAAAAAGTCATGTTATGTACTTCATCGTTTTATAAAAGATTCAACGTCCGCAGTTTAGTTATGCGAACATGTGATATGAGCATAATGTCGTTGTATCGTCGTGTTAATAAAGATTAATTATAATCAGCGTCTGCAGTTTAGTTTTACGGACGGGTGATATGGAAAACGCCATCGTGTTAATATTATTGACATACATAGCGTCCGTTGTTTAATTTTACGGATGAATAGAGATATTTTAGACAATTTTTCTGTCCACGGAACTATACTGCAAGTTCCCCCATATTAAATTGCGGACGAGCTTCCTCCTTATCGTTCGATGGATGGACGGATTAACGACCGAAATCTGTTATAAAGATATTCTTATTCTTACAAAGTTCAGTCCCCATATATCTATATATATAAAGAAATTGATAAATTTATAATAGAAAATAATATTTTTATATAAAAATCGTGACTATAAAATCATAGCTATATATTTATAACGATATTTTTTTACGTAAACATAATAAAAAAATATTATGATTATATCAATTTCCTATATATAATTCGTCAACTCCTCTCACTAATTTCAAAATAAAGAATAAAAAGCACACACCCCACGATGACTTGCTCCGATAAAAAGCAAATTGACTAAAGTTGCAATCCAATCAACATTTTCTCTCTCCTATTTTTTTTTCAAAAAAAAAAAGCACATATAATTTGATGGGGATGGCCTTGTATTCAATCAACACGTCGGACTTTCATGATGACGATAATAATGGTAGATGGCAAGTAGTGCTCGTGTGTTGACTCTAACCCCTGCACCGATAAGCGCCCAATCATTTGAGTTCACCACACAGTGAACATCATTGAAGAAAAAGAATCCCCAATTACTATATATGCACAATATAATAAGTGGACTTGTTTCTACTTTTTCGATTTACAGTATCTATATAATAATGAACAATTTAGTTGCTGTTCTTTTTCTTCGTCTTCTTTCTCTCCTTTTCCTTGTTACCCTCCCAAACCATTTGAAAACCCCGAGAAGAAAGAGACATTGTGGGATGAAATCATCAATCTTGATTCATCAGAGCTACCGAGTCCTAAATATTTTTAATTTCTTCTTGGAAATATAAAACAAAGACTAAACCCCCACATTTTCTACTGTTTTTTTTTTCTTTCTCTTTTTTTAGTTCCCCCACCATCTCTCTCTTCCCACTTTTCCCTTATTTGTTTACTTAGATTCTCATCTGGGTAATACGGGTTTGGTTTCTTCCAGATTTTTATACAACCCTTTATATTTATTTTTTAATTTCATTTTTTTTGGGGTTTTGAGCACCCTTTAGATTGATTGATTTGGGTTTTTGATAATTTTGGTGAAACTTATTTCTGGGGTTCTATCATTCTTTACCGGGTCCGTTTTAGTCAGATTCAATAAAATTAACTTACTGGGGTTTGTTCGTTTCTGATGTATTGCAATCTGAGGCCTAGTAGATCTGTTAGTTGATCTCTCTGATCCAAGGCTTCACCCATGTTTGGAGAGACTTCACCAGGTCAGATCATTGCATTTTTCGTTTTCATTCATTTCCGGTGGTGTTTTGAGGGCAAGTCTTAATCTTGACTGATGCAAAACTTATGGGTTTATGGTGTGTAGCATTACAATACCTGTACTTGTTTTATCAAGAAAATGTGCTTGACAATGTATTTCAGTGCTAATGATTCTTAGATGTTGAGAATATTATCATGCCTATTACTCTATGGCTACTTATATGATTCTTATTTAGAGACCCTTTATTGCGAAGGTCTCCTTTTTATCTAGGGGCCAATAGCAAGATAATTATGGGAAATGGGACTTCCCGTGTTGTGGGGTGTTTTGTGCCTTCCAATGGGAAAGGTGCTGTTGATGTGGATTTCCTGGAGCCCCTAGATGAAGGGTTAGGCCACTCCTTTTGTTATGTTAGGCCAATGTTTTTTGACTCTCCTGCCATTACTCCATCAAATTCTGAAAGGTTTACTATTGATTCAAGCACCATTGATTCTGAAACGTTAAGTGGGTCATTCAGGCATGATACAATTGAAGATATCTCAGGTTTACACAGGCTCAACAAGGGTTTTCCAGAAACCACTTTTAAAGCCATATCGGGGGCTTCTGTTAGTGCAAATGTTTCCACAGCTCGAACTGGAAACCAGTGTGCATTGTTTGCAAGTGATGCACTGGGTCCTGCTGCTTCATTTGAAAGTACCTCATCATTTGCTGCTATCCCTCTGCAGCCCATGCCTCGTGGCTCAGGACCTCTGAATGGGTTTATGTCTGGACCTCTTGAGAGAGGTTATGCCTCAGGTCCTTTAGACAGGGGAGGAGGGTTTATGTCTGGGCCAATGGAAAAAGGGGCAATCTCCGGTCCTTTGGAAGTAACAGATAAATCAAACTTTTCTGCACCACTTACACATGTTCATAGAAGGCCACGCCTCCAGCGTCTGATGAGGAGTGTGAGTGGTCCAATGAGAAGCACCCTATCACGGACCTTTTCAAGACATTCTACAGGGATTGGGTGGATGCAACGGCTTCTCTTTCATCCAGTGAACCAATTTGCTTGGCATCCTAAGGAGCCAAAGTTCCAACCAGATGTCTCACGTAACTTTATTGAAGAGGGACCATTAGAAGGGGAGTGCAGGGAAACTCGTAACTTGCAATGGGCTCATGGGAAAGCTGGTGAAGATAGGGTTCATGTGGTGCTCTCAGAAGAGCAAGGATGGTTGTTTATTGGGATTTATGATGGTTTTAGTGGTCCAGATGCCCCTGATTTTCTGATGAGCCATCTTTACAGAGCCATAGACAAGGAATTAGAAGGGTTGCTTTGGGACTATGAAGAGAAATCTTTAGATAATCAGCTGCAACTGGATTCACTTCAAAATAGAAATGTGGAGGCTGATTCACAGTGCAGACAGCTGGGTGATCTTAATTCCCATTCAGGGGATCTACATCATGGCAGTTCAGATGACTTGTGTAATTTAGGTGTTGTCACGAACCAGTCATCTAATAGCGGTATGGTTGAGGGAGGATGTGTAATGCAGAGAAGTGTTGATCTGCAATTGCGTAGTTCTGACAACCCTGGTATCTCAGGAACAGAATCTATTTCCATGTCAACCGAAAATTGTGCTGGTCCAGAGAGGAAAAGCAAGCGACTTTATGAGTTACTTCAGATGGAACCAAGGGATGATCAAGCTCAGGTGTCACTGTCCAAGATTGAATGTCAAGCAAGTGGAGCATGTAATTCGCTGCCAGATTTTGATAATTACTGTACTGAGGGAGTTCTTCTAGAAGAACAGTTGAACCCAAAACGAGATAATTCTAGATATATTGTTGAGGAGCCTTCTACTTCAGAAGATTATGTGGGCAATAGTGTGAAAATAAATAGTCAAACTAGCGTGAATTCTCCTTCTATTTCAAGACAGAGACGAAATATTAGAAAGTCAATTATTTCTTCAAAAATTAGACAGTTCTACCTAAAGCAGAAATCATTGCGTAAGAAATTGTTTCCTTGGAATTATGATTGGCATAGAAATGTGACCCATGTTGATGAAGGAATATCAGAACCCTTCAGACCTATTAGAAGATGCAAGGTAAGTACTATAGATCACAATGAAGTTTTAAGAGCAATGACTAGAGCACTTGAAACCACTGAAGAGGCTTACATGAAAATGGTGGAAAAGGATCTTGACAAAACCCCAGAGCTTGCGTTGATGGGTTCATGCGTCCTGGTGATGTTAATGAAGGATCAAGATGTGTATGTCATGAACCTAGGAGATAGCCGTGTGATTTTAGCACAAGAGAAACCTCATGATCGCCACCTTAATTCTACCCTTACGAGAGATGATGCGAGGCATCAGAATAGGTCAAGGGAGTCCCTTGTACGGATGGAGCTTGACAGAATTTCAGAGGAATCTCCAATACATAATCAAAACAGTCAAGTCAACAACTTGAATAAGAACAGGGAGATATCTATTTGCAGATTTAAGATGAGAGCCGTACAACTTTCAACTGATCACAGCACAAGTGTAGAAGAGGTGTGTTAATATTTTCCGCTCTTTTCATAATGGTTCAAACTTGCTATTTTCTCAGAATCTTTATTGATGTTCATCTGATTTCTTTTTCATGAATCTTTGGGTACATATAATACTAAACTGTTTATAGGTAAATTATTGTTTTAGCATTCAATTTTTCTGTGGTTTGTAGCTAGGGCAGCAATATTTGGTTTCAATCTAGCATTGAGTGGTTATATTACACTGTGTACCAATCACACTTTTACCTGGCATAGTTGCACAGAGTGCGAGGGATGCCATGAATATCACCATGATCTTGTAGTAATTAAGATTTTAAATTGCTTAATGCTTATGCTACAAGACCTTCTTTTTCTAATTGTGGACTAATGCTTATTCAACCTTTATTACTTTGAGGTAAGGTAGATCATGCCTGAAAGGTGGCCAACTTTCCATTAAGACAAAAATGAGTAAAACTTCCCTACCCAATTATTTTGTTAACTCTCATCGGTGAAACAATAAATGTTACCTGGAAGGTAGATCATGCCTGTAATGCGGTACACAAAATGAGCTAAAATGTGGTATGATAAGGGTGGTAGCTTTTTATATGGATGTTATAGTTGGAAATTGTCTTAGAGTCTAAATGCATTAAAGCTAAAGTTCATGGAATATCTGTAGTTGCATCAACAACTTGATTGTTCCATAAATAGTTTAGTGCTAGTGTGATGTTTGAACAACTAATACTAAGTTAGAATATTGATATTTGTGCAATTAGAGGTTGAAAACAGTGAAGTATTTTCGTACGCTAAATTTAGAGTTTTGGTGTGCACTGTGCAAGACTACCATATTTGGGAAGACAAGTATCAATACACAATTTGCTAGGTCAACAAGATTAACAAGAGTATCTAGTAAGTCTGGAATTCATATATTATAACGTGATAGGCCATTATCACTTTCTGAACTATTATAGAACTTTCGATTCACATAATTGCATGGTTGATTTATTGCTGCAGGAAATTTTGAGGATAAAAGCAGAGCATATCGATGACAGCCAAGCTGTTATGAATGACAGAGTGAAAGGGCAATTAAAAGTCACCAGAGCTTTCGGAGCTGGGTTTCTTAAGAAGGTCAGTTGATCTTGTAACTCTTACATCTTAGCTACATAAGTTGGTGCAAAAATTGGATTTTGTAGATCTACTTTCTGTTTGTGCTTTAATTGAATTACATTTTTCCAACTTCAAATATTTTTGCTTGTGTGGAACAACCATGATGATACAATTTTCCTGCCTTTAGTTTTTGAAACACATTCGTCTTGTAAAGGATAAAGATGTGTGATTTATATAATAAAGTTCCCTTGGTTTTTATAGTGGATTCATATTCTCATTAATTTAGAAAAAGATTAACAGATAAGTACAACCTTATAATCCAAATCTGGAAAGCCTCCAATTGAATGATGAGTCAATCAGGCCTGTCAACACCTTATAAGCATATATGTCTTGTTGTGTGGGCTTGCAGAATCTTGGCAAAATTACACAATTTTCTGTCAATATTAAGAGTGAGGGCATAGAAAAATTACATAGACAAGTGATGCTTCAAATATCGGAAAAATGGTGGTTCTATTCTGGATCCATGCTTAAGATCCTCCAAGTCTATAATTGAGGTATCCTGAATCAACCCTCATTGGACAGAAAATTCAAGGAGGATAGAATCTGTAGGGTACAGTCGGGCGTGGAGTTTTGAAATCTTAGAAATTTTGGAAATAGGGGATTTTAAAACTATTGTATTTTGAAATCCAAGTTTTTGCTTAGAGATTTATGTCACTAAATATATAAGGTGAGCTGACATAAATATTGAAAAAGCAAGGGTTGTGCTCTCGCCAAATTGCACGAGGTTGAAAGAAAACATATTTTGTGGATCCATCACTTTCTATGGAATTTAAAATGACTTCTATGTTAGAGGCATTTTAACCTAGTATTTTGAGTTCTAAATTCATCCTCAAATCCTTTAGCTTCTAAAATTGTTATTTGTTTCAACCCAAACAATGTATTCTAAGATTAAAGATTTCAAATATTATCGGTATCCCTCTTTGAAGGGCTTTGTATTATTTAATAATCCATTTTTGTTGTTTTGGAGGATTTCTCATGCTCCACTTTGTATTTAGTGATATCTTCTTTTCTAGTAGGATATTCCTTCTTATCAAACAAAGAAACAAATAATAAGATTTCAAAATTCTAGGGAGACCACTGAAGGACTCGATACTCAAGTTAGAAGCCAACCTCACCCAAAACCTTAGCAAAATGCTCTCTCATCTTGATTTGAACAACATTCCTTTCAAAGGCAGCCTAAATGTCTTTCGGATATGAGTAATACAACCAATCCTTTCCAAAACAGTGAAAAGATGATGATAACTTTGATTCTTGATTCAAATTGATCACAAAAGATACTAACCAGGAAAAATCAGACACTAGTTCGTAATTGATTTCAAGGTTCCAAGTGTATCCTTGATTTACATAAAAGAATATTTGTACAATAGGGGATAAAGTGAAATTTTATACAATAGGAATCATATTGAATTCTGGGACCGCTAATGGTGAAATTATGCCTGCATACTTCTCAATGATCCTAACTTTGAGGATCTGGATTCCCAAATCTTTTGTCTGGTGTACCAGTATCAATATATAATGCAAGTAGACCTAATTCACATCTTCCTCTGAATACTGGAAGCATTCTTTTACCTTACCTGTCCTCCCACTTTCCATATTTCACAAGGATATAGTGAAATTTGATTGGGACCCAGTGCAGAATGATATACACACATAACAAGATAAAGTTGGTGATTACATCTGTCCTGCTCATTTTTCGCTTGATTCAGAGCTGCGTATGCTCATAATTTGGTCTATGGTTGCCCTCATGTTTCTGCTTTCGCTAACATTCATTCTCATAATTGTCGCTATTACTTTCTTTCTGGAACTAATGACATATTCTACAAAGTTTGTGTTGAATTAGGAATTTTTGATTTTGATTCTAACTTTGATAAGTCAATAGTGCCTAATCTGATGCTTACTTCATGCTGATGATGGACTACCATAGACATTCAGACTAAAGTATCTTCATGAAACATCAAAACTTATTAAGATCATGCTTTAACAACCAATTTGTATGCTGAAGTATAATAATAATAATAATAATAATAATAATAATAATAATAATAATAATAATAATAATAATAATAATAATAATATTAAATATTAAAGTATGCATTTGTATGGTGACGTTGTCAGTTCATATATCATGCAAGAATAGTAATCAATGACAGGTGTATTCTGCTTTAAATTAATACAAGTGTGGTGGGATACATAGCCATCTTAAATTTCCAATAAAGTCCATTCTGGAACTTGGGAAATCTGACTGGTGTTATGACTTATGAAGATGGACCAAAAAAGCCTGACATGGTTTGGTGTATGGTTGTCTTCATGGCAATGAATTTATTGTTGCAATGACGAATAATAATCAAACTGTTTTCAAAACTGGGTGCAGCCAGGATGTAACGAAGCTCTTCTGGAGATGTTTCGGATCAATTTTCTGGGGACATCACCATATATAAGCTGCATCCCTTCTGTTCTGCACCACCGACTTTCCTCAAGTGATCGTTTCCTTGTACTCTCATCAGATGGGCTTTACCAGTATTTCAGCAATGAAGAGGTCGTAGCCCATATCACATGGTTCATGGAAAAAGTCCCTGAAGGGGATCCTGCACAATATCTCATTGCAGAGCTTCTCTTTCGTGCTGCCAAGAAGAACGGTAAGTTAGCATCCCTGATCTCTATAAAATTTTAGTGCATGCTCCTAGCGGAATGGAGTATACTATGCTTTGTTGTAGTTCCAAATATGTAAATTGGGAATGTAATGGCGTGTACCTGGATGCTTCGCTTTACTGTCCTTACCTATCTCCTGTAAAACCCGAGGCAAATTAACTCATCATTGCATTTGGTATGCAACATTTAGTATCTATATTGTTTCATGAAAATACCTGAAGGATCTATGAATTCTAAAACCTTTCAGTAATCAGAGTAGTTAATTCCAAGCGGTGCTTCAAAACCCTAACCAAAGTTTAGCTATCTAGTTCTAGGAGCATGAAGTCTGATTTTAAGCATACTGTGATTACTTATTACTATCCATCAGTGTAACGGTGAACCCCTGGTAACTGGTTGACATTTGCACACTTGTACCAAAGAGTAGATAATCCAACCAATTTTCTCATTCTTATTTCCAAGAACAGCAAATGGCACAATAACTTATCTTCAATGATGATTTTGCAAAAGAATAAAAACAGTATATTTTCAATTTATTTGGATTTGTTAATCTAAATTCTTATATCAACATAGCTTATTGTTCCTTATTACAGTAATGGCCAATGTTTGTTGCAGGAATGGACTTTCATGAATTGCTTGATATTCCAAATGGAGATCGACGTAAATACCATGATGATGTTTCCGTTATGGTGATATCCCTTGAAGGAAGGATTTGGAGATCATCTGGATAGTTACCTTATTTTCTCAATGTAGCTAGTTTCATAAGCAGAAAGTGATCTTGATACCTTTTGGTATTAAGTGTGTCCTATCCTTGTTTAAACTTGCTCTCCTTTCCTTGTTCTCTTCCTCGATTTCATCAAGAATGGTATAAAAATGGCAGGTATACCAAAATGAGGGGATATTCATGTTCTTACTGTGCCTGTTCAGTTTTTAGAATACAACAAACCCATAAAATGTATGTGTCGGGTGTCGGGTGTAGGACATCATTGGTGGATGAAATTTTCCTGGTGAAATTCTGGGCTCTACAACTTATGCCAAGATGCTGCCGTTACTGTATAACTCTGCTTGCTTGTTGAACTGTATACCTTTATCTTTTTTCATTTTTTTAATAGCTGAAATATGCCATTTTTTGTTCAAATCCTCCTCTCTCTCTCTCTCTCTCTCTCTCTCTCTCTCTCTCTCTCTCTCTCTCTCTCTTTTCTTTCGGCTTTACATATCATTTGAACTTAAAAGTGTATTATGTGGATTTGGTTGTAGAGTTGTAGTTTCATTAAAATTCTGGCAGTGCTTTCAATCAACAGAAACTTGAACTCCAAGTTTTTTATTCTGAGCAACATTTTATGTCCATTTCTGAATGTCAATCAGAGCCCAAGGGTAAACAACTTGAACGTAAAAGACAGTTGATCAGATTGAGGGGGTCAAATCTTGTTGACAATAGAGGTTATTACGAAGACATGTCCCAATGAAAACACCAAGTTATTTCTTCCCCCACCTAGCTCGACCCTTTCCTCCCAGATTAGGATACATTATTGTAATAAATTAGAACTTTTTAAAAAGAAAAAGCTAATCAAATGGGCTAGGAATGGTTTTACTTGGCTGGATATAGTCACAGAAGAGTTGGTATTTCTCTACAGAGGTCTCCCTAAAATGTTATGTAGTGTATGAAAATTAACAATATTTTATTCTAGTAATAAATTTTTTTCCCAAAGTTTAGTCTTAAAAAATATCATTCGAAAAAGTAGTTATATCTTGAATATGTTTTATACACGAATTAACATTTATATTCTTTCAAACTAAACTTTTGATTTTAATAAACAATTGTTAATTCGAGATTAAATTCAAGCATGAACTCATTTAAATTTTAAAAAAGTGGAGACTACAGTTAGTAAAACTTGAAGATTAGTTCTACTCTCTTTTTCTTTCCCTTTTTTTTTCTTCTAAAAATAATAATAAATAAATTTTAATAATCTTTCAAATCTCCAAACGACTCGAGTCAAAATTGGATGTACATGTGTATAAATCTGTGGAACCACCAAACTGTTAATGACAATCGGTCTTTTTCGTAAATCCCAAATACAAAGAAGAAGAATAAGAAGAAGAAGAAGAAAAGACGGGTGAAAACGAATGGAGGCCAAGAACAAAAATTTTCGAAAAAGAAGTCTAGATGAAGTAGAAGAAATAGCTCCTACGAACAATGATTCGGATGAGGAGCAAGAAAGGAGGTATCTTTCTTTTGTTTGTGTCAATTTTTTTCATAAATATATATTATTTATAAGAAGAATGGATTTATTTGAGAAAAATTATTGACAATTGAATGAAACCCATAACCAGATTGGCATTAGAAGAGATTAAATTCCTTCAGAAACAGAGGGAGAAGAAGTCGGGGATTCCGGCCATACTTGCAGCAAATCAGGGGGCGGCTAGTGGTGGCGTTGGCGCCGCCAACGCTGGAGGCGGCGGAGGTAGTGGTGGTTTGGTTTCCAAAGTAAGTGACAAGAACGAAGTGGATGGGGAGAAGGACGAATTAGTTTTACAGGATACCTTTGCTCAAGAAACTGCTGTCATGGTTGAAGACCCAAATATGTATGTAAATTGTAAATTACGCTCTTTTTAATATGCACTTTTATGGGGATGTAGACGACCTTTGGGTTTTGACTTTTAGAGTTAAGAAAGATGAAGAGAATAAGGAAGAAGAAAAATATGAAAGATTTTAGGGTAGAATTGCATTTTACCATTTCAGAAGAGCTGTAAAAGCTTCATGAGATTCTGGGGTTATATATAATGGGGTCAAAATGTGTTCTTTTTAGGTGTTGCCAATAATGTCATTATTCTGTCTAAGATTGTATAACTATACCATAAGTTTATGAATCTAGGTGCTAGTTTTAGGGATATTTGGAAGCTATAAATTAGGGTTTCAATGATTCTAATTGGCGCATTCTGAAATCGTGTTACTTGGGCTTGATTTCAGCTGTAAATTAGGGCAAATAATTTGGGTGTCTTGAAAGTAAAGTGGGTTCTATTGAAATTACGTTATAGCTTATTGGTGTGAAGTCAATAATTCCTTGGCAGACATGACTAGTCTAAGTCTTCCTCTGGAATTTAGTGTGTTCTCATTTCCCTATATAGGGGATTGTTCTATAGTTATGGTTTTGACTTTGATCACTTTTCGATACTCTTGATGAGGTAGTTAACTATCTGGAGAAGACGGCTTCGTTGGAAAGCTCGTGGACAGGGAAATCATAAAAATCTTCCATAGGGTAACAAAATAGCTACGACAGCTTCAAACTATTTGAACAACATGCATAGGATTGTTATTTAGTTGTACGAGCAGCTTTTAAGGTAGGGGAATCTGTAGGTCATTCTAGATGCTCTCCTGTATATTTTTTTTATTTATCAGACGGGACTCGTTTAGTTGGAGAATTTTTTTCCTATATGGAGGAGATGATACAAGCAGCTCGCTCTTGTTGTTTAGGAGGATGACTCTTTTTGTCTAGGGCTAATCAGGTTATTATATTTTCTGGTTATACTGTTGACATCCATGCTTACAAAATGTTTATCATAAAGCATTTTATCACTGTCATTGATCAGAGTGGCGGTGAGTGTTTGATAATTGTTTATAAGGTATATGGGTGATCCTCTCCCTTCTCTCACTCTAAATAGTACGTAGATTGAACATAATTCATGGTCCATGAATATGCAGTTAATACTCACCTAGAGTATGCAAAGCATTTTACACAGGTACCATCAGCAGACAGAGGTTCATTTTCATTGGCATATTGGTTATAGGTTCTGCATTAAACTGCTTTTCCAATCAGAAGTATCATAAATTATGTGTGTGGAGAAATTGACATGAAAATGAACTTTGGTTGAATGTAAGCTACCCCCAGAACTCATCATTATGTAGTGCAATACTGCAAAGTAACAAGGGTTTCAAAGAAGATAAACGCATTTCTAAGTTTATACTGGAACGAGTGCTTAGTAGAAATGTTGGTGGATGGCCGTCTTTCCAGGTAGTGGGTTGCAGTTCTATTTGGAAATCATTTTTACTTATTAAAGTAACCATTGGTTATATGAACAAGTTACAACATGTTGCTTCTATACCTTTCTAATTAATTGTTTAGTCCTTGATGGTAAAAATGGCTAATAGAGCGTTACTGAAAGGAGTTGCAGTTTTTTCCTTATATTTAAGAAGTCAACGTTAACTATAGAGTATAGGGGCTTTACGATACTGGATTTCCTTTGTGAACTGAATATTATTAGTTTTTATTCATGCATTGTGCTGTATATAATTTTTTTTCCCTTAATGAGCAGGTTGAGATATGTTGAACAAGAATTGGCGAAGAGAAGGGGGAAAAACATTGATGAAGCAAATCAAGTTGAGAACGAGATCAAACATGCAGAGGATGAATTATACAAAATTCCGGAGCATCTTAAAGTGAGAGAGCTGGCTTTGTTATTTCTTCTTATCTTCTTTTAACTGCATTGTTGTTCTCTGCCTTTCCAGTAACAATTTTTTTTACTATTGCTTATAAACAGATTTTTTTCTTCTTTTTTTAATCTAGGACTGTGTTACGTCCTTTATATAAATATCAGCCTATACTTCTGAAGTTATGAAGAGATGATACCAGTCTCACAAAATTAACTGAACACAGTCTAGTCTCTCAGCAACTTGAGTTTGATCACACTAATCATTTTCCTGTTGATCCTCAGCTGCACGACATATTCTCTATTATTTTTTTTGGTTATGTTTATACTTTATGAAACTATTTTATCTATACGAAAACTTTCTGTGTCTATTTTCAGTAAATCAAAAAGGATGTTTAATATGTCAGTATCAGTTGACCTTGAGGTGCCAGTATATTTCCGCAAGAGTGGTTTATATGGCTTTACCATTCCATTTTCTCTAAACCTTACTCTCTTATGAATTCTGAGTTTCTTTCCTTGAATATTCTGTAGGTCGTTCTCATTGTCTTTCTTCCATAATTGGTTTTCCTTGTTCTCAGGTGAAGAGGCGAAACTCTGAAGAAAGCTCTACTCAGTGGACTACTGGGATTGCCGAAATTCAGCTTCCCATCGAGTATGTCTTTGGTTGTAAAACATTCTTCAAGTACCTTATTTTAATGACATACTGTTTTGTTTCGCTTTATTATTAGAAACCTACTTATTTGATGTTGATTTGAATTTACCTCCCTTAAAGTGAAAATGTAACATTTTTCCCATCGTGATGTATAATTCTGTTGTCTGGGTGTTTGAACTCATGAAAGATAGAAAATAAAGGGTATGATTGTTTAATGTGGATTATGGTAATTATAGGTTATGGTTTTGTGGTGGCGTTTATGTTTTATGGTTTTGTGGTCTTGTGGAGGTGGTTTCTAGAAGGAAGAAGATGAGAGAAATAGAATATGGAGTGAAAGAAAAGGTCTGGGAAGGGCTTTAGTGTAATTTTTTAATGGCCTATTGTCCAAAATTCAAAGTGTCATAGCATGTGCAATGTGCAGTCAACACAATTATTTTTGTACAGAATATGTAAAAGTGCATTTAGTTGCTACTACAGGGAAAACATGGAGTGGGTCGGGGTCATTTGTCAGAAAAAAGAAAGAAAGAGAAGATTGACTGTGGACAAGTCTGTCTCTTAAACCACATTTGCACTACTACCACTCAAAGAAAAGAAAATAAAAGAATAACATTGGAACTATTACTGTGAGGGCATGATCTTACTTGTCAGCCAGTCAGGTCTTTACTCGATGTAAAGAACAGAAAATAAATCGTAGTTTAACTGTATATGGCTGGAAAAATCTCTTTTAAATTTAATTTGTGCTTCACATTTCTATTAATTGCAGATACAAGCTGCGAAATATAGAGGAAACAGAGGCGGCCAAAAAGCTACTACAGGAGAAGAGGCTCATGGGTCGAACCAAAACTGACTCTAGCATTCCCTCGAGTTATAGTGCAGATTATTTCCAGCGTGGCAAGGACTATGCTGAAAAACTCAGGAGAGGTTGGTATTCACCCTCCCTGTTCCCTTTCCCTCAAGCAGCCAAATTTCGTTGTGTTAAACAGCAGTGTTCTAAATTTAACTTATAAATGGAGACCACGTGAACCTGTAGCCTAGTAGTATTACTTACGGTGGGGAAAGCTAGATTAAAATAAACTGGAGGTCTTAAAACAATAAGACAGTGAAGCAGGGTAGTTATATAAGTTTGACTTACCTCCCCACCAAAATTAAAAATGGCTACTGGGTTATGCTTTGTGTCCCAAAAGTATAGTTTTAACTGAAGATCATTTCCTGACAAATCTAGAAGTAGTCGAGATTTAGAGTTAATTATATCTGGTCAGATACATTATCTGGTTTTGATTGATTGTTCTGCTACAAATACAATTTCTTCAACAACGTAGTCTGCAACAAAGATTTTCCTGTGGAGATTTGTTTATCTTTATGGGGAAAAGTTCCTGTGCTCAGGTTGCCAGTATGCCACCTTGATCAACATAACTACTTGCTGGAATTGTTGCACCTTTATTCGCAAATTTAATGTGGATTGCATTGTTGTGTTAATAATTATATAATTTCCATATAATGAATGCAAATGATATCTTGCAGAACATCCTGAGCTTTACAAGGACAGAGGTGCTAATAAAAAGGGTCTGGAACCTAGACCTAATGATTCTAATCCAGAGGCAGCTGGACGAAGGCAAGCTGCCACAGATGAATTCATGCTTGAGCGCTTCCGTAAAAGGGAACGTCATCGTGGGCGAAGATAATGTGTACTTTAGTGCTTCATGCATGAAACCTACTGGCCTCTTCAAAACTTGATAAATTTGACTAGCTAAAAAGGGCCTATTCCGTACTTGATGTGTTGGAAGCTTACTTCTGTACTCAAAATGTTTTAATTTCACTAGAATGCCTTGTATGACCTCCCTAGCACTTCTCTGTATGCTTGTTACATTAGCAGCAGAAAGGCATGTTGGCGGGCTGCATTTAGTAGTTCCATACTTCTATCTTAATGATATGATGTCTTTACATTCTTAAAGAAGTTGCAACAAAATTCACTTTTTATCATTCCTTTTCAAATCCTCTGCCTCGTGTATTTTTCTTAGTTTATATCTTGCAGACTGGCCTAATGGGCTAGCTAAATGCACCCTACTCCCTACTCCCTACTCCCTACTCCCTATTCGAAGGTGGAGAATATGCATCGTGCTTAGATGTATCAATATTCAGTAGTATTGCAGCTTGTTTTACCTTTGAGCTGCAAATTCTTCTAATTCCATATCACTAGAAAAAAACACAGGATATAAAGTAATGTGAAACAAGTTTCTTCAGTAGAAATAATGTTGCAGAGTTGACAATCACATGGTCTTGTGAAATTTCAGACAGGAGACCAGACAGTTGACTAGCAAACAGTATGACTAATTGAGACACGTTTTAGATGTTTCATGAATCATGATGTCTCGATTGTAGTTACTTTTACAACCATCAATTTCTTCGGCAATAGCTCCATGAGAATAAGAGAGAGAGAGAGAGATGAACGCTTAATGAAAGATTCTATATTTCTTACCTGCTTGTGCTTCACTTTGAACCAGCATATTACAATTGTTTACCATCCAAAATTTGCTCTAACTATTACAGCGTGCAGTTCCATACATTTGAAACAAACCTGCAGTATAATTCCCAGGCAACAAATTCTTCACACCTAAAACATTACTATTGCATCACTTAACTAGTAGAGACATCCATAATCACCAGAATAGACCTCAGTCTTGGAAACAAGTACTACAAACCTGCATGTTGTATCTAAAAGTTAGTTTCCACCACATTACGCTGCACACAAGTACTTGAATTCCTTGAGCTTGTTAACTTTGAAGTGTTCATCAAAATAGGCCATTAAATAATATAAATACATCGATTAGTGAAATTTACCTTTATGAGTCACTTTGAACATTGTGAAGTAGATGCCGAGCATTGTGTAATAGGGCATTGATCTCTTCATTTGAGGCATCAAGCAAGCGCAGTTCCTTGATCTCCTCCTGCCATTTTTCCATCTGTTCCTTGTGTATTCTGCAGATAAAAAGCTTCAGAATTAGTAACTATGTCATGCCTAGAGTAATTTTGTAAAATGATTTCTCCTTTCATAACTCACATTATCATCCGTTCTTCAAATTCATTACAAAGCTCTTGAAGGAGTGACTTCCCTGATTCCATGAGATCAGAAACCTTCATGAAATGACAAATAAAAACCAGCAAGAGCTTACTGTTTTAGTGGTAATTGTCTAGAAACAATTTTGCCATCATTAAAGCATTTAAATCTCAATCTTGACAAATCTTGACATCTTTACGGATGACATCTTCAATTTCTAAGACATATAGTTGAGCATGACTACCAGCTGAGTGAAGCGATCAATCTTTTCAAGAATGTGAGCGATATCAAGCTGCATTTGTTCAGATAAGGGAACACCAGTCTCAGTTTCTTCTCCAACAATTTCCACAACTGTCCCATCTCCCACCATCCTTTTATCTTGCACCTAGTCATGAAATATCATAATAATAGAACAAAAAGGACTTTTTATTTTTGATTTAACTTAGGAAAGGGAAAACGTTCAGGGAATCAAAGAAAGGACAACAAACTTACAGACTGTCTCAAGCGTTTCCTCATGATTTCAGTATCTTCACCTTCCATATTTATCACAAACTGAGGAAGGATAAATAGTACTATTAATAAAAAAAATTTGTGAGTGCATGTCTGCCGTGTGTGTTTGTGTTTGTGTGTGTGTGTGTGTGTGTGAGAGAGAGAGAGAGAGAGAGAGAGAGAGTTGTCAAAATACTCGGCGCAGTTGATGTTCAGATTATAGACATGAATGCATTGTATCAGCATGTCATATTTGGCGCTAGATTTAATCTCCAATAATTTGTGTGATTAATGATTTAGTGAATAACTGAATATACATTCTACAAAGTTCGTTATCATTTCAAAAAACAAACGAAGTCAGAAGATGCTAACTACTCTAAGCCTAATAAGATGTATAGGGAAAAGAAAAACAAAGAGGAAACTGATATTTCTATATAGGGGTGTTCACCGGTAAAGAACCGGACCGAACCGGTCCGATCTCATATGAGCATACAATGGGTCCCACCTTCATGTGAGAAAGAAACATGTGAAAATATCAAAAACACATGGGGAAATAGTGCTCCCCAAACAAAAATCATATGCACTAATGATTAAAAATAAAAAGCCAACACTAATATCAGTTAACATTAGATGCTTCGACTTTTATAACAGTGGATATTCGAACAAATGTTGATAAACTCAGTGTCAAGAGTAACATTCACAAATTGCGTCCAAATAAGATAGCAGTCTGTCTTATCAATTTCTCTAGTCACAAATTCCAATAAAACATTTCGTCAGTAGATGAAATGCTAACCAAGTTGCTAATCTATAATTAAATAAGATTTCTAATTATCTAAAATTGAACTTGCACTGTTATAACAGTTAATATTCAAACAAATGCTGATAGACTCCGTGTCAAGAGTAACATTCACACAATGTGCCCAAATAAAATGGCAATCTTATCAATTTCTCCAGTCACAATTTCCAATAGAAAAGGATAATAATATTAAACACTAATGATGAACCTTTTATTTCATCAATAGATGTAATGCCAATCAAGTTGCGCATCAGAATGATGATGTGAAACTGACATAATAATCTATACTAATCAGATTTAATCATCTAAAATTGAACTTCAAGTAAAAATAAAAGCAATAATAAAATTTTCAAGAAAGAGATCACGATCATCAACGTCAAAGATAAGAGACTACAAATTCAGTTGAATTGGAGTCGTCATGCATAAGTGAACAAGGAAACCTAAAAATTCATCAATAAACTCGAAACTCTCCCCAATTTGGCCTGGAACAATTGCTGAAGTAATGATCAAACTTATCGGCAGAGATAAATTTATGGCTTAAAGTCGATAAGAACAAATCATTACCTTCCAAGTTGAATTAGCGTCCTGAATTGATCGGCAAATTAGTAATCAATCTCTAAATCTGCGTACGGAAACAGGACGAATGCCGTGAGAAAAATCTTCAAATCTATCTATAGTAAGCTGAGAGTGAGTGAGAGAGAGGGTACCTGCCCGCGAAACCAGTAACTGAAATTACGAAAATGAGTTGCTCCGCGCGGGGAATCTCTTTTCGGGTTATATATTTCTATTCGTTACCAATTTCCATTTTCTGAACATAAGGTCATAAGGTCATGTTTGTTTGCAAGATTATAATTTTGGGAGAATATTTTCATGAATTATAATTTCATATTACTAATCTTCTAGGCACATGTTTATTTTATTTAGAATGAAATTATTTATAGGTTACCACAAAATAATTACATTATTCAAAATTATTTAAAGAATCATATAAAAATTTATCATTTTAACTAGTATACGTTTACCGGTAATAACAAATAGATTGTATTCTCAGTCTGTAAATATAAATGGATAGAATAGAATATACAAGTCATTTTAAAATTCCAAATGACAGGAATTATAATACTTGATTGCATAATATTAAATAGTCGCTCATCTCAAGTCATTTTGTTATCCCGGAATTAATATTTTTAAATCCAATATTTAAAAATAAATTAATAGCTCAATTATAAGTGTTATTATTACAAACAAACATATTTGCCCTATATCAACATTGATTTAAATAATTATTTTGGTGACTTTTTTTCTTAAAGACTAACATGGGATAGGGTAATTGACTTGGTCAAAACTCGCCAAATATTTATAGTAAAATCCCTATCTATATAAGAATAACCTCTATAATATTATAAAAAAGTTTGATCCCAATTTGGTCCAGTTATTAATAGGAATAACTTCTAAATTATAATATGTCATATATTTTTTAAGTCTCGTATTATGAAACTATACCTCTATGGCTCTATATAGTAATAATTTCATATATATATATATATATATATATATATATATGAGAGAGAGAGAGAAACAATATTAATTTTAAAAGATTACATTTTCTATAAAAGACTACATTTCTTATAAAGGACTACCTTTTCCTATAAAAGACTACATTTTCTATAAAAGATCACATTTTCCTATAAAAGACTATTTTGCATAAATATTTTTTGAATAATAATTATTAGGGAGTTCTTATTGATATTTTTGTTAAAGTGAATATTTTTGGGTGTTCAAAAAATATTTTGTACTAATACCTCTATTTAGTAATAACCTCTCAATTATAATACAAATAGTTTGATCCCAAGTCTATTCCTAAATAGATATTTTACTGTACTTGGTTAAAAAAGTAGGTAGATAAAAATTGGGGTCCTTAACACTAATATACAACAATTAGAAAGTAATTATAAAAATAAAACATCCACAAAATAATTACAAAAATAACGCAATACAATATTACCTTGCTAAAATTACGCGTTATTAACTCCCTACAAGTCAGTTACCGACTTTCAAATTTCCAACTGACCCGTCCTAAAATCACGCTAATGAAGAAAAAAGGCAACTTTGAGATCAGAAAAAACAGAGCAACGAAAGATCGGAGAAGACGAGATGCAACTCTGAGATAGGATAATAGAGGAGAAGATCAACAACTTCAAGATCAACTGTAACAACCCCAAAATAGGTCCATTCCATCCAACCTATTCTGAGTCGCCAAATACATGGTACAGAAAACAACTATAACTTTATTACAACAATTGTCGTGCAAAATACAACAACACATATGCTGTGAGTTTGGATACAAATATATACCAAATGTGACTCATGTTCCAACCGTGGACATCACCTCACAATGACACCTTACATAAAGGTATAGTCAAAAACTGTTTTAGAAATTAGAATCTTTGGAAAGTGCTCAAGGAAACCTTCGTACATGGGAGGCCATGCGTCTAGGTTATGATAGATATCATATGGCCACAGAATTAATCTTGGTTGACCCAATAGACCCCAAAGAAAAACGAGAAGATTACTATCATATTCTTCCCAATGGTGAGTCTTCTCTTGATATATCATTATCTCTATTGTCTCTAATTAAGAATTATACTTCAAACAAACACCAAGATTATATAGGTAGTGCTCGTATATATACTCAGCAAGTGGATGAGCACATCCCTGTCTTATGATGACACGAGGTTGTATGTCGTTAGACATCTTGTATGATAGTGGCAAACCACCCTTCCAACATTGGGTACACCTTACCCTATTGGATTCACCAAATAAAACTACTAAATGAACTTTTCTATACTGCTTCGGGAGAACATCCACAGCTAGAGACCACCGTTCTATTTCCCCGTTACCCTCGCTCGACCCAGCTACACTCTTATTACCTGAAAGGAATTGTGAAGCAAAAGAGTGAGCACAACTAGCTCAGTAAAGAATATCATGACTAAAGATAATTAAATTATCAATAGCCTTCATCAATAATAAATCAGAGATTTAGAACATATGGTAAATGATAAAAATTTCAACCATAGTTGCAGCGGAACGAGCAATCCATTAGAAGAGTCAAATAGACTATAAAGTCTATTATCTTCTCCATGTTAAAAATCCATCAACAATATTTTATCCCTGTAACATCAATCAACAATTCTGGTCCACAATCATATGAATAACTCATAATCATAACTGTAGTTCTAAATTCCTCTTCTCATCCAGGACGAAGATAATTTTTATCACCTATCTTTACCTGAAACATCAAAGATCATGGTTACACCAAATCACATTTCCTGTTCATAATCATACTAATAACTTCATCTTTGCACTACGGCCAAAGATATTCATTTTTATCACCAGTTGGTCATGTTTATCTCAATATCTGTTCATCTTTGCACTACTGGCCAAAGATATTTAACAACATGTCATCTTTGCACTACGGGCCAAAGATATTCATCAACAATTCATCTTTGCACTACAGGCCAAAGATATTCATCAATATTTCATCTTTGCACTACAGGCCAAAGATATTAATATCTCAAAGAATTCACATTTGCACTTAAGCTAAAGATATTCACTTATAAATTCAATGGTCATGATCATACCAATCAACGATTCAATTTTGCACTACTGGCCAAAGATAACCCATAGTCATGATCATACAAAAAATCTACTCATCTTTACACTCAAGTCAAAGAGAAATATCATCATTAGGATTATAAAAATATTATATATAATAATAAAAATAATATGATCAACATCTAGTTTTAATCTCAAGAGTAATATTCGTAAATCAACTATAATTTGGTTAGAAAAAGAAACCAATTTTTATCGTGAATAATAACTCGTGAATAGTAACTCATGAATAGTAACTCGTGAATAGTAACTCATAAATAATAAACCCGACATAAAAAGGTAGAAATTTCATAATAAAATCCATACCAGTATTTCGGTATAATGATATTGAAAGAATAATATTTCTTAAGCTTATAAACAATTTATTTAAATTGTTTACACTTTACTAATTAATGCATTTAATCATTCTAAAATATCAAACTCATAAGATTTTATCACCAATAATCAAAACACTCATCAAAAATCTGCATATACCTCATATAGGATTCTCAAAGTCATAGAATCCTATTTTCTAATTTTCTTACTTCACAAAATATATTTAATTCATTTACTCATAACTAGACTATTTTCATGAAAAATAATAAATCAGTTCTAAAAATATTTCTTTTTTGAGATTTAGCATAATATAGTCCCGTAGTAAACATATATTTTTCTCAGAATTTTTAAAAGTCATTTACTATTTTTCATATGGCCAAAACAGCCTAATATTTAGACATTTATCAAAAATTATACTTTTGTCCAAAAATTCTGAAATTTACAAAGTATACTTCTATTATATACATGTACTCCCAATAAAAATTTCATCAATTTTGGAGTTAACCACAAGGAATTATAAGCGATTACTTTTAAAATAGTATTTTCTCATAAAATTCATAACTCTCAATCTATACATCCAAAAATTACCATTTTTGGACACAATCAAGAAAACTCATCAAAATATCATTTCAAATTTTTTCAGAATTTTTGAAGGTCAGAAAAATTACGAAATTGAAAAACATAACAACCCTTAAAATTCCTTACTATCCCTTACAATCCCTTACCTCAAAAGAGCAGTACTTCTGATCGGTATGCAAAGCCGAAGGAAATTTGCACTGAATAGCAACTCTCAAAGTATCTAAATACTCACAAAATATGCTTCATAATATAGAGAGAGAAAGAGAGAAAACTTGTTTCTGGTGTGATTTTCAATTCTAACTTAGCCCTCTATTTATAGGAAAATTTTAGTAGGCTTGACCTGCAACCTGATGGCTTTACCTGCTACTATTCTCACCCACCACATTTAAAATATAATTCAGCACATTTCTTCACCAACCACAAGTGGGGCCCACCAATTCTAGAATTTTCCATCAAAATGATAAACTCTAAAAATTCAACAATTTCTGAACCAGTCATCTTGTAAAATTCATAATAAATCATACGTTCATTTTTAACGGTTCAAAATTTATGAGCATATACTCAACTTATATATGTATAACATATCCAAAAATTACCACGATCCAACGGTCGGATTAAAAATTATAACCCCCGCAAAATATCTCAAAAACCCTGATTTTTTAATACCTCCATTCCGACAAAAATACGGATAAAAACCTCAACATTAACTCCTTCATTTTTAACCACAAAAATATATCCCTCGTTTATATCCACATAAAATAAATATTTCCTTATCATATGAATCAATAATTAATTATTCACAAATAATATTACAGAATCACATTTATGACAACCAGGCCGTTCCCAGGAAAGAGGGGGCTTTCCAATAAGAATTTTTCCTTACTGGCGCGCAATTAGGTGACCAAACCTCTCCTTAGACAGAACTTTGTAGACATTGCCAATAATGTTATCTAATAATATTATTCAAATAATATAAATTATTGATCTGATAATGGAAAATATTGTGCAGTGACAATTATTGAACAACAATAATATAAAATTTCAACGTAGCAATTATTAAATCAATAAAATAAAATATTGAACAGTAATTACTGTAACAATTACTGAGTAGTGCCTTCTTACGTAAGAATCAATAATTTCAAAAATACTATGCAATACTGTGTGCTACTGTGCAATAACGCGTATTACTGTATTTTAACCACCGGGTATTCCAACAGTGTTAACGGTAACAACTACTGTGACGCCCCCAGAATAGGTATACAACACCCATTCTGAGTCGCCAAATACATGGTACAGAAAGCAAACTACAACTTCAATAATACAATTGTCGTGCAAAATACGACAACACATACTGTGAGTTTAAATACAAATATTGTCTTCTAGACAATATCCACACTCCAATAAGTCCTCGTTACAATTATTCAAACACTATTTTACAGAAATAGTGAGGACTGCTAAAACATCTTTCTAGAACCATCACTCCATACCCCGACTAGATCCTGCTATGTTCTCACCTCCTGAGAAGAAAAATGGAACAAAAAGGAAAAGGGTGAGCTCAACTAGCCCAGTAAAGAATATTATGACTAAGATAATATACAACAAATTATCGTTAGTCTTCAACAGGGAAAAATCTGATAAAATATAATCGACAACAAGTTTTAGATCAACAACTGCAGTGGAAACAACAAACCATTAGAAGAGTCAAGTAGAGAAAGAATTCTACTATCTTCTAAGATTTAAAAGTCCATCATCAATATTTTATCCCTGTAACATCAATTAATAATCATCTTTAACCAAATATTCATCTTTGCACTACAGGCCAAAGATATTCATTTGTATCACCTGTCAGTCATGTTCATCTCAACACCCGTTCATCTTTGCACTACAGGCCAAAGATATTCATCAAGTAATCATACATCTTTGCACTACAGGCCAAAGATGTTCATCAAGTAATCATACATCTTTGCACTACAGGCCAAAGATGTTCATCAAGTAATCATACATCTTTGCACTACAGGCCAAAGATATTCATTAATATCATCATTTAGGACTGAGGATGATGAAAAATATCTTAAAGAGAACGAATCCAATGAGACAGAAGGACAAATAGTAGGGATTCGTATAACAGTTTATCCAAGATCAATAATACTTCATAATAATCAATTGTGAAGCAGAATTCAAAAATAAAGATCAAAACATGGATACAATCAAAGATAGTAACCATAATAGACATCTTGGACAAAAAGGGAAAATTTTATTTTTCGGTGAATAGTGCCGTATTCGTGAATAGTACCGTATACGTGAATAGTGCCGTATACGTGAATAGTAACCCCCGACACAAAAAGTTCCAAATTTGATAAAAACTCATATCAATATTTCAGCATAATGATATTGAAGAAAATAATATCATTTAAGAAGAAAATAATATCCCTTACCTCAAAATATCAGTACTTCTGGTCGGAATACCGGTATAAGGCTGAAAGAAACTTGCTCTGATGAATAGAAACTCTCAAAGTATCTAAATACTCACAAAATACACTCAATAATCTAGAGAGAGAAAGAGAGAAAACTTGTTTCTGGTGTGATTTTCAATTCTAACTTAGCCCTCTATTTATAGGAAAATTTTGGTAGGTTTGACCTGCAACCTGATGGCTTTACCTGCTACTATTCCCACCTACCACATTTGAAATATAATTCAGCACATTTCTTCACCAACCACAAGTGGGGCCCACCAATTCTAGAATTTTCCACCAAAATGATAAACTCCGAAAATTCAACAATTTCTGAACCAGTCATCTTGTAAAATTCATAATAAATCATACGTTCATTTTTAACGGTTCAAAATTTGTGGACATATACTCAACTTATATATGTATAACATATCCAAAAATTACCACGATCCAACGGTCGGATTAAAAATTATAACACCCGCAATATTTCTCAAAAACCCTGATTTGATTTTTTAATACCTCCATTCCGATAAAAATACTGATAAAACACCTCAACATTAACTCCTTCATTTTTAACCACAAAAATATATCCCTCATTTATATCCACATAAAATAAATATTTCCTTATCATATGAATCAATAATTAATTATTCACAAATAATATTACAGAATCACATTTATGACAACCAGGCCGTTCCCAGGAAAGAGGGGGCTTTCCAATAAGGATTTCTCCTTACTGGCGCGCAATTAGATGACCAAACCTCTCCTTAGACAGAACTTTCTAGACATTGCCAATAATGTTATCTAATAATATTATTCAAATAATATGAATTATTGATCTGATAAATGAAAATACTGTGCAGCAACAATTATTGAAACAACAATAATATAAAATATCAACGCAGCAATTATTGAATCAATAAAATAAAATATTGAATAATAACTGCTGTAACAATTATTGAGTAGTGCATTCTTACGTAAGAATCAATAATTGGTGCAATACCGTGTGCTACTGTTTTTAACCACCGGGTATTCCAACAGTATTAACGGTAACAACTACGCCGTTATTTATAAACAACTTATACTTGTCGTTTTCTTCATCCAATCGCTTTCCGGTATGGGGCCCACACAAGGCTGCGTCGTCGTACGAATATTCCCCGACAGCAAGAATATTCCACGACCAACCGAATATTCACCGACCAAAAATAAATATTTTATAACCACTTGCTTATTTTGCAAAATTTGCACATTTCACCCATAACCAAAGTATTATATCAAATTAACCCCTTATTATTCACAATAATATTTAGAGAAAATTTGATTTTATTCATTAATAAGTTGGGGTCTTACAACCTCCCCTCCTTATGAAATTTCGTCCTCGAAATTGACGTACGTACCTGATGTTTCAAAAAGGTGAGGATACCTCGCTTTCATTTCTGATTCCAACTCCCAGGTCATTTCTTCAATAGCATGGTTTCTCCACAAAACCTTAACTTGTGGTATAACCTTCGTGCGTAGGACATGCTCTTTCCTATCCAAGATCTTAACAGGTACCTCCTCGTACGTTAAATCTTCAGCTATCTCGTCTGGTTCTAACTCAATAATGTGGTTCGGGTCTTTAACATATTTACGAAGCATAGATATGTGAAAAACATTATGAACACGAGACATGCTTGGAGGTAATGCGAGTCTATATGCCACATTTCCTATTCGCTCAAGAATCTCAAATGGACCAACAAATCTTGGATTGAGCTTTCCTCTCTTCCCAAATCTTGTAACTCCCTTCCATGGTGCAACACGTAACAATACATGATCCCCAATATTAAATTCCACGTCCTTCCGATGAAGATCCGCATAACTCTTTTGTCGATCCTGTGCCGTTTGTATACGTTGTCGAATCGTTTGGATCTTCTCTGTAGTAATGCGTACCAATTCTGGTCCCAACAATGTTGCTTCACCCACCTCGTCCCAGCATACTGGAGAACGACATTTTCTTCCATACAACGCCTCAAATGGAGCCATACCTATGCTCGCCTGATAACTGTTGTTGTAGGAGAATTCCACCAATGGTAGGTACTTATCCCAACTCCCTTTGAGATCTAAGACACAAAGTCTTAATAGATCTTCAAGAGTTTGAATAGTCCTCTCTGATTGTCCGTCCGTTTGAGGATGGTATGCTGAACTGAATCGTAAATCCGTGCCCATAGCTTTCTGCAAGCTAACCCAAAATCGTGAAGTGAATCTTGGGTCACGATCCGAAACTATGGATACTGGCATGCCATGCAATCTCACAATCTCGTTCACGTACATACTAGCAAGACGTTCAAGGGAATAAGTCTCACGTATCGGCAAGAAATGAGCGGACTTGGTTAATCTATCAACAATAACCCAAATCGCATCTATGCCTTGAGAAACCTTGGGAAGACCTGTAACAAAATCCATAGTAATGTGTTCCCACTTCCATTTCGGAATCTCAAGTGGTTGCAATGGACCCTTTGGTACTTGATGCTCCGCTTTTACACGTTGACAAGTTAAACATCTCGAGATAAACTCCGCGATCTCTCTTTTCATATTGCTCCACCAAAATGTATGTCGAAGATCGTGATACATTTTGGTACTCCCAGGATGGATTGCAAACGGTGTGTTGTGTGCCTCCATCATTATTCTATGCTTCAAGTCAAAATCGTTAGGAACACAAAGTCTGGAGTTGACTCGAAGTATTCCTTCTTCATCGATTCTTGCTTCTGGAATAGCACCTTCTTGCACTTTCTTCTTCATACGCATCAGCTCTATATCCGTAGCTTGAGCAGCTTTAACTTTATCGATTAAAGTCGGTTCTACTCGTATATTTGATATCATCATGTGGGTACTTGGAGCCTTCATCTCTATCTCCATCCTTTGCAAGTCATACAAAATGGGCTTTGTGTTAACAACATTGCACTCGTACCCGCGTATAATCTTCTACTCAATGCGTCAGCTACTACGTTTGCTTTTCCAGGATGATATTGGATGGTATGATCGTAATCTTTCAACAGCTCAAGCCAACGTCGTTGCCGCATGTTGAGTTCCTTTTGGGTGAAGAAATATTTGAGGCTTTTATGATCTGTATAGATCTCCACTTTCTCCCCATACAGGTAGTGTCTCCAGATTTTCAACGCAAAAACGACTGCTGCCAACTCCAAATCATGAGTAGGATAATTCCTCTCATATTCTTTGAGTTGTCGTGAGGCATAGGCTATGACTTTCCCATGTTGCATGAGAACACATCCTAACCCTTTGCCTGAAGCATCGCTGTAGATAACAAATCCATCCGAACCAGATGGTATTGTCAGAACAGGTGCCAAAATGAGTCTCCTCTTGAGTTCTTGGAAACTCTTCTCGCATTCCTCACTCCATACGAATTTTGTATCTTTCCGAGTCAGCTGAGTTAACGGAGTAGCGATTCGAGAAAATCCTTCCACAAATCTCCGATAATAACCAGCTAAGCCTAGAAAGCTACGTACTTCGATTACTGACTTAGATTGCTCTCAACTGTGACTCATATCCCAACCTTGGATAGCACGTCACAATGACACCTATCAGTTTACTACCGCACGAATATGGCGTCCCCTACGGAGAGTCTGGATTCAGTGCATTCCATAAAGGAAGTCACCAGATAAAGGCTCGGTTATCAACTTCTATAGTTAGGTTTTTAACTCCCGAAGTTCAATAGGAGTCATTCGATATAAGATTTTAGAAATGAGTTTTGTATCGGGTTGAAGATCAATACAAAAATTCAATATCACGCTCTGGGTTAAGCCAGGAAATTCTTCAGGAAATACGTCAAAATTTTACTAACAATAGAAATATCATTCACATCTAACGTATTTTTGTTCAAGTTCATAACATAGCTAAGAAAGCTTGACATCAGTTTTTCAATAAACGAATGACTTTACGGCTTGATATGAAAGAGTTTGACTTCAATGGTTTGGTTGCTTGAATTTGAATAACAGGTTGCTTAGGAATATGAAAACTAACAACCTTACAAAAGCAATCAATTTGGCATGATGAGTAGTTAACCAATCGATTCCTAAAATCACATCAAAAGCAAGTATCTTTAAAGAGATAAGGTCAACAGGTAATGTGATGGTGCCAACTTGGATCAAACAAGATTTATAAATAGTGATGTAACGAAAGTTTCTCCTAACGGAGTTTCCACAGATAGGTCAAAGTTTAACTTCTCCGGAATCAAGTTTAAACGTTGAGCACAAGCAGGAGAGATAAAAGAATGGGTAGAACCGGTATCTAATAAGGTATAAACTTCGAAAAATTTATAATTAACTAACCCGTGCTAATTTCGTTCGGGTTCCTCGCATTTTGACCAGTCACGAAAAACGCTCTTCCAGGAACCGTTGACTTTGACTTATCCGGGACAACTTTTGGAGTCACCATCCCCGCTGAACTTGGTTTTACTACAGAACACTCTCGAGCTATATGACCCTCCTTTCCACAGTTATAACATACCTTGAACTGCTGTGGGCAGTTTGGACTTATATGTCCCTCCTCTCCGCATCTGTAACATCTAACTGGCGGTCGTTCTCCTCCCCTAGAATTTGTTCCTGGTGCTGGTGCTGCTATCGACGTCTTCCTGTCATCGTTAAATCTTCTCTTCTTGAAATTTTCACTTGACTCACCTCTCCTATTATCATGGCCACGATGACCACCCGAGTGGTTACCGCTTTTGTCCGAATGCTTTCCTTCCCTCTGGTTGTCATTGCTTCGATGACTGCCGCCACCGGTATGACCCTGGTTGTGGTCCCTCGGTTGAACATACTCATTATCTCGCTCTAATAATTGAGCCATGTTTACAACATCTGAATATAAAGAAAATTTATGAGAGATAAGATATTGTCGAATCTCGGGTTTTAGACCTCTCAGAAACATCCTTGTCATTCGTTCCTCATTTTCGACCAAATGAGATGCAAACCTGGATAACTCTGCAAACTTCGCCTCGTACTGGGACACCGTCATGTTGTTTTGTTCCAGTCTGATAAACTCCACCTCCTTCATATGACGAATACTTTCAGGGAAGTACTTGTCATTAAACAGTTTTTGAAACGTTTCCCAGGACATATTGAGTGCGTCAGGCTGGGTACGCTTCACAGACTCCCACCAGTAGTCTGCCTCACCGCGGAACATAAATGTGGCGAATGGAACCTTCTGTTCCTCCGTGCATCCCAAGACATCAAATATCTTGGTAATTTGCTTGACCCACGTTTCCGCCATGATCGGATCCGGCTTTCCCTTAAATTCTGGTGGTCCCAATTCTTTGAACTGCTTAGCTGTGACAAACCGCGCGTTGTTATCATTTCCACCCGTATTCTGCACACGAGTCTCCCTCGTCTGATTTTGCATGAACTGCAAAAAGCTCCTAAACATTCCATCATTCATCGTTTGCTCGGTAACGTTGTTTACAGGAGGAATATTGCCTTCCTGTTGCACGTTCCCCTGGGTAGTGATCAAAGGTGTCTCCACGGTCTGATTTACTCCATTATTAACGTTCTCAGCTGCCATTCTTAAATACTGCCATAAAACAAGGGTTAATAGTCATGTCATATATTATCCCTATACTCTGACCGACCAAATAAACACCAAATAAACTTAGTCAGGTCATACTAGCGAAGGAATTCCCCGTCTCTCCCCTCCTAGTTCTTGTCTCACATCTCAGCCAGGGATCATATCCCTAAGCTCTGATACCAACTGTGACGCCCCCAGAATAGGTATACAACACCCATTCTGAGTCGCCAAATACATGGTACAGAAAGCAAACTACAACTTCAATAATACAATTGTCGTGCAAAATACGACAACACATACTGTGAGTTTAAATACAAATATTGTCTTCTAGACAATATCCACACTCAAATAAATCCTCATTACAATTATTCAAACACTATTTTACAGAAATAGTGAGGACTGCTAAAACATCTTTCTAGAACCATCACTCCATACCCCGACTAGATCCTGCTATGTTCTCACCTCCTGAGAAGAAAAATGGAACAAAAAGGAAAAGGGTGAGCTCAACTAGCCCAGTAAAGAATATTATGACTAAGATAATATACAACAAATTATCGTTAGTCTTCAACAGGGAAAAATCTGATAAAATATAATCGACAACAAGTTTTAGATCAACAACTGCAGCGGAAACAACAAACCATTAGAAGAGTCAAGTAGAGAAAGAATTCTACTATCTTCTAAGATTTAAAAGTCCATCATCAATATTTTATCCCTGTAACATCAATTAATAATCATCTTTAACCAAATATTCATCTTTGCACTACAGGCCAAAGATATTCATTTGTATCACCTGTCAGTCATGTTCATCTCAACACCCGTTCATCTTTGCACTACAGGCCAAAGATATTCATCAAGTAATCATACATCTTTGCACTACAGGCCAAAGATGTTCATCAAGTAATCATACATCTTTGCACTACAGGCCAAAGATGTTCATCAAGTAATCATACATCTTTGCACTACAGGCCAAAGATATTCATTAATATCATCATTTAGGACTGAGGATGATGAAAAATATCTTAAAGAGAACGAATCCAATGAGACAGAAGGACAAATAGTAGGGATCCGTATAACAGTTTATCCAAGATCAATAATACTTCATAATAATCAATTGTAAAGCAGAATTCAAAAATAGAGATTAAAACATGGATACAATCAAAGATAGTAACCATAATAGACATCTTGGACAAAAAGGGAAAATTTTATTTTTCGGTGAATAGTGCCGTATTCGTGAATAGTACCGTATACGTGAATAGTGCCGTATACGTGAATAGTAACCCCCGACACAAAAAGTTCCAAATTTGATAAAAACTCATATCAATATTTCAGCATAATGATATTGAAGAAAATAATATCATTTAAGAAGAAAATAATATCCCTTACCTCAAAATATCAGTACTTCTGGTCGGAATACCGGTATAAGGCTGAAAGAAACTTGCTCTGATGAATAGAAACTCTCAAAGTATCTAAATACTCACAAAATACACTCAATAATCTAGAGAGAGAAAGAGAGAAAATTTGTTTCTGGTGTGATTTTCAATTCTAACTTAGCCCTCTATTTATAGGAAAATTTTGGTAGGTTTGACCTGCAACCTGATGGCTTTACCTGCTACTATTCCCACCTACCACATTTGAAATATAATTCAGCACATTTCTTCACCAACCACAAGTGGGGCCCACCAATTCTAGAATTTTCCACCAAAATGATAAACTCCGAAAATTCAACAATTTCTGAACCAGTCATCTTGTAAAATTCATAATAAATCATACGTTCATTTTTAACGGTTCAAAATTTGTGGACATATACTCAACTTATATATGTATAACATATCCAAAAATTACCACGATCCAACGGTCGGATTAAAAATTATAACACCCGCAATATTTCTCAAAAACCCTGATTTAATTTTTTAATACCTCCATTCTGATAAAAATACTGATAAAACACCTCAACATTAACTCCTTCATTTTTAACCACAAAAATATATCCCTCATTTATATCCACATAAAATAAATATTTCCTTATCATATGAATCAATAATTAATTATTCACAAATAATATTACAGAATCACATTTATGACAACCAGGCCGTTCCCAGGAAAGAGGGGGCTTTCCAATAAGGATTTCTCCTTACTGGCGCGCAATTAGATGACCAAACCTCTCCTTAGACAGAACTTTCTAGACATTGCCAATAATGTTATCTAATAATATTATTCAAATAATATGAATTATTGATCTGATAAATGAAAATACTGTGCAGCAACAATTATTGAAACAACAATAATATAAAATATCAACGCAGCAATTATTGAATCAATAAAATAAAATATTGAATAATAACTACTGTAACAATTATTGAGTAGTGCCTTCTTACGTAAGAATCAATAATTGGTGCAATACCGTGTGCTACTGTTTTTTAACCACCGGGTATTCCAACAGTATTAACGGTAACAACTACGCCGTTATTTATAAACAACTTATACTTGTCGTTTTCTTCATCCAATCGCTTTCCGTTATGGGGCCCACACAAGGCTGCGTCGTCGTACGAATATTCCCCGACAGCAAGAATATTCCACGACCAACCGAATATTCACCGACCAAAAATAAATATTTTATAACCACTTGCTTATTTTACAAAATTTGCACATTTCACCCATAACCAAAGTATTATATCAAATTAACCCCTTATTATTCACAATAATATTTAGAGAAAATTTGATTTTATTCATTAATAAGTTGGGGTCTTACAACTACGCCGTTATTTATAAAAACTCAAATTTGTCATTTTCTTTACCCGACAGTTATTCATTATGGGGCCCACAAATAGCTGTGCCGTCGTACGAATATTCTCCGACAGAAAGAATATTCCACGACCAAACGAATATTCTCCGACAACAATGTTTATTTTATAACCACTTGCTTATTTTGAAAAAAATTCATATTTCACCCATAAATTTAAACTTTTATCAATTTAACCATTTACTGAATAGTAATTATAAAAAAAAATGAATACTTTTATTTCATAAAATTCGGGGTCTTACATCAACAACAACTCCAAGATCAACAACAACTTCAAGATCAACAGTAACTTTAAAATCAGCAGAAGATCAGAATAATGCATGCAATGATCAGAATTGAAGTATACAACTTCTTGGATTATATATATATATATATATATATATATATATATATATATATATATATATATATATATATATATATATTGAACGTGAATGATTACAGAAGATGACTCGATACCCAACTTCTTTTTTTACAAATTCTCTTCAGAAAGCCGCACAAACTTCTTTTTCTACAAATTCTCTTCAGTATACTGACTGTTTTGATTTCAAAATGCATGTAAAAATATGTTTTATATTCTGGTTACTAAGTATATATAAATTGGTTACTGTTTATTATTGATTTGGTTACTGTATAATGTTTATTTGGTTGCTGTATACTTTAAATGTTTATTTGGTTATCCCGTGGTTACTATATACTCGTATATTGGTAACCTTTCTTAAGTTTTTCGCTCTTTAATTGGTCACAAAGTCAGTATACTGACTGTTTTGATTGCAAAATGCATGTAAAAATTTGTTTTATATTCTGGTAACTAAGTACATATAAATTGGTTACTATTTATTATTGATTTGGTTACTGTATAATGTTTATTTGATTGCTGTATACTTTAAATTAATGTTTATTTGGTTACCCCGTGGTTACTATATACTCGTATATTGGTTACCTTTCTTAATTTTTTCGCTCTTTGATTGGTCACACAGTTAGTATACTGACTGTTTTGATTGCAAAATAAATGTAAAAATATGTTTTATATTCTGGTTACTAAGAACATATAAATTGGTTACTGTTTATTATTGATTTGGTTACTGTATAATGTTTATTTGGTTGCTGTATACTATAAATGTATATTCTACTGATATTTTTTATATTGATGGTTACTTATTAAATACATTGGTTACCTTCCTGCAACTGTTGGATCTTTAAGTACATATTGATATTTTTTATATTGTTTGTTTTTGCTGTAAAATGCATGTCGAATATATTTTATGTTATGGATACTAAGCAAATATATGTTGGTTACTGTCTAATCTGGATTTGGTTAGTATATAATTCTGACTTGTTTACTGTGTAATATTACCATGGTTACTACATAATATTACTGTGTTTTATACTGATTTTATTATATTGATGGTTACTGATTAACTATATTGGTTACCTTCATATACCTGTTAGTCTTTAATTTGTAACAAAGTCATTACTGATTATTTTGGTTGTAAAATGAATGTAAAAATATTTTTTATAATATTGGCTACTAATTACATATATCTTGGTTATTGTATAATATGTATTTAGATAATGTAAGGTGTTTATTTGGTTACTCTATAATGTTATTGAGTTTTATAATTGTTTCTTTTATATTGGTGGTTACTTATTGACTGCATTGGTTACCTTCATACAACTGTTAATCTGATTATATATATTGGTTGTTGTATACTATTTAATTGGTTACAGAATAATGTTTATTTGGTTACAGTGACAATTTGATAATCTCAGTCAAGTTTGGAGTGTCGAATTTGGGCATTTTCGGAGCTTAATTTCATTGAAAACGGGTTAACGATCCAAAGTCACCAACTTTGCTGGTGAACTGCAGGACTTTTTTGTCAAATTCCATCATTTAAGTCTTCAAAATTGTATGTAAAAATGTGGTTTATATTCTGGTTACTAAGATTATGTAAAATGGTTACTGTCTACTATTGATTTGGTTACTTTACAATGTTTATTCAGTTGTTATACAATGGAGACTCACAGTAAACAATACAACAAATTTAATTGTTTACAGGAATATATAATTGTTTACTGTTAGTAATCATTAACCACATGGTTGATAACATTTTTGATGGTGTACAGTAACTAAAATTGATGTTGATTAATATTTTAATTTTTTATTCCATCATGATTTATCAATATAAAGTAAACATATACATTGAACAGTTGGTAACTGTTCTGAAACATTTTTATGTAAATTTGGTTACCCATCTAAAATAAAGTGGTTACCTCTATATTCATATTTAGTTACCAACTGGCATGGACCATTTCCAAATAATTTTTATAACTACGTAATTTAAAAGTATCAATGAGCTAGATAAATGGGAACCCTCACATGTACATTAAGCACTTGATAACTGTTCTAATATAAGTTTTTAATTATTTGGTTACTAACAAAAATTAAAATGGTTACCCTTATATGCAGGTTTGGATACCAACTGCACCTCTCGAACTATTTTTATTTTAATATGAGATCTATAAGTGACCATCATATATATAAATGGGAACTCTTAATTGGAGTTTTTTATTCCATCATGATGACATGGTATAAATAAAACATATACATTTAACACTTTATAACAGTCTTGATACAAGCTTATAATTATCTGGTTACTAATAAGCTTGTAACTATATCTATGATAATTATCTGGTTACTAACAAGCTTGTAGATAAATAGGACAGTCACACATGTACATTTAACAATTGATGTTTGTCCTGATACAAGCTTGTAACTATCTGGTTACTAATAACAGTAACCATAATGTAACATTATAAAACAGTAACCACATAATTATATGATAGTAACCAGAACAGGTTTTAATGGTAACCAAAACAGAAATATCATGTAATGAAACTCAATTTAGACAATCCATGTTGTTAACGCCAAGATCTTCTCCCGCGTCCCAATCACGTAAAACGCTCTGACCCTGTACAGTTTAACAAGTCAACACCAGAAGCTTGACGGCCTGACCGTCGGGGGATAGCTCCGGCGTGAGAGTCAGTACAGGCGATCACAATGTTAACAATGGAGGAAAAATATTGACTAGTGTATGAGTGAGAGAAAAATAATAGGATTGTGTATTGTGTTTTGTTACCTCTTTCTTTTTGTGATCCTTGCCCCATACGTTCCCTAGACCCGGTTTACCGGGGGGTCATCTCAGCCGAAAGTATGTAGCTTATTTCCCTACCTGCAACTACTGTTACCTCCCGCCGGTAATCGGAGTCTCATCCTCATTAATGCCATGCAGAAAGGTGGCAGACATAACAGTCAACTACTATCCTTTGTGATGATTACCGGTCAATGATAGGATAAGTGACAGCTTACATAATGGACCAATCCAATGACTAAGCCCAATATTATAGTCAAGTAGCGGGGCCCAAATCATTTGACCCAATACGACAAAAGTGACATAGTCCAAAGGACAAATCCATTCGGCCTGGCCCAGTATGAAAAGTATTATGGCCCAACACATGTATACTAAACAATTACATATTAATCAGTATTAAAAATAAAAGTATCTGAAATCCCACATTGAGGACACAATAATAATAATCAAATCATAAGTAACAGTAACCAAAACATAATAAAGAAGTAACCAAATAGTTATATGAAAGTAACCAGAACATGTTTTAATGGTAACCAAAACAGAAACAACATGTATGTCCAACCAAGTTTAGGCAACCAATGTATACTCTCACATGTACATTTAACCATAACTTTTCTAATGAATTTTCTAGAAGAGCATAACCCTTATAGAATATATTTGAAAGAATTTACAAAAATAATACATCAATGTATACTAAGCAAATACATGGTTTATTATGACTTGAGTTTATTATTTACAAAAATAAAACATCCACAAACTAATGATGCCTTAAACTTCTCCAACTGACTTGGGTTCAATTTCTTGGTAATAATGTTGGAGACTTCCATGTCACACCAATATATAACTTTTCCAGTGAATTTTCTGTTGTATTTCTCATAGTAAAGATCCCATAACTGCAAATAAATAAAATCAGATTTACACAGTCATTAGTAACCAGATATAAACAATATTTATAATATAAACAGTTACGTAGTGACCAACAAATAAAAGCATACTAACCAAAACATAATATAACAATTACACAGTAGCCAAAATAGACTATAACAAATAACCAACATCCCACATTGACTGCACAATAATAGTTATCATATCATTATATAACATTAACCATACCATAATAAAGCAGTAACCAAAAAGTTATATTATATAATCTAATGGTGACCAAAATATAAACAACATGTAGTACAGACCATTTTATGCAGTAAACAAATAGTTATATATAATATTAACCAAAACATAATTTAAAGGTCACCAAAACAAAAATATGTACACAAAAAAATATATTAAAGAAGTAACCAAACAGTTATATGATAGTAACCAAACCATGTTTTAATGGTAACCAACACATAAACAACATGTATACCAAACCCAGTTTAGTCAACCAATGTATACTAAGCAAATACATTGAAACCAAAACAACATATAAAAGTAACCAAAATTTCAATTGAAGAAAAAAAATGGTATCCAAATCATAAGCCAACAACAACAAAAAATATACTAATGAAGTAACCAAACAGTTATATGTTAGTAACCAAAACATTTATTAATGGTAACTAATACATAAATAACATATAGACCAAACACAGTTTAGTCAACCCATATATACTAAGCAAATACATGGTAACCAGAACAACAAAAAATAGTAACCAAAATCCCAACTCAAGGAAACAAAAATAGAATCCAAATCAAAAATTAACAATAACCAAAAACATACTAAAGAAGAAACCAAATATTTATATGATAGTAACCAAAACATGTTTTAATGATAACCAATACATAAACAACATGTACATCAAAACCAGTTTAGTCAACCATGTATACTAAGCAAATACATGGTAACCATAACAACATAAAAAAGTAACCAAAATACCAAATAAAGATAACAAAAATGGTATCCAAATCACAAGCTAACAGTAACCAAAACATAATACAGAAGTAACCAAACAGTTATACGATAGTAACAATAACAAAATTTAAATTAGCAAACCTTTAAAAAATTTTGGGTTAGAAATATCTTCTGGCTATGAACTTGAGCTTCTATCTTAACTACAGGAACATCAAAATCAGAATCCAACTACACAAACCCAAATAAATTTTTTCAAATCCTTAATAGAATCACCCTCTGTGATTCTTTTTCTCTTTCCATCCTTCTTCCTTGTATCAATCATTCTATACAAAACATAAAAACAACACAAATCCAAACAATCAATACCCCATTCTGTTAGAAACATAGCGTATATATATGATCATATTGACAATTAATTAGTATGATGAGAATTAACAGAAATTAGAAGCATACCTTAGAGAGAAACCAGAATCCTTTCAGTTGTGAGAGAGTTGGAGAAAGAAAATCACGTATTAGCCTGAAAACATAGCCTGAAAGTCACGTATTCAATTTTCTGTCAGAGTTGAGAGACTATGGTGTTGCGGCGGCGAAAGAGGACGACGACGAGTGGCTTCGAGAGGAGAGAGAGAACTAGTAAGGGAGAAGAGAGAGAAATAGTAAGGGCGTAGATATAGAGAGAGACCGAAAGAAGATAGAAACTAATTTGTTATGTCAGCTCATTAATATTAATTCCTTAATTTAAGGACTCTTAATTGTATTAGTATTGTAAATATATATGATGAAATGTCATATTTTTGTAATTATTTTATGAATGTATGATTTTTGTAATTACTTTTAAAAATGTACTATAATATGTAATTGTTCCTAAAAATTGATGAACATAATTGTGATCTTGATAAGTTATCTTAATATTTGCTACATGTCACGAGTTTAAAATTTGTGTTTAATAGGATATATTTTTTTAATTATTATTTTAGATTAATATAGACGTCTGGCACAAAACAGTGAGACTTTTATTATGACATGATGATATAACGACACTATCATTTGTTTGTTTTATGGATATTACATGTTTCTTTTTAGGGGTTATTGACACATTTTTTTTGGATTGTTCTTGGTGATTATCTAAAAAAAAGAAGATAAAACCCATAAATCACACATTTACTTGTTAATTTGAGAAAGTAAACAATCTTGAATAGTGTATGATAATCAAAGCCCATAAACAGACTTGCTTTAAAATTTTCTACTACCATTTCACCCACAATGTAGGTGAGAAGGATAACCACTGGGTTCTTGAATACATGCACATAATTTACTTCTTCAGTGCATAAACACTTGGATTTGACAGTTTCCAGCAAATAATATTTGTAGACAGAGTTCTCATTACTTGTGATATATATTTGACATCACAAGTTAATTCACTAATCCTTGCACATCAATTACATGCATCACCATGTCAATCACCATGTTTACATCTATATATAGTTACACAAATGTATACACTATACTCTCAGAGAGAGAGAGAGAACCACCTTTGCCTAACTAAGCTTGGCTTGTTCACAGAGGGAAGTGAAACCTATGAAGCTGTACATTTCATTTTTTTGAAAAAGACTGGCACGTCTCAGCATCTACATAATTTTAAGGTTAGAACAAAGATGGCCAAGTTCTGGCCTTGCATTCATCCAGGTTGTGAATCTCATCGCACTAGCGGAAATGCAGTAGAGATAGGATCTGAACGTGATGAGGAAAAAATAGCGCCTGCAAAATGGTCAAAAACAAATTGTTAAAATTGTTTTTAGATCTTCCCCGAATACACTGCAACAAATGTCGGAGAATCATTTACAGTTTTTACAAAAGTGGTCGAAATCATCTTAGGCCTTGTGGCTTACAAGTCTATGCATTACGCGCATGTCTGCAATTATAGAATGCAAGTTTCGGTTTAAAGTGGGATGAGAATGAATGGAAAGCAGAAATAATCAGCAGGTCAGAAGCAATGCTAGCTACCACTAACTGAGACTACCAACAAGTGTAAAAAGCATGCACCTTACAGTCTTGTAAACTAGAATAATGTGATCACCATTATGAGATAAAATATGCTTAATATTAATGGGTATACTTTTTTTAATGCCGGTACTACTTTAATCAAATTAAATTAGTATGAATCCAGGCGCAATCTATATACTCAGGATAATCGAACAAAGCTGATTCAAACATGTCTCACACCAACGTACTAAAGTCCCAATAATAAAGAGGAAAGATCAAAGTTGTTAATAGTAACTTATAAAAGCTGTTAAATTTATTCATTGATTCAAAGTTGAACAAATGCATCTGTATCTGGGAGTTTTCTACGGAGATAAAGAAATGAAAAGAAAGAAGAGAATATCTCTTTCTTTTCTCTCATTTTCTTTCCAAAAGTGATGAGAAATATTTGAGCCCAAATTACACTTGTTTTCTCTTTTTTAAACGCCTTCATTTGTTTTTTCTCCTTTCCTCTTCTACTTAAAAAAATCCAAGACACCTAATACCCTTTTTTTTCTCTCCCTTTACTCTCCAATATAAAACTCCAAGACATGGTAAATTACAAGTGATGCCCGAAAAAAAAAACACTAACCTTAAAGCTTTGATACCCACATCCATAAGGTATGCTCGATGTTCATCATCATCATCTACAAACTTCTCAAGTTCCTTGCTGTAATAGAGGATATCATCGCGCAAATGCCCCGCACCTGCACACCTAAAGAAAGGGACAAATTCAGTACCACTTGAGAGAGAGAGAGAGAGAACAAACATAACAAAAAGGACCATTTTTTATACATGAATGCAGCTTACATATTAGATTTAGCTTATTTTTTACTACAAGTTCTATAGTTTACATCAACATACTGTAAGTAAGGCATCTTGGGCAACATTAAACTTTTGTGAACACAGTACACTGACAACATACTCAAGTAGACAATGCAACAAGCCAACAAGTTATGGCCAAAGGGAAATCTAGTAAGAATGAATTTTTTCCCCGAAACCTGCAGCTCGGTAATTGATCAGTAAAGTGAGGTAGCATCTTCTTCTTTTTTTTCAGTAGGTAAGAGAGATAGAATCTTGGTGAGACAACCTTCCATTCATAAGATGAAATGCCATACCTCTCTATAACAGCGTCGACATCTGCTTTGCTTTCTGGACCATGCACGAGAACTCTAGTAAGGCTTAATATGTCACGATAATCACCCATTCGATGTGCTTCTTCAGCAGAAATCCGGTAAGATAAGTTCTCCAAAGGAGAAGCATAGAGATGTGGGCTGCCAATCGATGATCCAGGAACATGTGATGCTAACTTGCCCTCTGCTTCAAGCCTTAAACAAATAATCGCCATTGCATAGGCAACCCCCCCAAAACCTGTGTGCGATACAAAAAGATAAGACCCTGCAGAGCTGTAGAAGAAATGGTTTTAGGATTAACTCACAGGATAATCTGAGAAAAGGGAAAAAATTAATTTTTATCACAACATTCATCAATTACTTTATGTACCAGTCAAACCACTCATAATGTCAAAATCATATCTAGACTGTCAAATTGCTGGTGTAATGATTCCAGAGCTGGTTGCAACTTGAGCAGGACATGAAGAGACACAACTTGTCTAAATCATGTCTGTTATAAATATCCTAAATGCCAAGTCCAACTTCATTAGATTTTCAGCTTTTTGGGAAAAAAATCCCTCTTCACCAAAGTTTAATTAAGGAAATGCTTCAGCATTCGTCTTTGCCTCTTAGAGGAGGGGTGCCAAGTGTTGGATCTTAGCATTCATCCAGGCATTATTGTAATTAAATTATCTAATGCATTTAAAACCAAGATTTAAAAGTAAAAGTTAATGCATTTTCTTATTGTATTTATTTGAAGTGATTGTCAGCTAAAAAATCTCAAAGATGGTACACAGACAGATTCAAATCAATGGTTAAATTTCTATATGTATGGTAATGCCAACTACTAATGTAACAAAAAATTCTAATACCAAAATATTATAATGGTAACTTTGAGGTCCTACTATAGGGAATATAGATGTAAATACTTACTCATCTATACAGTACTGGACTGCATCAACATCAGAAGCTAGGGCTTCTCTCTCTCTAGTTAATGGTATTCTTCTACATGCTATGTTGAATCCCTCATTTTTCAGAGCAGCATACACTTCGCTAGGTGTCTTGATGTCATCTACAAATATGTTCTCCCAATATCCGATGACACTGACCTGGTTTAGTGCAGGACTATATTCTTCGCGGTGTAAAAGCATACGACCACCAGATTTTCTGACCTCCGATATTATATCTTCTTTTAGTCTTGCTTCCATATGTTCCACCTGCAAAATGGGATAGAATAAAGGAATTTGAAACCATTGGTCCACCTTAATGTCTAGCAATTAGCATAAATTTTGTGTTAGAATGATGACAGACCACTGGACCAGTGATTCCCACATGCTTGAGCGTATCAACAGGTTTATTTAATTCTCTAAGGACAAAAGGCGTGCCATTAATGTATACAACAGCTTCTTCTCTCAGGTCGGTTAAAATTACTCTCTGAGCAGCACTTCCTTTTGCAGTGGGCTTGGCACCTAAATAAACTAACATCTCCTTGGCACCAGCAATTGTAGGAGTTGCCATGCTATACACAGGATATCCTTCCACCTGAAAGAAATGGGGGTTTTAGAGGCACATTTCCTTCTGATAGTAAATGTGTATTAGATTATAAGCAGTAAAAGCTATTCCTTTGAGTTGCTTTGTCTATGGATTACCAGTAGTAACTTGTAAGTTACCCCAAAAAGCTAGAACATAGTCACATATGATTTTAAGTTACCGCAAAGCTAGAACATAGTCGCATCTACTAGGCATCTCAGACTACCTTGTAGACATGAGGTGCGCCATGAATTTGTATATGGCTGGAAGTTCTTTGACCAGGAAAGAAGTACATCTTAAGTATAGACCCTTTGCCCAGAACAGAACCATTACGATCCTTCACAATGGCCTCCATTACCGCATCACCGTGTTGAGATTCATGTGGAGCTCTTAATTCCTCCTGATATCAATACAAAGCACACATACAATTAAGTTGAAGTGAAAAGAGTACCTTTAACCTTGAGAAACTGGGTGTGATTAAAGAAGACGTACAGGGACTGTAAAGAATCGTCCAGGCCTTAATCTGATTGACCATTTCATAGCTTGAATTTCTGGGCTCTGATGCAACCATTTCTTAAATGTCATTCTGGCTTCTCCTTGTTCACAAAACCCATCAAATGCTTCGCTTCCAAGATATGCTGCAAAAGCAATTAGGCGAAAATAACGCTCCAAGTACTCGGCACCTCGGTTCAGTGCTACTCTCCTTTCCCTTGGCTCAACCTGCTGTTGATTGAATAACTTTCTGTATTGTAAAACAGCTTGACGTATGTTCTGCAGAGCTGAACATCTATCAATGATAGCATCTAAGGCCTCCCGGCATTCCACTCCATTATCAAACAATCTTGTTATCTTCCACAACAATAGGATGTCATTTATCCCAAAAGTATGACTTGCATCTTTTCTATGTCTGCCTTTTGCAGGACTTGATACAGACTCATGACAGTGACCTCCAGTTTCTTCGCCACTTGATGTACCACCGTCTACTTCTTCACGTGACAAATCATCGAACAATACTCTAATAGGTCTCCCATAATCAATACGAAGCTTCAGAAGGCAAGCAATTACAGTACCAGTGGTTGTCCTTCCGCGGCCCATCTGTAAATAGTTAACCAACATTAGTGAAATGAATCAAGAATAGCATTATTCACATGGACTCGCAATGTTCTTAATATAGTTATGCCTAGTTTGACATTACAGATCAACTGTAAGTGATGGAAAGTTTTACCTGACAATTAAAGACCAAAGCAGTGTCTTTGGAAGCAGATGCAATATTTGAGGCCAATGTGTCAAAATCAGAACTCTTTGGAGCTTTACCATCAGTAATAGGCATACGAGCATACTTGATTGGGAAACCATCAGCTTCTAAGTCTTTGAATACCTCAAGTGGGGTCTTAACTACCTCAGAGTTCACATGTTCCCATGCATCAAATATTTGCCCATCATCACTTTCATGAATGACCATTATAGCACCATTGTAGCGTGCAGCTTCTCGCAAAATATCTTCCTTTAATCGCGCTTCCATTCTCTCTACTCGTTCACGGTCAATTCCCTATAAGCAGATATCCTACTATTAGCTTCACCAATTAAGAATCATTTAGAAAAAATTAAGACTAAATAAACTAAGAAACTAGTATGGTATATGAGCAATTGGATATAAGTTGCTTCAGTATCAAGCACCAAACTGCAAGTCTCGTTGAAATCCTACTATCTGTTTACAAAATAATTTCTGCTCAACAACATGACTGCATTTAAAAATTGCCTGTAAACAACATAATATATTTTGAGTAAAAGGATTTATTGCTGTTCATAATTTCAAACTGAATTTTTTACAAGTAAAATTTTAGCATAAAAGTATATGATGTTATAATATGCATACTTTTGACTTCGTAGATAACACGAATAACTAGAACTCCATTCGAGTGAAGACAACATTAAATGGGAAACAACAACTAAATAGATGCATTTACCAAGAGGGTTCCTTCACAATTTAAAATCATATTTAGAATATTGTGTATTTGAATTTCATTTAGCTTTCACAATTTGTTGGATGAGGATTTCATGGTGCAAATTTTTTTTTGGATGATGGTGGAATCTGCAACCACAAACCTGCACAGCATAAACCACCAGGTGAACACAATACCCCACCAACCATGCACACTGGGTAATCCAAAGTAAACAATGTGTGGGTGGCCCCTACAAGATCATTGTCTTGCTAATTCTAACATGATAACTAACTAACCAAGTTTTTGGACATTACAGGTGTGAATTTGAATAAACTGGATGACTGATGTCATTTAAAATCATGCGACCAATTCGTTTGACAATTTTACAAATCATCATTTGGCCTGATTCAATCAAAACGTGACATTGAAGTAGGGAGACTTAGCCCATGCCTGACTTAAGCATCAGCCATCGTAGACCACACGGAGGGCCTCCTCAGCTTTTCTTTCAAGTTTCACCCTTGCAGGTTATCCCATCTCCATGCAAGTGCATAGTTCTTGGCCAATCCAAACAGTTTTTTGTGTAAATAGGAGGATTTACATACTGTGCTTATCACTTGTATCTTTCTCTTTTCTAATAAAATTTTCTTTTACTATCAAATATGTGTGCGTTTGTCTGTTTCTGTGTGTGCGTATTTATAATCACACAATTAAGTAACTAGTGTATCGGTAAATTAAGTTGTGCATAAACTAGCATGTAAAGTGAACTGGATAAACTTGTCAACCCCTCAGTTTTTGAGAAAATAAAGGTTCCATAAGACAAGGATGTCTACCGTGTACTCGCGCATGTTTTTGTATGGTCTTTCAACCTCACGGAGCACGAAAGGTTTCCCATTGATGTAGATTACAGGTTCTTCTCTCATATTATGCCAAAAAACTGGACGGCCGCCTTCAGAGCTACCTATCCTCTGGATTACAGATTGAATTCCATCAACTGTTGGATTTGCAACACCATAAACTGGAAACCCAGGAATTTCTCTAAAATTAGGAGCACCCTCCACTCTTTCTGGTAAAGCAGGGTGTTGACAACCAGGACAGTGATCACTTTTAAGAACTGTTTGACTTCCAAGAACCTCCCCTTTTCTTGAGCCTGCAACAGTTCCCATATCAGATGGGCGACCACTAGCAGATTCCGCAATTTTTGACAGAGATGGTTTCAGACTTGCATAACCAAGTGCACCCATTGGGTCTCTCCTAAGCAACCTGCAAAGAGGTAAGGATGCATCGTAAGAAGTGAATTATGGTGCATGCTAGAAATGAAAAGTGCGTGAATGTCCACGAGATGCTATGTATTGATATGTATATCAGATAAAAGAGAATATTTATATAGATTAATAACAATTTGGTCAATTTATATACATTCTAAATGTTAATTATATTCTAAACTGCTCGAGTCTTTTCTCCTATAATGTGGGATCTGTCTACACATCCTTTACAACTCAAGGAATCACAAATCGCACAAGACTACTTATATACTATGTTTTGTTATGAGATAGTGACATAAGCATACGACCTTGGGTTAGGGTTAGGGTTAGGGTTAGGGTTATAAATACTTATCATCCACGCATCTCTACGGAATTGTAGCTTAGTGAGTGCAAGTTGCATGCTGCTTCTATCCTATCTCTCTCAACATATTTCTCCCTCCTGTCATCCCTGTCTTCTCTATCGTTCTCTCCTCTCATAATGTTGGTGACTGTAAGCTGTTCTGCTCAGTTGCTTCTTGCATCTACAGTGAGGTTTAGCCCTTTTCTCTCTTCTTCCCTCTCTGTCAAGATTTTCCCCCATATCTCTCACCTAGTCTATTTAAAAGTGCTGAAACAACACTTTTCCCTGGAAAGACTGATCTGCCCAGGTTACTTGATAAAACACTTGTAAAATACTACTATAACTTATTTTCACATCTAAAAAGTTTCATAACACTAAGAAACCCTATCTTCCTATTGCTTATCTGTTACTCTCTCATGATCTCCCAAGTGTTGTGGACTAGATGTAAGAGTATGAATTGAAAATGACTCAATAAATCCAAACCATGAATAAGAAATAAATTAATACATCCTGTGATCAAAGACGCAGTAACCTAGACAGGATCATAGTAATCAATAAACTTACTAGCATTTAGGCCAAGAATAAGATAATAGATTAATGGTGCATTGTCAAGATCATAATAAAAGGGTTAACTGCGCATAACTAAAATAGTTAGTATATTTTAGAATTAGATATTTTGTATACACATGTGTGCACATGGAGGTTGTTAGCATGTGTGTGAAGGATAAGAGAGTGGTGTAGGTTAGGAATATTTACACTTTTCAACATTTTAGTAGCTATATATATGTATATAGTGGGAAGAGTAATCCCCAAGTTTTATATTATGCATTTTATGAATGAAATTGGAAAGTAAGCTTTCAACTACTCCATTTTCTCTCTCTCATGAACACAGTGAGCATTCACTGTGTTCTTCTCCTTCCTCCCTATTCTCTCTAGTTCTCTACTTCTATATTTGTTTCTATCTCTATTTCTGGTCAGGATCCTAGTTGGGCCTGACATGCATATATTTCATTGGGTTTGCTCCTTCTAGATGTTCTGCATCTAAATCAATAAAAAGTGCAGAAACACGTGATAAAGATGCAATTTAAGCTTAAATGATAGAGGGAGAAGGAACCAATTTGAGAAGATGCTTGGATCAAATTAGACGAAAATCAGTAAGGTATGTGAATGAGAACAAATTAACATGTGACGAGGCATATGTACCCCTTTGGTATACGTTATTTCAAGCTTATTGTTTGCAACAAAGTTTGACTGAAGTAGGAAGTCAATCAACAAATTTGTACTATGTAGAATACTGATAAAGAGTATTGTGACTAATCAATTCAACACGAAGATATGGAAGCCATAACTGAGAGCATACATTTTGGTACATGTTGCAGGACTAAAAAAATTCTATTTGTCAAAAGATAAAACCATCAACTTATTGCCATAAGAATAGATAAATATTTACAACATAATGATGTAGGACAAGGTCGAAAGAAGGAATATGCTTTAGAATCGATAAAGAAATACAAACACAAAAAGCACAAAGCTTTTCTCAAATCAATAATATATTCAAGTCTGAAAATAAATAACGTTACGATGCTTTATTTAGAAAACCTAGACTCAACGGCTAAGAAAAAAATCCTAATTTAAAAAGGAAATAATCTCCTAATTAAAATCTAGCACTATAATAAAAAACTTCTAGAATATCTTAATTTATGTAATAGACTTAATTTATGTAATAGGTATTTACATCAATCACCAAAATATTTATCTCTAAACAATAATATAAAATAATAATTAAGCTATATTTTGATCTTCTTCATCCGCTCTGCATGATTCTCCCCTCAACTGAAAAATAACTTGATCTCAAGTTTTGTATTATCGAATTATAATAAACCGCAGCCAAAGAGGTGTCTTTTACCAAAACAAGAGCATCTTATGGTCCAATCCCATAAGCACACTTTTTAGGACTAGCAACGACATGATGCAAAACTTTGAAACATGTGACACAAAAGTACCATTTGAAAAGACAAAATCAACATATTTCTCCTCAATATGAAATACTCCCTCCGTCCCAAATTAATTGCTCAGTTTTGACTTTTTAAAGTCAAATTGACCATTTTTAAAACTAATCTTTTTACTACTTTTGCTAAAATATAGGTGAAGAGATTATAACCAAAAGAAAGTATATACAATTTATTACTAATCCCAATTTTTATAATTTTAGAAATATATTTATATATGCTTAATTATTAATTCTAAAAATAGTCAATTTGACTTAAAAAAGTCAAAACTGAGCAATTAATTTGGGACGGAGGGAGTAATAATTAAGCCATCTTTTTATCCTTTCATCGTTCCGCATTACAAAGTATGAGAGAGACATTTAACATAGCCTTACATCAAGTTTACTAGAATATTCAATCAAACTTATGTACCACATGGTCCACATCATATTCATCATCGCGTTCAACAGACAACTATAAGACCACAATCCTATGGAGAAGCAGAGAGTATAAATCGATCAATTTTTATAGGTACAAGGGAATCATCTCAAATGCACCTAATAGTTTATAATTTATACTGAACTGAAATGACAAATAAATGTCAGAAATTCCAAAAGACCAAACCACTTGGTTTCGCTTACGATTTCCATGACGTCATGCTCAAGTCTTGGATATGCAAGTTCCACTAGTCGTGCTTGTGCACTCTATTTCGCTAATCAGTGCCCTGTTGAAATATTTCCTTCAAACTACAAAAAATACTTCTTTAGGCTGAAATATTGACAGTCTCAATTTACTGATAAAACAAAAACAATAAAAAGGTTATTTAGTCAACCATCTTAAAAACTTTGATTCCTTGACACCGTTACATGAAGACTAGGAATTATCTAATCCTAAAAGCTACTTCAGCAGAAAGAAACTCAAACTATATTAGATTCACGATGTAAAATTCCTCAACACCATGGCACTAGAAGCCAGTAAGCCTACTTAGGAGTATTTTCTTTTTCAATTATTTTCAACTGATTGGATCTCTAAAAATATAAAACAATAAAAGGACAAAAGTAGTTATACCAATAAACATAAGAAAAAGCAGAAACACTCCTGAAGATGACATGAAAATTAAAATGACAAAAGGAACAGTAATATGAGTGCAGATTCCAATTATATATCAAAAAGCATACTTAGAGGCTCTTAGGGTGATAAATAGTCATTTACTCGGCCTGTACACAATATTATAAACTTGAAGAGACTTTGGCCATCTTAAAGAGGAATTCTAAAATTAGATATGCAGGAAGGGTGAGTGCTCCTAATTTCATGAAACTTAATGTAAGATCCAATTATGTGAGTATGTGTGATGTCATTTTCGGGATACAATAACATGTTTCAGTTACTAAAATTTATATACAAGCTGCCAAACAATTTCAAGTCACCTTCATTTAGAATAGGAAATAACAATAAATCTCCTGGAATAAATAGACTATAATCTTTACCTGCGAATTATGGTATATAGTTCTGGCCTTGTTTTCATCCATTCATAAAAGCTGCACTGACCGGAGGATCTAGGATCAAGTGCTGTTCTCTCGGTATGCAGATATACAGCAAAGCATATAAGGTAGTAGTATCTTTCCAGGTACTCCACAAAAAAGGACAGAAGTGCCTCCCTCTTCATCTCATCAGGTTGACGCAAAATGCTATTGCGATAAGTAACAATAGCTTCACGTAAGTTCTGTAACCAATTCAGAACCCACACTTTCAAATGGTTAATTCAGTATTCATATATTTTCTGGATTAATTATAACCTAAGTATCATAAATGAAAATATGAAACTCAATAGGGACCAAGATATCAAACTTCTCTTTTTGGAAACAACATAATCCATAAATGAGTAGAATAAGCTCAAGCACAAAAACTTTTATGACAATTGATCGAGTAATAAATTGAGCTAAAACAGCTTAAAATAGGGCAACTTGCAACTAGAACAAGAACTTTACTGATACCTGCGCAAAACATGACATAGAGAGATCTATTACCTGCATGGAGGAGCATTTGTCAATGACTTTGTCCACTTGCCTCTTTCCTTCAACACCACCCTAAAACAAAATCACAAACCAATACTATTGTAAAATTAAGTTGCTGAAATTCTGGACCTTGAAGAATTAAGATGAAAGTCCTTCAAACTACCTCTAGAACCCGAATCAAACTTCTAATGACTGCATATTCTCCTCTACTAAGTGCCTCCTCTGAGTTTGGCAAATTGTCAGCAACTGTAGAGCCACAGTCATAAATTTTTCCAATTGAGTTCGTCCTCGGGATACCTAATATAACGAATAAATCACATATGATGTAACATATAAAGTAAAAGGATTTGATTTTTTTTTTTTGGGCATTTCTAAGAAATAGATTTTAACATTAAAAAGGAGGTCGACATGTCATTTTCTCCCAAATTAGAAAGAGAGGTGGCCAATTTAGTTTTTTTTTCTTCTCCTTTTCCTTTTTTCTTTCAGTTTGATAATGAAGTTGATAAAATAGTACATTTGCTATTGCAATTCAATCGCAAAACACAAAATGTATTCAAGTAAATTTAGAAACTTCAAGGCATCCTTAGCGATGCTACATTCTAAATGGCAGGGAAAACCTCAAAAAACAATTTTGTGCTTCGAACATGTTCAGCGTCCTAACACATTTTTATAAAAGATAGGATTCTTTAATGTAAAATTGAAAACTCCGAATAGCTGTGGATGGGGAGGTGATGGTTGTTCTTGGGCACCAATTTATCTTGGGCACTTTCAGCTTCAGGATTGGTAATTGGATAAGGTGGGTAAGGAGTTGTCTTTGTTGGTTGAAGTAAGCCCTTTTCACTTGGGGAAGGAAATCCTGAAATGGAGGCCTCATAATAGTGGCAGTTTTTCTGTGGTCTTATTATCAAAATTTAAGGGGGAATGGTATTAAGGGATTTCCCCATAAGAGGAATATGGAAGGTTGAGATCTTGCAAAAGATGGCCTGTTTTCCCATGGACAGTGGCATGGGGATGATAATAACTCCAGATAACGTTTTGGAAAGGTGGAGACTCGTACTGAATAGTTACTTTATGTGTAGTGGAATAGGGATCGACGGATTGCTTTTACATTGTTAGTTCATGGTGATTTTGAGTATGGTCTTCTAGTTGTATGGGATGATGTGGGTGGTGCCCAAGTCAATCGCAGAGTTTCATCACGTGTGGAATGGGTTTAAGATCCCTTAGAGGTCTATGAGGAAGCTTAATACTCGTTTAGACACTAGGTGGATCCTCTGTTACCTCAATTTGGTTGGAGGCCTAGGTGGAATCATACATCTTTGCATTGATTTAATAAAGGTTTTGAAACTCTGCAGTACTTGAGATGAATTTATTAAATCTTAAAAGATATTTTTTTAAAATAAAATTGATGTAAAATTTGAAAACGAGCATCTACTATATGTGTTGTACAGTATAACAAGTATATATAACAGAAAAATGAATAAATTGATACCGCCTAAAAAACGTCTAGTTCGCCTAGGAAAACGCTTAAAGAGCCTAGGTTCTTCCGCGGTCTAGGTCCGCCCCGCGATCTTTAGAACACCAAAGGATATCAAAAAGTTTTCTCCCCAATTCGATTTTTGTTTTCAGCTTACTGTTTCTTTAGTATAATGAGATCTATTCAAATTATATTGTCCTTCATTAACTTTTCAGAAGAATTTAGCTTTGTTTGAGGTTTGTGTAGAGGGGTATTCTTGGTTGTATAGGGGTTATTTGCTTCTAGTTTGTATACTTTGTGCGAATGGAGAAAGCACCCCATTTTGGCATCTTACTCAATATTTTATTACGTAATCAAAAAAAGTATGACCAATACACTAGGAAGGACGGTATAAGCAAAAAAAGAAAATTATTGCTTGCCTCCTCGGTAACTGAGTAAGTGCTCCTTACTGTGTCAGTTATGTGAGCCAGTAAGAGAGAAAAACAACACAAAAGAAATGAGGAAATGACACTGTGCTACTCACACAGCTACACTTTCGGGTATGCTCTATTTTTTCATAAACTGACTTAATTTTGCTCGTAGATATACATAACTATATATACATATATACACGTACATAGATGCATGAACCATTTTGTCTTACTGGATGTATGTGGCCAATAAAATATAACCAAGTGTCAAGTGAGCAACAAAAATATGTTGACTGCTAATTCAAATTTGAGGGGTTGATTCGTAGGACAGATAATACACTTACTAGGTACGTATATGGAGAGGAGAGTGGAGAGAACATAAAATTAGATATCCTCTGTATTTATGTGTGTATTGTGTAACTACACACGCGGTGCACTGGGGTGCGGCAATTGTTGTATCCCGAAATAAAATAATGAGGGTGTGTCGGGGACCTCGGGGTGCAATTAGGGATTCGTTGCTGACATATTTTCTAAACTGTGCACCTAAAATAAAAGAAAGGAAAGGAATTTAGCATGCAACAGATTGGGCTCCTTTATAGTGTTAACCTCTCTCTCTCTCCCTCTCTCCCTCTCTCCCTCTATATATATACATACGCACACACAAACACACACACACACACACACGTACTCAATAATGGTAAGAAAGGTTTAGTGAGTACTTCTATACATGATATATTAACTGGTCACAAGTCAAACCGACATACCTTTTATTAATATTGTCTTGTCTTATGATACTTGGTACAAATTAGTCATTACTTCATTTTTGTTCAAATTATTATGCTCTCTATGTATAATTTTTTGGTGCCCAGTTATGGGACTTTTCAACACATTTTAAGTACTCATACAAAGAAACACCAAGAAAATATCATGACGAACCTACATATTTTGTTGGATTACCATCAAGTATTTAGTTTAATGAATATTTTTTTACCATATATGTAATGTAATTATATACATAAATATAATACTTCAATGTGTTATATCCCCCACATCAAAATTACCATTTTTTCATAATTGACAAGCCCATATATTACCCGACACATGTATCCTTGCTTCCTAGCTAATACACTTCCATTATTTTCACATTTAATAAATTATTTTCTACTTTTTACTAAATTGCGTTCTGTGCACATTAGTTTTTCTATTGTCTTCCACTTGATGGTGTTCATCATTTTTATTTTATATCTCTATTAATGTTTTCTAATTCTCAGTCTTCCAAATGTTATCCAAAACAAAAAAAAAAAAAAACTCTTTCACAATTTTTTAAAATTGATTTATTTTTTAACATCAATCGTTTCCATCATTTTCTTTTAGTTAGAATTATAACTAGATTCCGAAATTTCAACATCTTTACATCCTTTTTAATATGTGTAAGGAAGATATATATGGATTATGAAATAAAAAATACTGGACTCCATAAGCTTGAACGTGATAATTAAATGATGGTTTTGATTTTATATACTGTGTCCATCCATCATTCCAACCTCTAATGTTTACCAAAATCATTCTTATCTGCTCCTAGTATAGAATTTCCAAAATCATTCTTATCTGCTCCTAGTATAGAATTTGATACTAGCAACATAGTCGTTTTCCTTTTTAAACTCATGTTTCCAGTCTATTTCAGATTTCCATACCAAAAGCTTATTACTAGCCATAAATTTTGGTAAAACTTCTTGTCAAGTAACCAACTCATCTAAGAGGGCCCAACAATGTATATCATATTAACACTCCCTCTCAAATGCAACTTTATGGAGAAGAGAGAAAATAAAGTGCATTTGTACTATTTTAAATTAATATAAAGACAATGTGCAGTCGGAAAGATTTGTAACCAAGAGGGCCCAACAATGTATATCATGCTAACACTTCTCATTTTGCTCTCTCGTATATGAACATTCAAGAATGGGAACTTCTGCTAAGTAAGATGTTCACCTTTAATCACTTCAGTATCAACAATAATCATGTATGTGACTTATATTTTCCTCTAAATCTTTCATGTTGCCTTGGTGAGAGGTGTCTCTTCTTCAGTAATGAAAGATTATGGCAAAACAAAAAGAATGTGTTTATCATGCCAATCATCTCTCAAAGAAAATTTCCAAGCCCTCCTTACCCAATTAAGTTCCCAAAGTGTTTTTATAGTTTTCTTAGATTTCTAGTGTTTTATATGAAATCCCTGGAGAAGATTTCATCTCCCAACTAATTTGCAGTTCTAAATGTGTTTTGCAGTTTGATACGTTTACCCTTCGTAACATGTTTCTCAATATGTCTGGTTAACTATTTCAATGATATGCCCAACTAACACGCCATTAGCAAAGTTGGGCCAAATAAAATTAATTTAAAAATATATGAAAATAACTGTGTGAAAATTGGCTAAAAAAACACTCAAATATGTACAAACATTAATTTTTATATAAACTTCCAGAAATAACAAAACCTGAAAACTGAGCCTAGTAATAGTTAGTGATGGGAGTGTGACATGACAAATTATGGGCATTTAGGTCTTTTGTTTAGATATAATTATTCAATACCATTAACACAAATTTACATATTTTAATTGGAATTTTATAGAATAAACTAGGAAACTAACTTTTGTTATGTAAATATGTAATATTAAGGAAATTTGTAATATAATATTGTGAAACCATATCACTCTAAGAGGCTAAGACCATTATACAACATCCAAGTGCTCTAACATTTTTGAAAACCCAAGCTGGGGTCATGTGTAGACATCCCTTCCCTCCCTCCGTTCTTAATTAGCAATATGTTGCCGAGTGGGAGGACATCTACTACACATGAAACACAATCTCAGGATTCAAAGAATCAGTTCATATATGAGAAGCTCTGTAAAAAAATTGAAACGATTCTCACGAAGTGTTCTACAATTAAAATAAAAAATGTAGAGAGCATGAGATGATAATAAATAAGGAAGGAATATCTATAAACACTTGAAATTGGATATGAAAGCAGAAATGACTACCAGAAGCTCCTATCCGATTAAGATAAATCAATGTAGCAATCACCATCCCAGTTGTAGTTCGTCCTCGCCCCATTTGACAATTAAAAATTATCTGTGTCTTTATATCAGCTTGAGAAATTCTATGAACCTAAAAATTAAAAAGAAAAAACAGAAACAGAGAAAGTCGGTGAAAAATCTGCGGATGTATTACAAAATTATTTGGAAAGCTGTATATATCCCATAATTGCGTTGCAATAATAACCACAAGCTAAAAAACTATACAAACGATCAAAATGGTGCAACATGTCAAATGAACATCACTCTATCTGCAAATGCTAAAGTACTTTAAAGTTGAACGCCAATTTTGTGCCCTCACTGAAAAATTTAAGAAACGGATTTGAGTAACCTTATTCCTTTCAAGTTTCAACCGATAACTGGCATACATCTGACCATATTCTTTTGTAGTTGAAACAAAGTTGAAGCAGATAGGTTTGTCTATTAAAATTTAAAAAGGCTCTAAAGTATATTAAAGATAAATTAACTCTTAGAACTTCTGGTAAGTAGCCCAGGATAGTTTGGTCTTATTTAAGTGCCTAGATATTTCATATTTAGAAAACAGAAATTTATGGTTAATCTGCGTGGAAGGATGAGAAAATTTAGCAAAAATACTTGGTAAAGATGTACTAATTGTTGTAGTCATAGAAACCAAGAGTTTGTGATGTTTCTGCACCAATTGGTGGGTAGATAATGAGTAAACTTACAAGGGACTGTAAAGGATAAATTACAAATGTAGCATATATTTACCAGTACTAGGTGTAATGAAATTTTCCAGGCTGTGCTGTTTTCTCTCAACTGTATTCTATTTTTGCTTTCTTTTTCTATTTACTTCTCTTTCTTGATACAAATTCTAAAACCAACATGCAAATGATCTATCATTTGCCACATGCATCAGTGATTAATAATCACCTTTCCCCTCCCAAGGATTCCACTGTAAGCCAAACCATGCGCTGTTGTCCAGGAGAAAAACACAACCCCCTTCCCTTGACAAAGTCAAAACACAGCCTAATCCTCAAATTCTCAATCCTAGAACAACCTCGCATGATAAGATTCCACAATCCACAGTTCCAATCCATACCATGCAATCTCCGACCTTCGAGTTTGCTAAAATCTTCAAATGTATAAATTTCCTTGAGTATCAGAATTAGTGAGGGTTACATTCTATAACCCTTTACCTGCAAAACGGGTTCAACAGATTCAAACCCACAGGGTCTATAGGTACGTCCCAGACTAGAACTGATGCATTGTAGTAATCTCGAACCTTTATTTGATGATGTAAAGAAATGATAGGTGTGCCATAGGGACCTTTACTATGGGAGAATGAAGACCATTATTTCACATTAAGTGTTTGACTTGCAAAATGGGTGTCATATAATGAACTCCATCTGTTTGCTTGGCTAATTGAGGAGAATAAAATGGAGTTTTTGCCAAAAATAAGGGAGCACATTTTCCATTCTCATTATTCCTTGTGAAATTTTTGGACAAATGTATCAAATTAAATAACTTATTTTCCATCATGCTCCCAATATAACATGAAACCAATTGCTATTTCTACATTTATAATACACACACTCTCCCCCGCCCCCGCCCCCGCCCCCCTTTGCAACACAAAGCAGATAGAGTCATAATTTCTTCAGTGAATTCCTGCCGCATCTGAGCTCCGTAGTCGATGAGGTTACCGCTGTTTTATTAGTCTCTCTTCTCAGCAAAACTAGACTCACTTTAGTTTCCTATTTAAGGTATTACAAAAAAAATATGAAGATATACTTCATATATACATATATATCGTATTTTTTTTCATTCTCATAATGCATGCATGAGGATGGATTTATTGATGATTTTGACCCAGTTATATAGCTCTTGTACTTGTATGTAAATATATTGTTTGATTGGATTATAGTGGAGTCATGCATGAAAGAAAATTGGAAGTGATTTTTTATTTTCTAATAATTAGATGCTATCTAGACTAATTTTAGTTGAGAATCCAGACACTATTGAAAAATTAACTTGTGAATCCATTGTTTCTCACCCATTTTCTTTATTTTTTTTGGTTCAAGCAAACGTAATTGTGGTACTATGCTTCTTTTTTTCTTCTTTTTGCTATGTGTGATATGAATGTTTTCTATACATGCATACACTTAAGTGCAATCTTCTAAATGCCTTTTAAAAAAGTTAAATGCTTCACTGTAAGTAAAGTTCTTTACGGATCAACTTTTTGTAATGCAAGTAAAGCAATTATGTCCAAATCTTCTAATGGCGCCAAGTTTTTGCATGTTTCTTGTTAATACTCCTGGTTTATCGAGTTTTCGGTTCATACTAGGGCATCAACTTTGTTACCACGTAAAACAGAGTTAAGAAACAAAAATCAAAAATTGGCTGATGTATAAGGTAATCATGCCTTTTATGTTAATTCTACAATATAACCATAGGGCTTAATTAGTTGTTCATTATCAAAAGTTGTAGCTAATTTTAGTTTGAAATTTTAGAAAAGAAATTTAATTATTTACTTTTAATTAGATTTATAATCTATCAAAGAAACTATAAATCAAATGTGTTGTCTTTATTCATTTATTTTTGATAAGTAATTTGATTTATTAGTTAATCTTTCATCATTTAGATTATTTAATAAATTAACATTAACCTTTTAATACCAGTAATGAGAATGAAAAGGGAAACTGTTTAAACTTTAAACCAAACAAAACCAATAATCATTATAACTTTTAAAGGCATCCCAGTAGACCAGTAATCAGCAAAAAAAGGAAAAGAAATTAATGAACAGGTACATGAAAAAAAAAACACAAAAATGTCATTATCAGCTATTCAGCACACATCTCCAGGTTGACCAAAAACAGAAAGGGAGGAAATGATGTTTATTGTCACTCATTATCACTGTCATTGTCATTCTCGTCACCTCATTTCATTCTTATTCTTCATTGTCATGCTCATCGTACCATGTCGACTCAAACATGGCCTATCTATCTGATTCAACCAAAAAACAATTATCCGAATACAATTCCAACCAATTTTGACTACATCTACTGAAGATCGAAATTCATATATCTGAGATGATATGACCAAATAAATGGTCAAATCTCAAAAAGTTATCAAAGAGGAAGTTTGAGAAGCTATGATCAAAACTCAAAAAATTACCTAGTTTTTCATACATTGAACTCACTTGAACATGCACCTTAATGCTAAACCAATTTTACCAATTGTGTCTCCTAAATCATTAGTACTCTCTCGCTTCTAAGTTCTAAACCCCATATAACGTAACATGACAAATTCAGACGAGAACTCTCAAGTATCAAAGACCCTGCATGAGCTAACTTTCTTGGGACCCTGGTGAAGGGTATGCTTGGCAAGTATGCATTGGAACTGCCTTGGATCTGCCTTCACCTAGCCTCAAATCCATAAGTCCTCTATCTGAAAGTGTATACTTGATATCCTAGACCCCCATGGCATACTACCCTCCCATAAAAATACTTGATGTCCTAGACCCCCATGGCATACTATCCTCCCACAAAAGTATGAGATATTATCTAAACTGAAAATTACCCATCAAACAGTATACCCTGAAACATTCTTAACAGCTTGAATATCATCAGCGACCGATCACAAACATGCATGCTAAAGTACAACTATGTCCAACTAAACTTTCATGCACAAAGTAAACAGAAAATACATGACTATTACCACTGAAAGATATCTAAAGGAATTATAAAGAAATTAAACTTAAATATTAATAACAAAAACTCAACCAGATTTAATCCAAGGAACTCACCAAAATGTCAAAGTCCTGCTCCTTTGGTGACTTTTCATCCGTTATAGGAACACGCTCATAGTCAACCAAATAACTTTTGTTTTGAAGTTCCAAATAAACCTACATTGAAAAACATTTAATATAGTTATTTTTTATCGTGTATGTATCCAATAATATCAAAATAACACAGCATATACCTCCAACGGTGTTTTCACCGAATCATGAGTCACTGGCTCCCACTGATCCACCATCTGACCATCCGGTAGTTCATCAGTTACAAGGATCTTATTTCCATACCTATTAATTCCGATATGAAAGCAATTTTTTGTTAAAGCAAAGAAAAAATACCCAACGGTCAAGACAAGTAACCACAAATATGGACAGCTCAACCAAACAAAATAAACAAGAAACGAAGGAGTATAAACACCTTGCAGCTTCTTGTAGGATATCTTCCTTTAGTCGATCCTCCATTTGTTCAACCCTAACCCTGTTGATACCCTAATTTAATATAAAATTTGAAATTAATTGAAAAGGTAACAGATAGAATCTCTAAATCCAAGAAGAAAGTGTAAACAGAAAAAAAACCATGAAGTCAAGCCTGTAAGATACAAATACAACAATTTGCAATATCAATACAGATTATAACATAGCCAATGAGTTCAGTGGCACATAACTGGGATGAAAAATATCAGGTTAATAAGAACAAGGAACTAGATATTGAGAGCAATAACAAATATGCAAATACCTTTGCAGACTAGACATTCAATCCTGAACCCCTTGTTCAATTTGTTTAATTACAAAAAGAATAAAGAAGGAATAAGATTTATTAGAAAAGAGAGAAACAAAGATGACAAGAATCCTCCAATAAAACAAGTGGCATAAATACAAATCCCTAACATAGGACTGCCCTCCAATTCTATGCAAATTAGAACTAGCAATCCCCCACAAGCACTTTGGTTAAAGCCCAAAACAAATCTAAAAAGTGATCTATCCCAAAATAAATAAGAGAGCAAAAGATTGACAATGAATACATGCACATACATTACAGTTCAACGAATAACAAAACAATCACACCTCCCACCTCCTAAGAATCTCACCATCCTTTCTCCCCCTTTAAGCCATAACAAGGAAGGCCTCAACAGTCCAAGGCATGCCCAACTCTCCTAATACACCCCATATACGGAACAAAAAAGCTGCCATCTGCCACCACATCACACCAATGTCCGGAGACATGTCTTTGTAAGGGGTGCAACTCTAAAAAAATTCACCAGTATTGAGTTTATCTAGAATCAATGGCCATACAAAATCTCTAATCTTTGAAGGAGCCTTCACATTCTTCAAATAAAAGAAGCCAAAAGAAATCAATCAAGAGGACGCCTCTCCAAAATGTAACTGAAAAAGGACCTACATGAAAAACACTAAGATGAATGTCGAGACCAATATCGTTTATTAGGAGAAGAAGAGAATGGGCAAAAATCAGACAGGAGTATGAAAAAAGCCAAGTCCTTCACCCTTATCATTTAAAGTGAGAAAGAAGTGAAAAGAGTTATTAGGACAAAAGGCATGTAGCCATTGAGGATTTATTTCGAGAAAACGGATAGTAAAAACGGAGGAAGACAACATAGAAAGGAGGATCACCCAACCAAACATCCTCCCAAAATTAATTAAACCGCTCATCCTCCACCAAAAAATATGGGATGGCCGTGAGATATAAACTTTGAAGGGTTAGGCTAAGTGATAAAATACTTCAAAACATGCCAACAATCCCTCTAGAGACCAAGTTTTCTCTTAATCATGCTATTCCAGAGAGATATAGGTTCTCAAACACTTATGTGCTAAGGAAACATTTTTGGACTCCAAATTCCAAGACCTAAACCTCCTTCCTTTTGACGACGACGCGTTAAGTTACAGCTAAGCATATGATCCTACTTTCCTTTGCATGCTCGGCCCAAAGAAAACAACACAAGCTTCTCAGTAGTATCTTTCAACACACAAGAACTTGATCAAATAAAGAAACTAAAAGGAATACACCAAAGCTGGGCTGGAGCAAATTAATCCTACTCCCAAGAGAAAAATGAAAATGAAAAAACCCTTTGCAACAAATTGGTCTACTATGGTTAAACTCAACAACTGGATCACAAAGGAACTAAGATTCAGAATTACTTCCAAAAGGAACTTCAAGACACTGCTCTTCACAACCTATTAAAGACTAAAGATTCCTAACTATCTAGAGAATATATTTCAATAACATAAGACAACTCAAACACTGAATCTTATAAAAGCAATTCTCATTTTCAAAGAACAAGGCTATGAATCATGCAACTTATATGAATATAACAAGGAAAAGTAAATACAACTGTTTAACATCACGATTCGTTCCATATATCAACACACCGTGTATTCCAAATTGGAGAAGGGACTCTCCACCTCACGTAGTACAAAAGGGCGCCCATTAATATATACCACCTGTTTGTAAAGAAAAAAAAAATTAAAGGAACGGCAAACAAAGTGAACACATATTTTTCCCGTCAGTAAAGTCAAAAGGTTGAAAAGATGTTTCTCAAAAGAATCTTAAAATGCTAGGCAAGTTGTACCCTGCCAAAAGAAAAAATTGAAGCCATCAAAATAAGAACACCATCACCCAATTGTTGACCAAACTAATGCACGGTGGTGGGAGGGTGGACTAAATTAAACCTTAGCAACTAGTCTTCTTCTCCTACAGAAGATTCACATAAATAAATTACTTAATTGCTAGGAAACTAGCCCTCAATATAACCTTGTTGTGTTATGTAAATTTTTTGTATGCCTTATAAAGTATTTTATGTTTCTCTCAAATAAAAAGTTGGAAAATTTTTAGCTACTGCCTGGTATATTTTGCATTTGTGAGATAACTCTCTATTGACAGTCACTTGACTCTCTTGAATAAATTCTTAAGGCTACTGACTATCATTTTTTATGTTTCAAGACTGTTAACCCAGTTTTCGGGGACAGATTTGCTTGCATGGGGAGGGGAGGGGAGGGGGGGGCAAGATTATGTCCTATGTAAAGTTGGAAAAGTAAACAACAGCAATACTTCTTTAATAGATTGAGAGTGGCAGAGAAAGCGGGAGGGCAAGCGGGCGGGGGGACCCCTTTCAACAATGGAGAGTGGTGGCTATTGCATCTTCAAGTCATTGTCTAAAGAGAGGGATAATGCACGTGTACTTGGGTTTGAGAAATCATAGTGATCAAGCATCAAGGATATCTGAGTAATGGCATTTATGGCACAGGGATGACATTGGTGGAGCAGGACTCTGCTGCTGCATATTCATTTAGTTTCCTAGATGACATGAAAGGGAGATATTTTATAGCGCAAATGTCTACATGTATCATTTCCCGCAAATTCTTTTTTTATAATTAAACCCATTCTGGACAGATGCCAATTGAAGAGCCGACAGCTCATATTCCATAACAGTCAGGACACATGTTAGATGTGCCAGGATATGTGATTTGGGGCTTATGACATGAACCAGGCATATTACTGCATTCACATGAAGTTGTGAGATAGTGATATACAAAAGGTGCAGAGCTTTTGTAACTATCATCACCAGGTTGTTGGTGACATTTTCGTTAATGTAAAGTGTGACAAATGACTGACATAACTAATCCTACTTGTGCTAGAATGACATTGAAGTAATAAAAAATTATTGTGGCAAAAAATATAGTGCTTGTTTTATTCTCAAATATATGGTGCCTTATCCATAAAATATGACTTGCATAGTGCTTCGATGATAGTTATTTAATAAACAAGTTGATAAGTCTGTACCGGTTCCTCACGAAGATTAATCCAGAGGACTTGTGTTTGCTTCCCATCCATTTGAGCCCCAATGTGGTCAAGAACATTTCGTATGCCATCAGTGGTTGGAATTGCAACACCATGGACATGCAAGGAATCAGCCTATTTATATTCAAGGACGAAAAGGTTAAGGAAGTCAATCATAGATAAAGAAATTCACTGTCCTTACCTCTCTAGACAAAGAAGATCTTCTTATAGCAACACTTGTATTAAAGGTACCACATAAGCAAATTGAAATGCAAGTTCAACAAATTCTGAACTGTCTATGTGAGTTAATTTCTTGTTTCTGATAGTTATAACTATTAGCGGGTTGTTTTTCATTGAGAAATTTGTTCCACAGATATCATTGGAGGCGCTCTATCCTCCTCTTCGCCTCTTGTTTTTTCCTTTCTCTCATAGTAAACCCTTTTTATCTGAAGAAGGAAATATTCTGATTCCAAAGCTTATCATTCAAATACATATATAATCATATATAACTGCTAATGACACTTGCATTTGGCTAAAACTTCCTACAGATTACCATCAAGAGGGATAACATTATCTAAAATGGATAAATCACTGATTCAAGAAATATTAGAAACAGTACTAATTGCCCATTTAGTGAAGTGGTGTGGTGGCCTAAAAGCACTTTTAATTTGAAAAATCGCTTTAAGTGTGCTAGACTGCTAGGTAACATAACAAAGCACTTTAAGCAACAGAACTTTCGGGTAAATAAATTCCCTTTAGAAACAAAAATATGTTGCTTTTGAAACTGCCTCAGTAAACATACCAAAGCATATTTATAGAGTCCATTCAATTTACCAACTGCCATTGACTTTTTCAATCAACATAAAGCTTTACAGATAAAAGAACATCAATCACCGCATTGCTTTGCCAAACGAGCACTACATCTCAAAAGCGGAAATGAGAATACTGTCATATGTGAGACGCAGACTAATCAAGGTCCATGCACCACAAGAAAGTATGGATATCACATTACATAAGCATGCTGGATTAAACCTCATGTGTGCAATGCAAAAAATTGTAGCAATTAGATTTAATTAACAAGTAGTCTAAAAACAGCCCCAATAAGCTCAGAAAGGAATTCAGTTCATAAAAGATCTCTTGCAAGTAATTTATTGTCCAACAAATGACAGTAATTGCTACTTATTGGGCATTGACAGGAGGAGCAGCTAAAGAACATGAAATCAATTGACAAATCAAGTTGCAAAACGGGATGGATAAAAATTTAAGGCTGATAAATTAAAGGGATAACCAGAAATAGAAAGAAATCTTAAAAAAAATCAATATGGAACGAAAATAATACTATATTAATTTGAAAGGAAATGAAAGCGGCAAAGAAAGAAAGAAATGAGTGTGGGTTTGGGTTCATGGGTCCAAATATACCTGTCGGTAATTTGGGGCCCCTTCAATGTGAGGAGATAAGCGTTTATTGTGGCAGCCAGGAAAATGGTCACTCTTGAGAATGGTCTTCTTCCCCAGCACCGATCCATCTCTTTGCTTCATCACCTGCTCCGGCTCCTTTGGTATCGACATCTCCCCCCTCTCTATCTATATATATACGTATATATGAAATTCCGGCTACTAAATCAGAGAAATAGTGTTGAACGAAGTGGAATTGGGATTAAGAAAAAAAAGGCAATGCCAGTCCAGAATAAAGACGGCAAAACCAAAAGGAAAGGGAAAACGAAAAGAACGAAGAGGAAGAAGAAGATGACTAGACGAGTGAAGGGACAGAAACGAAGTGATGGGGATAAACTGAAATTATTTTCTGCCAAAGGAATTTAATTAAATTTGTATCAGCGGTTTGGGTTTTTAACTTTTGAAGTAGAGCTCAATTCTTTCAATTTTCAGGATCTTTCGACTCTATCTATATCTATTACGAACACATAAAAATAAATATAGCATCACATATTACAGAATATAAGTGACATCCATAAATTTGTTATTGACATGGCCTATTTAATTTAATAATAAATTTAAAAATATCATCTATATAATATATGAACGGCATGTGATAGTAGTATTATTATATTTATAATTCTGTAAATACATACGCATATATATATATATAATCAAAAAATTATTTATAATAAATACATGTTATGAATTATAATAAGACAAATATCATCATTTTCGTTCATTATAATAATTAAACTTATGAGATTAAACTAAAAAAAATCGTCATTAGCTATTATTAATGGCGATGACCATTTTAGTGAAATAGCTCTAAAAATCAACAATAACAAGCTCCTAGTAGTTGTAGTAGCTATTGGAATAAAAATCAGAATTGGTATGATCTCCTTGTAAATCTATAGATCGGCCCCAAAATCAGAGTTTTTAAAGTTTGGGACGAAAATTGTTGTTATTCATCCACTCAATTGACATCAATTAATTCGTAACTAAAGTATATGCATCTCAGGTTGTGTTTGATAAATTTGAGAATTAAGATCTGAATGATTATGATGTCTTAATAAATTAAATCATCTGAATGGTTATGAGGTCTGAATCTAAAAAATTATTTGATAACAAAAAAGTAAGTTGTCTCTTAATGACACTATTTTACCATTTTAAAGGGTAAAATTTTATTTAATAATTTTAAATATTCAATTTAATAAAAATGAGTGCATAATATTGTTGAATATATTTATATAAAAAAAAATTATCAAAAAAATTTCATTAAGAGGTACCTCTTAATTATTAATATTTCATTTTCTGTCTTACCGATTAAGAGGCATTCAGAGGTAACAAAAAACAAAACAAACAGCATCATGCCTCTTAACGAATAAGAGGCAGTCTATTAAGAAGTAATCAGATGTAAACAACACTCTCTCTTCTTGTGGATGGGTATTGACATGCACAAAAAAACTTGAGAAATTATTATATGTAATAGACGTTTCGCTGCATCCATTTCAATAAGCTACCGATAGTAGTTGATAACGATTTTTCTATTTTAATTATAATTATTATTAATAGTATTTGTTCTATTATAATTATGTATTTATTTCGGATCATTTTTTATATATATACACTAGAAAAAATATATGTACATAATTGTGTAGTACACAGTCGGCCATGAGCGATATTTTTTAGGCTATACCGTCGTCATAGCTATTATGAGCTATGGCGACAGGTAAACGTCATCCTAGTCCCAAAAAATCATTGTCATAGTCCGATTGTATAATACATAACTGTGTATATATATTTTTCTCATATATATATATATATATATATATATATATATATATAGTCCGGATCAGGTCCGGATTCCCGGATTTTATTAAAATACGGATTTTTTTTAAAACAACTCAAAAAAAAATTTAATATTGTATGGAACTGTAATTTTTCTATAATACAGTGTTTTAGGTGTGATTTTAATGCATATAACAAAATATGTCTGTACAGACTGTTTTGTATACAGTGTTAGTTGTTTTAAAAATAAAAAAAAATAAAAAATAGGATCCGGATTTTAATCATGTCCGATTCCGGACTCCCGAACCTTATCCTCATTCTATATATATAATATATATAAATGGCTGGGCAAAACAGATAAACCCTAACGAGGCTAACCGTACTTGACACTGCCAACGTGAAAATCGTGAGCTGGCCCTTCTGCTTTGCTTCATACACAACCGCCCATTAGAAGCCGCCTCATGGAAAGATACTCCTTGTGTTGATACTTGATAAAAAATATATATATACACTAAGGTGGTGTTTGATAAATTTTAGTGTTAAGACCTGAACAGTTTAAACGACTGAATAATATAGAGTATCTTAATAGAATTGTATCTGAATGAAAAAATATTGTTTAATGATTATTTTTTTCAAAATGTCTGAATAAAAATATTTTATCATTTTAGCCTTCTAAACAAAACTATAAAATAAAATAAAAAAACAAAACAAAACATTTTATTCTTCATCTACCCCCCCTCCCCGCCGCCCCCCTCCCCAACGGCCCTCTTCCCCCTCCACTACTCCGGCCCCCGTCCCTCCCCTCCCCTCCCCTGCTCCGGCCCCCTCCCCTCCCCTCCCCTCCCCTCCCCTCCTTTCCCTTGCTCCGGCCCCCGCCCCTCCCCTCTCATTTTCCACCTATACTATGTCTAGACCTGACAAAATTGGCCTAGGCCTGCGGGCTGGGCCGGGCTGGCCCGTAAAAATTGGGCTTTGGGCTTAACTTTTTTAGTCCATAAAAATTTGGGCGTTTTTTGCCCGGCCCGTGGCCCGTGAATTTTTTTTTTTTAAAAATAAAATTTTGCTACTTGTAGGGCTTGAACACAAGACTTGTAAGTAAATAAATAAGAGTTCAAACCAGCTAAGCTACAACAACTATTTGTTTTTAATGCAATCTTCAATAAATTTTAACTATATTTAAAAATTATAATTAAGATATATAGTTAATATAGGTAATTAATTAATAATACTAATTTATAATACTATTAAAATTTTAATTGATTGAGATATGTAGTTAATAATTTCAAAGTATAAAACTATTAGACTAACAATTATTAGTTTAAGTTAGATAATATAATTATAAAAATTTAAAATTATCTATATATTAGTATTAATTATAATATTTATTATTTTTAAAAGTTAAATAAATTATATTAATTTTAAAGAATCAAATTTGATTATATACTTTGAATTACTAGCAATATATAATCCGAATCAACCACTAATTTTTTAGATTACAACTTTACAAGTTCAAAATCTATACACAATAATATAGATAATTTTATCCCTTAATTATGCAATCCCCTTACTTATTGTAGTACATTTGGAAAGTAAATCAATCATTATCCCTTAATTATGCATTCCCCCTACTTATTTGGAAAGTAAATCAATTATTATCCCAAAATATGCCTTTAATATCTAAAATTATAATACTATTAAAATTTTAATTGATTGAGATATGTAGTTAATTTAAGTAATTAAAATTATTATTATTACTATTTTTGGTGTATCAAGATTTTGCAAAAAAAAAAAAGGAAAAAGCCCGACGGCCGGCCCGGCCTGCCCAACCCGGGCCACGGGCCTCACTTTTTCAGCCCGCCAAAACCCGGGCCGTTTTTAGCCCGGCCCGTTTTTGGCCCGCCCGCGTTCGACCCGGCCCGGGCCCGCCCGCCCGTTTGCCAGGTGCAACTATGTCCCCGGTGTAAGACCCCAACTTATTAATGAATAAAATCAAATTTTCTCTAAATATTATTGTGAATAATAAGGGGCTAATTTGATATAATACTTTGGTTATGGGTGAAATGTGCAAATTTTGCAAAATAAGCAAGTGGTTATAAAATATTCATTTTGTCGGGGAATATTCGTTTGGTCGTGGAATATTCTTGCTGTCGGGGAATATTCGTACGACGGCGCAGCCTTGTATGGGCCCCATAACGAAAAGCGATTGGATGAAGAAAATGACAAGTATAAGTTATTTATAAATAACGGCGTAGTTGTTACCGTTAATACTGTTGGAATACCCGGTGATTAAAATACAGTAGCACACGGTATTGCACCAATTATTAATTCTTACGTAAGAAGGCACTACTCAATAATTGTTACAGTAGTTATTGTTCAATATTTTATTTTATTGATTCAATAATTGTTGCATTGATATTTTATATTATTGTTATTTCAATAATTGTTGCTGCACAGTATTTTCCATTATCAGATCAATAATTCATATTATTTGAATAATATTATTATATAACATTATTGTCAATGTCTAGAAAGTTCTGTCTAAGGAGAGGTTTGGTCATCTAATTGCGCGCCAGTAAGGAGAAATCCTTATTGGAAAGCCCCCTCTTTCTTGAGAACGGCCTGGTTGTCATAAATGTGATTCTGTAATATTATTTGTGAATAATTAATTATTGATTCATATGATAAGGAAATATTTATTTTATGTGGATATAAATGAGGGATATATTTTTGTGGTTAAAAATGAAGGAGTTAATGTTGAGGTGTTTTATCAGTATTTTTATCGAAATGGAGGTATTAAAAATCAAATCAGGGTTTTTGAGAAATATTGCGGGTGTTATAATTTTTAATCCGACCGTTGGATCGTGGTAATTTTTGGATATGTTATACATATATAAGTTGAGTATATGTCCACAAATTTTGAACCGTTAAAAATGAACGTATGATTTATTATGAATTTTACGAGATGACTGGTTCAGAAATTGTTGAATTTTCGGAGTTTATCATTTTGATGGAAAATTCTAGAATTGGTGGGCCCCACTTGTGGTTGGTGAAGAAATGTGCTGAATTATATTTCAAATGTGGTGGGTGGGAATAGTAGCAGGTAAAGCCATCAGGTTGCAGGTCAAACCTACTAAAATTTTCCTATAAATAGAGGGCTAAGTTAGAATTGAAAATCACACCAGAAACAAGTTTTCTCTCTTTCTCTCTCTAGATTATTGAGTGTATTTTGTGAGTATTTAGATACTTTGAGAGTTTCTATTCATCAGAACAATTTTCTTTCAGCCTTATACCGGTATTCCGACCAGAAGTACTGATATCTTGAGGTAAGGGATATTATTTTCTTCTTAATGATATTATTTTCTTCAATATCATTATGCTGAAATATTGATATGAGTTTTTATCAAATTTAGAACTTTTTGTGTCGGGGTTACTATTCACGTATACGGCACTATTCACGTATACGGTATTATTCACGAATACGGCACTATTCACCGAAAAATAAAATTTTTTCTTTTTGTCCAAGATGTCTATTATGGTTACTATCTTTGATTGTATCCATGTTTTGATCTTTATTTTTGAATTCTGCTTCACAATTGATTATTATGAAGTATTATTGATCTTGGATAAACTGTTATACGAATCCTTAATAATTGTCCTTCTGTCTCATTGGATTCGTTCTCTTTAAGATATTTTTCATCATCCTCAGTCCTAAATGATGATATTACTGAATATCTTTGGCCTGTAGTGCAAAGATGTATGATTACTTGATGAATATCTTTGGCCTGTAGTGCAAAGATGAACAGGTGTTGAGATGAACATGACTGACAGGTGATACAAATGAATATCTTTGGCCTGTAGTGCAAAGATGAATATTTGGATAAAGATGATTATTAATTGATGTTACAGGGATAAAATATTGATGATGGACTTTTAAATCTTAGAAGATAGTAGAATTCTTTCTCTACTTGACTCTTCTAATGGTTTGTTGTTTCCGCTGCAGTTGTTGATCTAAAACTTGTTGTCGATTATATTCTATCAGATTTTTCCCTGTTGAAGACTAACGATAATTTGTTTGTATATTATCTTAGTCATAATATTCTTTACTGGGCTAGTTGAGCTCACCCTTTTCCTTTTTGTTCCATTTTTCTTCTCAGGAGGTGAGAACATAGCAGGATCTAGTCGGGGTATGGAGTGATGGTTCTAGAAAGATGTTTTAGCAGTCCTCACTATTTCTGTAAAATAGTGTTTAAATAATTGTAATGAGGATTTATTTGAGTGTGGATATTGTCTAGAAGACAATATTTGTATTTAAACTCACAGTATGTGTTGTTGTATTTTGCACGACATTTGTATTATTGAAGTTGTAGTTTGCTTTCTGTACCATGTATTTGGCGACTCAGAATGGGTGTTGTATACCTATTTTGGGGGCGTCACAGTTGGTATCAGAGCTTAGGGATATGATCCCTGGCTGAGATGTGAGACAAGAACTAGGAGGGGAGAGACGGGGAATTCCTTCACTAGTATGACTTGACTAAGTTTATTTGGTGTTTATTTGGTCGGTCAGAGTATAGGGATAATATATGACATGACTATTAACCCTTGTTTTATGGCAGTATTTAAGAATGGCAGCTGAGAACGTTAATAATGGAGTAAATCAGACCGTGGAGACACCTTTGATCACCACCCAGGGGAACGTGCAACAGGAAGGCAATATTCCTCCTTTAAACAACGTTACCGAGCAAACGATGAATGATGGAATGTTTAGGAGCTTTTTGCAGTTCATGCAAAATCAGACGAGGGAGACTCGTGTGCAGAATACGGGTGAAAATGATAAAGCGCGGTTTGTCACAGCTAAGCAGTTCAAAGAATTGGGACCACCAGAATTTAAGGGAAAGCCGGATCCGATCATGGCGGAAACGTGGGTCAAGCAAATTACCAAGATATTCGATGTCTTGGGATGCACGGAGGAACAAAAGGTTCCATTCGCCACCTTTATGTTCCGCGGTGAGGCAGACTACTGGTGGGAGTCTGTGAAGCGTACCCAGCCTGACGCACTCAACATGTCCTGGGAAACATTTCAAAAACTGTTTAATGACAAGTACTTTCCTGAAAGTATTCGTTATATGAAGGAGGTAGAGTTTATCAGACTGGAACAAAACAACATGACGGTGTCCCAGTACGAGGCGAAGTTTACAGAGTTATCCAGGTTTGCACCTCATTTGGTCGAAAATGAGGAACGAATGACAAGGATGTTTCTGAGAGGTCTAAAACCCGAGATTCGACAATATCTTATCTCTCATAAATTTTCTTTATATTCAGATGTTGTAAATAGGGCTCAATTATTAGAGCGAGATAATGAGTATGTGCAACCGAGGGACCACAACCAGGGTCATACCTGTGGCGGCAGTCATCGAAGCAATGAAAACCAGCAGGGAGGAAAATATTCGGACAAAAGCGGTAACCACTCTGGTGGTAATCGTGGTCGTGATAATAGAAGGAGCGAGACGGGAGGAGATTTCAAGAAGAGAAGGTACAACAATGATAATGTGAAGACGTCAGCACAAACATCAACTGTTTCTAGGGGAGGAGAACGACCACCGGTCGTATGTTACAAATGTGGGAAAGAGGGACATATCAGCCCAAACTGCCCACAACAATCCAAGGTATGTTATAACTGTGGAAAGGAGGGTCATATATGTAACGACCCCAAAATAGGTCCATTCCATCCAACCTATTCTGAGTCGCTAAATACATGGTACAGAAAATAACTATAACTTTATTACAACAATTGTTGTGCAAAATACAACAACACATATACTGTGAGTTTGGATACAAATATATACCAAATGTGACTCATGTCCCAACCGTGGACAGTACCTCACAGTGGCACCTTACATAAAGGTATAGTCAAAGACTGTTTTAAAAATTAGAATCTTTGAAAAGTGCTTAAGGAAACATTCGTACATGGGAGGCCACGCGTCTAGGTTATGATAGATATCATATGGCCACAGAATTATCCTTGGTTGACCCAATAGACCCCAAAAAAAATGAGAAAAGATTACTATCATATTCTTCCCAATGGTGAGTCTTCTCTTGACTTATCATTATCTCCACTGTCTCTAATTGAGAATTATACTTCAAACAAACACCAAGATTATATAGGTAGTGCTCGTAGATATACTCAGTAAGTGGATGAGCACAACCCTGTCTTATGATGACACGAGGTTGTATGTCATTAGACATCTTGTATGATAGTGACAAAACACCCTTCCAACGTTGGGTTCGCCTCACCCTATTTTCTTCACCAAATATAACTACTAAATGATGACCACCGTTCTATTCTCTTGTTACCCCCGCTCGACCCAGCTACACTCTTATTACCTGAAAGGAATTGTGAAGCAAAAGGGTGAGCACAACTAGCTCAGTAAAGAATATCATGACTAAAGATAAATAAATTATCAATAGTCTTCATCAATAATAAATCAGAGATTTAGAACATATGGTAGATGATAAAAAATTTCAACCATAGTTGCAGCGGAACATGCAATCCATTAGAAGAGTCAAATAGACTATAAAGTCTATTATCTTCTCCATGTTAAAAATCCATCAACAATGTTTTATCCATGTAACCTCACTCAACAGTTCCTTTCCACAATCATATGAATAACTCATAATCATAATTGTGACTATAAATTTTTCTTCGCACCCAGGACGAAGAATATTTTCATCACCTGTCTTTACCTGAAACATCAAAGATCATGGTTATACCAAATCACAGTTCCTGTTTATAATCATACTAACAAATCCATCTTTGCACTACGGGCCAAAGATATTCATCAACAAACCATCTTTGCACTACGGGCCAAAGATATTCAACAACAGTTCATATTTGCACTACAGGCCAAAGATATTCATCAACAAACCATCTTTGCACTACGGGCCAAAGATATTCAACAACAATTCATCTTTGCACTACAGACCAAAGATATTCATCAACAGGCCATCTTTGCACTACATGCCAAAGATATTCATCAACAATTCATATTTGCACTACAGGCCAAATATATTCATATCTCAAAGAAATATATAATCATTTCAGAATTTATATAAACAATAATTATAACCATGTTGATCAATTCACCTTTGCACTTAAGCTTAAGATATTCAATTATAAATTCAATGGTCATGATCATACCAGTCACAATTCAACTTTGCACTACAGGCCAAAGAGAACCCTAGTCATGATCATACCAATAATCTACCCATCTTTACACTCCAGTGAAAGAGAATTTCAACATCAGGGTTATAAAAATGTTATATATGATGATAAAAATAATATGATCAACATATAGTTTTAATCTCAAGAGTAATATTCGTAACTCATGAATAGTAAATCGTGAATAGTAACTCATGAATAGTAATCCCGACACAAAAGATAGAAATTCCACAATAAAATATATACCAATATTTCGGTATAATGATATTGAAAGAATAACATTTCATAAATTTATAAACAATTTATTTTAATTGTTTACACTTTACTAATTAATGCATTTAATCATCATAAAATGCCAACTCTTACAATTTCATCATCAATAATCAAAACCCTCATAAAAAATCTGCATATACCTCATATAGGATTCTCAAGTCATAAAATCCTATTTTCCAATTTTCTTACTTCACAAAACATATTTAATTCATTTACTCATAACTAGACCATTTTTATGAAAAATACCAAATCAGTCCCAAAAGTATTTCTTTTCTGAGATTTAGCATAATATAGTCCCATAGCGAACATATATTTTTCTCAGAATTTTTAAAAGTCATTTACTATTTTTCATATGGCCAAAACAATCGAATATTTAGACATTTATCAAAAATTGTACTTTTGTCTAAAAATTCTGAAATTTACAGAGTATACTTCTATCATATACATGTACTCCCAATAAAAATTTCATTAATTTTGGAGTTAACCGCAAGGAATTATAAGCGGTTACTTTTAAAATAGTCTTTTCCCGTAAAATTCATAACTCTTAATCTATACATCCAAAAATCACCATTTTTGGGCACAATCAATAAAACTCATCAAAATATCATTTCAAATTTTTCCAGAATTTTTGAAGATCAGAAAAATTACGAAACTGAAAATCATAACAACCTTTAAAATCCCTTAATATCCCTTACCTCAAAAGAGCAGTACTTCTGATCGGTATGCAAAGCCGAAGGAAACTTGCACTGAATAGCAACTCTCAAAGTATCTAAATACTCACAAAATATGCTTCATAATATAAAGAGAGAAAGAGAGAAAGCTTATGTTTTTGGTGTGATTTTCAATTCTAACTTGCTACTATTCCCACCCACCACATTTGAAATATAATTCAGCACATTTCTTCACCAACCACAAGTGGAGCCCACCAATTCTAGAATTTTCTACCAAAATGATAAACTCCGAAAATTCAACAATTTCTGAACCAGTCATCTCGTAAAATTCATAATAAATCATACGTTCATTTTTAACGGTTCAAAATTTGTGGGCATATACTCAACTTATATATGTATAACATATCCAAAAATTACCACGATCCAACGGTCGGATTAAAAATTATAACTCCCGCAAAATATCTCAAAAACCCTGATTTTTAATACCTCCATTCCGACAAAAATACGGATAAAAACCTCAACATTAACTCCTTCATTTTTAACCACAAAAATCTATCCCTCGTTTATATCCACATAAAATAAATATTTCCTTATCATATGAATCAATAATTAATTATTCACAAATAATATTACAGAATCACATTTATGACAACCAGGTCGTTCCCAGGAAAGAGGGGGCTTTCCAATAAGGATTTCTCCTTACTAGCGCGCAATTAGATGACCAAACCTCTCCTTAAACAGAACTTTCTAGACATTGTCAATAATGTTATCTAATAATATTATTCAAATAATATGAATTATTGATCTGATAATAGAAAATACTGTACAGCAACAATTATTGAAACAAAAATAATATAAAATATCAACGCAGCAATTATTGAATCAATAAAGTAAAATATTGAACAGTAATTACTGTAACAATTATTGAGTAGTGCCTTCTTACGTAAGAATCAATAATTTTAAAAATACTGTGCAATACCGTGTGCTACTGTGCAATAACGCGTATTACTGTATTTTAACCACCGGGTATTCCAACAGTGTTAACGGTAACAACTACGCCGTTATTTGTAAAAACTCAAATTTGTCGTTTTCTTCACCCGACAGTTATTCTGTTATGGGGCCCACAAATGGCTGCGCCGTCGTACGAATATTCCCCGACAGAAAGAATATTCTACGACCAAACGAATATTCCCCGACAACAATGATTATTTTATAACCACTTGCTTATTTTGAAAAAAAATCATATTTCACTCATAACTTTAAACTTTTATCAATTTAACCATTTACTGAATAGTAATTATAAGAAACATTGAATACTTTTATTTCATAAAATTCGGGGTCTTACAATATAGCTCGAGAGTGTTCTGTAGCAAAACTAAGTTCAGCGGGGATGGTGACTCTAAAAGCTGTCCCGGATAAGTCGAAATCAGCGGTTCCTGGAAGGGCGTTTTTCGTTACTGGCCAAAACGCGAGAAACCCGAACGAGGTGATCACGGGTAAGCTAATCTTGAATTCTTGCGAAGTTTATACTTTACTAGATACCGGTTCTACCCATTCTTTTATCTCTCCTGCTTGTGCTCAACGTTTAAACTTGACTCCGGAGAAATTAGACTTTAACTTATCTGTTGAAACTCCGTTGGGTGAAACCTTCGTTACATCTACAGTTTATAAATCTTGCATGATCCAAGTTGGTATTATCACATTACCTGTTGATCTTATCTCTTTAAAGATACTTGCTTTTGATGTGATTTTAGGAATTGATTGGTTAACAACTCATCATGCTAAAATTGATTGTTTTCGTAAGGTTGTTAGTTTTCATATTCCTAACCAACCTGTCATACGAATTCAAACTACTAAACCACTAAAATCAGTCACTGTCATATCGAGCCACAAAGCTATTCGTTTATTGAAAAACGGATGTCAAGCTTTCATAGCCCATGTAATGGATTTGAACAAAGACAAGTCAGATTTGAATAATATTTCTATTGTTAGAGAATTTCCCGATGTATTTCCTGAAGAACTTCCTGGTCTACCCCCATAACGTGAAGTTGAATTCTTTATTGACCTTGAACCCGGTACAAAGCCCATTTCTAAAACTCCATATCGAATGTCTCCTATTGAACTTCAGGAGTTAAAAGTCCAACTACAGGAGTTGTTGGACATCGGTTTTATTCGTCCTAGTACGTCTCCTTGGGGTGCTCCTGTTTTATTCGTAAAGAAGAAAGACGGGAGTATGCGACTTTGTATCGACTATCGAGAATTGAATCATGTCACTATCAAGAATAGGTATCCGCTACCTCGCATTGATGACCTGTTCGACCAGTTACAAGGAACACAATTCTTTTCAAAGATCGACCTTCGTTCTGGATATCATCAGCTGAAGATTAAAACTGAGGATATTCCAAAGACTGCCTTCAGAACTCGGTACGGGCATTATGAATTCTTAGTAATGTCTTTTGGATTGACTAATGCTCCTGCTGCCTTCATGGATATGATGAACCGTTTATTCAAAGAATATTTGGATCAGTTCGTTGTTGTCTTTATTGATGACATCCTCATCTATTCCAAAAGCCGTGAAGATCATGAGCGCCATTTGAAGCTGGTACTGCAAAGGCTTCGTGAAAATAAGCTATATGCCAAATTGAAGAAATGCGAGTTCTGGCTTGAGGAAGTAGCATTCCTTGGGCACGTAGTGTCAAAACATGGAGTATCTGTCGACCCGGCGAAGATTGAAGCCATACAAAGTTGGGAGCAACCGAAGTCGGTAACCGAAGTACGTAGCTTTCTAGGCTTAGCTGGTTATTATCGGAGATTTGTGGAAGGATTTTCTCGAATCGCTACTCCGTTAACTCAGCTGACTCGGAAAGATACAAAATTTGTATGGAGTGAGGAATGCGAGAAGAGTTTCCAAGAACTCAAGAGGAGACTCATTTCGGCACCTGTTCTGACAATACCATTTGGTTCGGATGGATTTGTTATCTACAGCGATGCTTCAGGCAAAGGGTTAGGATGTGTTCTCATGCAACATGGGAAAGTCATAGCCTATGCCTCACGACAACTCAAAGAATATGAGAGGAATTATCCTACTCATGATTTGGAGTTGGCAGCAGTCGTTTTTGCATTGAAGATCTGGAGACACTACCTGTATGGGGAGAAAGTGGAGATCTATACAGATCATAAAAGCCTCAAATATTTCTTCACCCAAAAGGAACTCAACATGCGGCAGCGACGTTGGCTCGAGCTGTTGAAAGATTACGATCATATCATCCAATATCATCATGGAAAAACAAACGTAGTAGCTGACGCATTGAGTAGAAGATCATATGCGGGTACGAGTGCAATATTGTTAACACAAAGGCCCATTTTGTATGACTTACAAAGGATGGAGATAGAGATGAAGGCTCCAAGTACCCACATGATGATATCAAATATACGAGTAGAACCGACTTTAATCGATAAAGTTAAAGCTGCTCAAGCTACGGACATGGAGCTGATGCGTATGAAGAAGAAAGTGCAAGAAGGTGCTATTCCAGAAGCAAGAATCGATGAAGAATGAATACTTCGAGTCAACTCCAGACTTTGTGTTCCTAACGATTTTGACTTGAAGCATAGAATAATGATGGAGGCACACAACACACCGTTTGCAATCCATCTTGGGAGTACCAAAATGTATCACGATCTTCGACATACATTTTGGTGGAGCAATATGAAAAGAGAGATCGCGGAGTTTATCTCGAGGTGTTTAACTTGTCAACGTGTAAAGGCGGAGCATCAAGTGCCAAAGGGTCCATTGCAACCACTTGAGATCCCGAAATGGAAGTGGGAACACATTACTATGGATTTTGTTACGGGTCTTCCCAAGGTTTCTCAAGGCATAGATGCGATTTGGGTTATTGTTGATAGATTAACCAAATCCGCTCATTTCTTGCCGATACGTGAGACTTATTCCCTTGAACGTCTTGCTAGTATGTACGTGAACGAGATTGTGAGATTGCATGGCATGCCAGTATCCATAGTTTCGGATCGTGACCCAAGATTCACTTCACGATTTTGGGTTAGCTTGCAGAAAGCTATAGGCACGGATTTACGATTCAGTTCGGCATACCATCCTCAAACGGACGGACAATCAGAGAGGACTATTCAAACTCTTGAAGATCTATTAAGACTTTGTGTCCTAGATCTCAAAGGGAGTTGGGATAAGTACCTACCATTGGTGGAATTCTCCTACAACAACAGTTATCAGGCGAGCATAGGTGTGGCTCCATTCGAGGCGTTGTATGGAAGAAAATGTCGTTCTCCAGTATGCTGGGACGAGGTGGGTGAAGCAACATTGTTGGGACCAGAATTGGTACGCATTACTACAGAGAAGATCCAAACGATTCGACAACGTATACAAACGGCACAGGATCGACAAAAGAGTTATGCGGATCTTCATCGGAAGGACGTGGAATTTAATATTGGGGATCATGTATTGTTACGTGTTGCACCATGGAAGGGAGTTACAAGATTTGGGAAGAGAGGAAAGCTCAATCCAAGATTTGTTGGTCCATTTGAGATTCTTGAGCGAATAGGAAATGTGGCATATAGACTCGCATTACCTCCAAGCATGTCTCGTGTTCATAATGTTTTTCACATTTCTATGCTTCGTAAATATGTTAAAGACCCGAACCACATTATTGAGTTAGAACCAGACGAGATAGCTGAAGATTTAACGTACGAGGAGGTACCTGTTAAGATCTTGGATAGAAAAGAGCATGTCCTACGCACGAAGGTTATACCACAAGTTAAGGTTTTGTGGAGAAACCATGCTATTGAAGAAATGACCTGGGAGTTGGAATCAGAAATGAAAGCGAGGTATCCTCACCTTTTTGAAACATCAGGTACGTACGTCAATTTCGAGGACGAAATTTCATAAGGAGGGGAGGTTGTAAGACCCCAACTTATTAATGAATAAAATCAAATTTTCTCTAAATATTATTGTGAATAATAAGGGGTTAATTTGATATAATACTTTGGTTATGGGTGAAATGTGCAAATTTTGTAAAATATGCAAGTGGTTATAAAATATTCATTTTGTCGGGGAATATTCGTTTGGTCGTGGAATATTCTTGCTGTCGGGGAATATTCGTACGACGGCGCAGCCTTGTGTGGGCCCCATAACGGAAAGCGATTGGATGAAGAAAACGACAAGTATAAGTTATTTATAAATAACGGCGTAGTTGTTACCGTTAATACTGTTGGAATACCCGGTGATTAAAATACAGTAGCACACGGTATTGCACCAATTATTAATTCTTACGTAAGAAGGCACTACTCAATAATTGTTACAGTAGTTATTGTTCAATATTTTATTTTATTGATTCAATAATTGTTGCATTGATATTTTATATTATTGTTGTTTCAATAATTGTTGCTGCACAGTATTTTCCATTATCAGATCAATAATTCATATTATTTGAATAATATTATTATATAATATTATTGGCAATGTCTAGAAAGTTCTATCTAAGGAGAGGTTTGGTCATCTAATTGCGCGCCAGTAAGGAGAAATCCTTATTGGAAAGCCCCCTCTTTCCTAGGAACGGCCTGGTTGTCATAAATGTGATTCTGTAATATTATTTGTGAATAATTAATTATTGATTCATATGATAAGGAAATATTTATTTTATGTGGATATAAATGAGGGATATATTTTTGTGGTTAAAAATGAAGGAGTTAATGTTGAGGTGTTTTATCAGTATTTTTATCGGAATAGAGGTATTAAAAATCAAATCAGGGTTTTTGAGAAATATTGCGGGTGTTATAATTTTTAATCCGACCGTTGGATCGTGGTAATTTTTGGATATGTTATACATATATAAGTTGAGTATATGTCCACAAATTTTGAACCGTTAAAAATGAACGTATGATTTATTATGAATTTTACGAGATGACTGGTTCAGAAATTGTTGAATTTTCGGAGTTTATCATTTTGATGGAAAATTCTAGAATTGGTGGGCCCCACTTGTGGTTGGTGAAGAAATGTGCTGAATTATATTTCAAATGTGGTGGGTGGGAATAGTAGCAGGTAAAGCCATCAGGTTGCAGGTCAAACCTACTAAAATTTTCCTATAAATAGAGGGCTAAGTTAGAATTGAAAATCACACCAGAAACAAGTTTTCTCTCTTTCTCTCTCTAGATTATTGAGTGTATTTTGTGAGTATTTAGATACTTTGAGAGTTTCTATTCATCAGAACAATTTTCTTTCAGCCTTATACCGGTATTCCGACCAGAAGTACTGATATCTTGAGGTAAGGGATATTATTTTCTTCTTAATGATATTATTTTCTTCAATATCATTATGCTGAAATATTGATATGAGTTTTTATCAAATTTAGAACTTTTTGTGTCGGGGTTACTATTCACGTATACGGCACTATTCACGTATACGGTACTATTCACGAATACGGCACTATTCACCGAAAAATAAAATTTTTTCTTTTTGTCCAAGATGTCTATTATGGTTACTATCTTTGATTGTATCCATGTTTTGATCTTTATTTTTGAATTCTGCTTCACAATTGATTATTATGAAGTATTATTGATCTTGGATAAACTGTTATACGAATCCTTAATAATTGTCCTTCTGTCTCATTGGATTCGTTCTCTTTAAGATATTTTTCATCATCCTCAGTCCTAAATGATGATATTACTGAATATCTTTGGCCTGTAGTGCAAAGATGTATGATTACTTGATGAATATCTTTGGCCTGTAGTGCAAAGATGAACAGGTGTTGAGATGAACATGACTGACAGGTGATACAAATGAATATCTTTGGCCTGTAGTGCAAAGATGAATATTTGGATAAAGATGATTATTAATTGATGTTACAAGGATAAAATATTGATGATGGACTTTTAAATCTTAGAAGATAGTAGAATTCTTTCTCTACTTGACTCTTCTAATGGTTTGCTGTTTCCGCTGCAGTTGTTGATCTAAAACTTGTTGTCGATTATATTCTATCAGATTTTTCCCTGTTGAAGACTAACGATAATTTGTTTGTATATTATCTTAGTCATAATATTCTTTACTGGGCTAGTTGAGCTCACCCTTTTCCTTTTTGTTCCATTTTTCTTCTCAGGAGGTGAGAACATAGCAGGATCTAGTCGGGGTATGGAGTGATGGTTCTAGAAAGATGTTTTAGCAGTCCTCACTATTTTTGTAAAATAGTGTTTGAATAATTGTAATGAGGATTTATTTGAGTGTGAATATTGTCTAGAAGACAATATTTGTATTTAAACTCACAGTATGTGTTGTCGTATTTTGCACGATATTTGTATTATTGAAGTTGTAGTTTGCTTTCTGTACCATGTATTTGGCGACTCAGAATGAGTGTTGTATACCTATTTTGGGGGCGTCACACCCGGAGCTTGACTATCTTCCACTCCATCTTTTGATGATTTCTCGCAATATTTCAATTAACTAGCTATTTTGATTTTCGGGTCTGTAATTTTTGTGATTTTTTCAACGGCGGTGGCGCCGGTGGTGGTAAGATCTGGTAGTGGTGGTGGTGGATAGGAAAGGAAAATGATAATATTAATGAGGGTATTTTTGTCCAAAAAATAGCAATTCTCATTCACACATGCCTCTTAATCCTACAGACTTGATTTTGTAGCTTAACCATCTAAAGGCATTAAGAGGTAAAAAAAAAAAAAAAAAAACACCGCCTCTGACCGAATCAGAGGCGATCCATTCAGAGACATTAACAGCTAAACAAACACGACCTAAAAAAAGGTATTATTTTATTTTTCAGAGTTAATTTACATAATTTCAAATTTGATGAAACAATAAAATTTTTAATTAGTGATCCATTTTTTTTTAATTAATGATAATTATAATAATGTAATAAAAATAAAATAAATTTAGGTCAAGATGAAATGAAAAATATTATGCAATGATAACATTAAAACTGATTTTTACTTTAATTTATAAGAAAATATAATAATAATAATTTTATAGTCTTATTTGTCCTACAATAAGATGACTAAAATATAGGAGAAAAATATTTCAAAAAAGATGTTTAAAGTACATAATTTAAATTCATACAAAATGTATATATAGTATGTTTTACCCTCACAAGTATTTAGTTAGGGTTTACTGTTTTTTATAAAAAAAGAACTGAGAATTTATAGTGTAATTATGTGAGATTTATTGTGGATAAAATAAAATTCATTTATACTCTTATGTTTACCTTTTTGTTAAATATATAAAGAAATTTTTTATAATATATATGAAGTTTGTATAATTAATGTTACTTTCTCAAAAGAAAGAGTTCAGCATCGCACGCAAGATTGTGACTCATGATATTTCTTTAACCCGTAGAGGAACCAAACCAATAACATGGGATACCACATTTATGATGTAATTGACTTTTACTATAAATATATGAGTGTTTGTTGAGTCACAAGTTACGTTTGTGAATTTTGGTACTCCCACTATTCCGACATTAATAGTGTAAATGAACCAAATCGAATAGAGTATTGAATTATTTAATTTTAATTTATAAAAATTATTAAGTATAAAATAAGGTTTAATTGAGGTTGTTTAGCTCACGATCTCGAATCGATTCGAGCCAGAGTAGTTTGAACTTTGTAAACGGATATGATCCGAGTATTAATATAAAATTGTAATTTGAGTAGTTTCGAGTAATTTATCGAACGTTAAAATTTGTTCATATTTGAATCATTTATATTTCGAGTCGAACGAGTACAAATCGAGTCTGAACTATTTACTCATTTTACAGTCTTACTGGTGGGCACACACCATGCATGTAATTTTTTTTGACAAAATATGAAGTTGCATAATTTAATACTCAAAAGAAATTGCCAATTTGTCTTAATTTCCTTCATTATCGATCTGTGATAAATGGTGTGGTGTTTTTTTTTGTACGATGAAGTTGAAGGGATATAAAATGAAATTCGAATTTACAAACTTTCATAATCTAATTAAAAATAAAATAATAATCAAAAAATAACCCCCTTACACATGTTGCTTCTCGCATTGTGTATCCAATTTAACATATTTGCAATCAACTCATCTATCACCATAAATGGTGGTGTTAATGTAACCATCAACATATAATAGATAGTTCATATAATTAAAAATGGATATGAGATCTTAAGTTAGTGGTTAAGATTGATGTGGTGTTTAATTGCATCTTAATATATATTAACAATTCACTTCTTAATACCTTTAAGAGCTCACATATTTGTATTAAGAGGTGTTCTGTATAGTTAAAATATAAATATGAGTCTAAACTATTCAGGGGACCTCTTAATATAAAAATGTGTGTTGTTAAAATGTATTAAGAGGTAAGCTGTTAAGATGCAATCAAACACGTACGACTTTAACTTTCATGTCTAAAGTTCAATTATCACTTAGATAAGTTTATTTATTTTATTATGAACAGTTTGTTTATTCTTTATATGAGTTTTGATTAATTTTTAATATTGTAATAGTGATGATATACTTGATTATAGATTTATATTATATTTATCAAAAAGTATGACTTTTAAAAATAGTTCCTATAGAACACTATCAAAAAGAAAAAAAGTGAAAAATAACTACAACAAATATGAAAGAAGTTATTAGAATGGTTAACTGTAAGGTTCAGTATGTACACCCTTCGTCCCAGGATAAAAATTTTGGTGGACTTTTTACGTGTAAGACCCCAACTTATTAATGAATAAAATCAAATTTTCTCTAAATATTATTGTGAATAATAAGGGGTTAATTTGATATAATACTTTGGTTATGGGTGAAATGTGCAAATTTTGCAAAATAAGCAAGTGGTTATAAAATATTTATTTTTGGTCGGTGAATATTCGGTTGGTCGTGGAATATTCTTGCTGTCGGGGAATATTCGTACGACGACGCAGCCTTGTGTGGGCCCCATAACGGAAAGCGATTGGATGAAGAAAACGACAAGTATAAGTTGTTTATTAATAACGGCGTAGTTGTTACCGTTAATACTGTTGAAATACCCGGTGGTTAAAAATACAGTAATAACGCGTGGTTGCACAGTAGCACACGGATTGCACAGTATATTGAATTATTGATTCGTACGTAAGAAGGCACTACTCAATAATTGTTACAGTGATTACTGTTCAATATTTTATTTTATTGATTCAATAATTGCTGCGTTGATATTTTATATTATTGTTGTTTCAATAATTGTTGCTGCACAGTATTTTCATTATCAGATCAATAATTCATATTATTTGAATAATATTATTAGATAACATTATTGGCAATGTCTAGAAAGTTCTGTCTAAGGAGAGGTTTGGTCATCTAATTGCGCGCCAGTAAGGAGAAATCCTTATTGGAAAGCCCCCTCTTTCCTGGGAACGGCCTGGTTGTCATAAATGTGATTCTGTAATATTATTTGTGAATAATTAATTATTGATTCATATGATAAGGAAATATTTATTTTATGTGGATATAAATGAGGGATATATTTTTGTGGTTAAAAATGAAGGAGTTAATGTTGAGGTTTTTATCCATATTTTTGTCGGAATGGAGGTATTAAAAATCAGGGTTTTTGAGATATTTTGCGGGGGTTATAATTTTTAATCCGACCGTTGGATCGTGGTAATTTTTGGATATGTTATACATATATAAGTTGAGTATATGTCCACAAATTTTGAACCGTTAAAAATGAACGTATGATTTATTACGAATTTTACAAGATGACTGGTTCAGAAATTGTTGAATTTTCGGAGTTTATCATTTTGGTGGAAAATTCTAGAATTGGTGGGCCCCACTTGTGGTTGGTGAAGAAATGTGCTGAATTATATTTCAAATGTGGTAGGTGGGAATAGTAGCAGGTAAAGCCATCAGGTTGCAGGTCAAACCTACCAAAATTTTCCTATAAATAGAGGGCTAAGTTAGAATTGAAAATCACACCAGAAACAAGTTTTCTCTCTTTCTCTCTCTAGATTATTGAGTGTATTTTGTGAGTATTTAGATACTTTGAGAGTTTCTATTCATCAGAGCAAGTTTCTTTCAGCCTTATACCGGTATTCCGACCAGAAGTACTGATATTTTGAGGTAAGGGATATTATTTTCTTCTTAATGATATTATTTTCTTCAATATCATTATGCTGAAATATTGATATGAGTTTTTATCAAATTTGGAACTTTTTGTGTCGGGGGTTACTATTCACGTATACGGCACTATTCACGTATACGGCACTATTCACGAATACGGCACTATTCACCGAAAAATAAAATTTTCCCTTTTTGTCCAAGATGTCTATTATGGTTACTATCTTTGATTGTATCCATGTTTTGATCTTTATTTTTGAATTCTGCTTCACAATTGATTATTATGAAGTATTATTGATCTTGGATAAACTGTTATACGAATCCCTACTATTTGTCCTTCTGTCTCATTGGATTCGTTCTCTTTAAGATATTTTTCATCATCCTCAGTCCTAAATGATGATATTAATGAATATCTTTGGCCTGTAGTGCAAAGATGTATAATTACTTGATGAATATCTTTGGCCTGTAGTGCAAAGATGAACAGGTGTTGAGATGAACATGACCGACTGATGATACAAATGAATATCTTTGGCCTGTAGTGCAAAGATGAATATTTGGTTAAAGATGATTATTAATTGATGTTACAGGGATAAAATATTGATGATGGACTTTTAAATCTTAGAAGATAGTAGAATTCTTTCTCTACTTGACTCTTCTAATGGTTTGTTGTTTCCGCTGCAGTTGTTGATCTAAAACTTGTTGTCGATTATATTTTATCAGATTTTTCCCTGTTGAAGACTAACGATAATTTGTTGTATATTATCTTAGTCATAATATTCTTTACTGGGCTAGTTGAGCTCACCCTTTTCCTTTTTGTTCCATTTTTCTTCTCAGGAGGTGAGAACATAGCAGGATCTAGTCGGGGTATGGAGTGATGGTTCTAGAAAGATGTATTAGCAGTCCTCACTATTTCTGTAAAATAGTGTTTGAATAATTGTAATGAGGATTTATTTGAGTGTGGATATTGTCTAGAAGACAATATTTGTATTTAAACTCACAGTATGTGTTGTCGTATTTTGCACGACAATTGTATTATTGAAGTTGTAGTTTGCTTTCTGTACCATGTATTTGGCGACTCAGAATGGGTGTTGTATACCTATTCTGGGGGCGTCACAGTTGGTATCAGAGCTTAGGGATATGATCCCTGGCTGAGATGTGAGACAAGAACTAGGAGGGGAGAGACGGGGAATTCCTTCGCTAGTATGACCTGACTAAGTTTATTTGGTGTTTATTTGGTCGGTCAGAGTATAGGGATAATATATGACATGACTATTAACCCTTGTTTTATGGCAGTATTTAAGAATGGCAGCTGAGAACGTTAATAATGGAGTAAATCAGACCGTGGAGACACCTTTGATCACTACCCAGGGGAACGTGCAACAGGAAGGCAATATTCCTCCTGTAAACAACGTTACCGAGCAAACGATGAATGATGGAATGTTTAGGAGCTTTTTGCAGTTCATGCAAAATCAGACGAGGGAGACTCGTGTGCAGAATACGGGTGGAAATGATAACAACGCGCGGTTTGTCACAGCTAAGCAGTTCAAAGAATTGGGACCACCAGAATTTAAGGGAAAGCCGGATCCGATCATGGCGGAAACGTGGGTCAAGCAAATTACCAAGATATTTGATGTCTTGGGATGCACGGAGGAACAGAAGGTTCCATTCGCCACATTTATGTTCCGCGGTGAGGCAGACTACTGGTGGGAGTCTGTGAAGCGTACCCAGCCTGACGCACTCAACATGTCCTGGGAAACATTTCAAAAACTGTTCAATGACAAGTACTTTCCTGAAAGTATTCGTCATATGAAGGAGGTTGAGTTTATTAGACTGGAACAAAACAACATGACGGTGTCCCAGTACGAGGCGAAGTTTGCAGAGTTATCCAGGTTTGCACCTCATTTGGTCGAAAATGAGGAACGAATGACGCGGATGTTTCTGAGAGGTTTAAAACCTGAGATTCGTCAATACCTTATCTCTCATAAATTTTCTCTGTATTCAGACGTTGTCAACAGGGCCCAATTATTAGAGAGAGATAATGAGTATACTCAACCGAGGGACCACAACCAGGGTCATACCGGTGACAGCAATCATCAGAGCGATGATAACCAACGAGGAGGGAAAAATACGAACAAAGGCGGTAACCACTCGGGTGGTCATCGTGGCCATGATAATAGGAGAGGTGAGTCAAGTGGAAATTTCAGAAAGAGGAGATTCAACAATGACGGGAAGACATCAGCACCAGCACCAGCACCAACAATAAATTTTAGGGGAGGAGAACGACCGCCAGTTAGATGTTACAAATGCGGGAAAGAGGGACATATCAGCCCAAACTGTCCACAACAATCCAAGGTGTGTTACAACTGTGGGAAGGAAGGCCATATCGCTCGAGATTGTACTATAGCGAAACCAAGTTCAGCGGGAGTGGTGATTCCAAGGGCTGTCCCGGATAAGGCGAAATCAGCGGTTCCTGGAAGAGCGTTTGTCGTTACTGGCCAAAACGCGAGAAACCCGAACGAGGTGATCACGGGTAAGCTAATCTTGAATTCTTGCGAAGTTTATACTTTACTAGATACCGGTTCTACCCATTCTTTTATCTCTCCTGCTTGTGCTCAACGTTTAAACTTGACTCCGGAGAAATTGGACTTTAACTTATCTGTTGAAACTCCGTTGGGTGAAACCTTCGTTACATCTACAGTTTATAAATCTTGCATGATCCAAGTTGGCACTATCACATTACCTGTTGATCTTATCTCTTTAAAGATACTTGCTTTTGATGTGATTTTAGGAATTGATTGGTTAACCACTCATCATGCTAAAATTGATTGTTTTCGTAAGGTTGTTAGTTTTCATATTCCTAACCAACCTGTCATACGAATTCAAACTACTAAACCACTAAAATCAGTCACTGTCATATCAAGCCACAAAGCTATTCGTTTATTGAAAAACGGATGTCAAGCTTTCTTAGCCCATGTTATGGATTTGAACAAAGACAAGTCAGATTTGAATAATATTTCTATTGTTAGAGAATTTTCCGATGTATTTCCTGAAGAACTTCCCGGTCTACCCCCGGAACGAGAAATTGAATTCTTTATTGACCTTGAACCCGGTACAAAGCCCATTTCTAAAACCCCATATCGAATGGCTCCTATTGAACTTCAGGAGTTAAAAGTCCAACTACAGGAGTTGTTGGACATCGGTTTTATTCGTCCTAGTACGTCTCCTTGGGGTGCTCCTGTTTTATTCGTAAAGAAGAAAGACGGGAGTATGCGACTTTGTATTGACTATCGAGAATTGAACCATGTCACCATCAAGAATAGGTATCCGCTACCTCGCATTGATGACCTGTTTGACCAGTTGCAAGGAGCACAATTCTTTTCAAAGATCGATCTTCGTTCTGGATATCATCAGCTGAAGATTAAAACTGAGGATATTCCAAAGACTGCCTTCAGAACTCGGTACGGGCATTATGAATTCTTAGTAATGTCTTTTGGATTGACTAATGCTCCTGCTGCCTTCATGGATATGATGAACCGTGTATTCAAAGAATATTTGGATCAGTTCGTTGTTGTCTTTATTGATGACATCCTCATCTATTCCAAAAGCCGTGAAGATCATGAGCGCCATTTGAAGCTGGTACTGCAAAGGCTTCGTGAAAACAAGCTATATGCCAAACTGAAGAAATGCGAGTTCTGGCTTGAGGAAGTAGCATTCCTTGGGCACGTGGTGTCAAAACATGGAGTATCTGTCGACCCGGCGAAGATTGAAGCCATACAAAGTTGGGAGCAACCGAAGTCGGTAACCGAAGTACGTAGCTTTCTGGGCTTAGCTGGTTATTATCGGAGATTTGTGGAAGGATTTTCTCGAATCGCTACTCCGTTAACTCAGCTGACTCGGAAAGATACAAAATTCGTATGGAGTGAGGAATGCGAGAAGAGTTTCCAAGAACTCAAGAGGAGACTCATTTCGGCACCTGTTCTGACAATACCATCTGGTTCGGATGGATTTGTTATCTACAGCGATGCTTCAGGCAAAGGGTTAGGATGTGTTCTCATGCAACATGGGAAAGTCATAGCCTATGCCTCACGACAACTCAAAGAATATGAGAGGAATTATCCTACTCATGATTTGGAGTTGGCAGCAGTCGTTTTTGCGTTGAAGATCTGGAGACACTACCTGTATGGGGAGAAAGTGGAGATCTATACAGATCATAAAAGCCTCAAATATTTCTTCACCCAAAAGGAACTCAACATGCGGCAACGACGTTGGCTTGAGCTGTTGAAAGATTACGATCATACCATCCAATACCATCCTGGAAAAGCAAACGTAGTAGCTGACGCATTGAGTAGAAGATCATATGCGGGTACGAGTGCAATGTTTTTAACACAAAGGCCCATTTTGTATGACTTGCAAAGGATGGAGATAGAGATGAAGGCTCCAAGTACCCACATGATGATATCAAATATACGAGTAGAACCGACTTTAATCGATAAAGTTAAAGCTGCTCAAGCTACGGATATAGAGCTGATGCGTATGAAGAAGAAAGTGCAAGAAGGTGCTATTCCAGAAGCAAGAATCGATGAAGAAGGAATACTTCGAGTCAACTCCAGACTTTGTGTTCCTAACGATTTTGACTTGAAGCATAGAATAATGATGGAGGCACACAACACACCGTTTGCAATCCATCCTGGGAGTACCAAAATGTATCACGATCTTCGACATACATTTTGGTGGAGCAATATGAAAAGAGAGATCGCGGAGTTTATCTCGAGATGTTTAACTTGTCAACGTGTAAAAGCGGAGCATCAAGTACCAAAGGGTCCATTGCAACCACTTGAGATTCCGAAATGGAAGTGGGAACACATTACTATGGATTTTGTTACAGGTCTTCCCAAGGTTTCTCAAGGCATAGATGCGATTTGGGTTATTGTTGATAGATTAACCAAGTCCGCTCATTTCTTGCCGATACGTGAGACTTATTCCCTTGAACGTCTTGCTAGTATGTACGTGAACGAGATTGTGAGATTGCATGGCATGCCAGTATCCATAGTTTCGGATCGTGACCCAAGATTCACTTCACGATTTTGGGTTAGCTTGCAGAAAGCTATGGGCACGGATTTACGATTCAGTTCAGCATACCATCCTCAAACGGACGGACAATCAGAGAGGACTATTCAAACTCTTGAAGATCTATTAAGACTTTGTGTCTTAGATCTCAAAGGGAGTTGGGATAAGTACCTACCATTGGTGGAATTCTCCTACAACAACAGTTATCAGGCGAGCATAGGTATGGCTCCATTTGAGGCGTTGTATGGAAGAAAATGTCGTTCTCCAGTATGCTGGGACGAGGTGGGTGAAGCAACATTGTTGGGACCAGAATTGGTACGCATTACTACAGAGAAGATCCAAACGATTCGACAACGTATACAAACGGCACAGGATCGACAAAAGAGTTATGCGGATCTTCATCGGAAGGACGTGGAATTTAATATTGGGGATCATGTATTGTTACGTGTTGCACCATGGAAGGGAGTTACAAGATTTGGGAAGAGAGGAAAGCTCAATCCAAGATTTGTTGGTCCATTTGAGATTCTTGAGCGAATAGGAAATGTGGCATATAGACTCGCATTACCTCCAAGCATGTCTCGTGTTCATAATGTTTTTCACATATCTATGCTTCGTAAATATGTTAAAGACCCGAACCACATTATTGAGTTAGAACCAGACGAGATAGCTGAAGATTTAACGTACGAGGAGGTACCTGTTAAGATCTTGGATAGGAAAGAGCATGTCCTACGCACGAAGGTTATACCACAAGTTAAGGTTTTGTGGAGAAACCATGCTATTGAAGAAATGACCTGGGAGTTGGAATCAGAAATGAAAGCGAGGTATCCTCACCTTTTTGAAACATCAGGTACGTACGTCAATTTCGAGGACGAAATTTCATAAGGAGGGGAGGTTGTAAGACCCCAACTTATTAATGAATAAAATCAAATTTTCTCTAAATATTATTGTGAATAATAAGGGGTTAATTTGATATAATACTTTGGTTATGGGTGAAATGTGCAAATTTTGCAAAATAAGCAAGTGGTTATAAAATATTTATTTTTGGTCGGTGAATATTCGGTTGGTCGTGGAATATTCTTGCTGTCGGGGAATATTCGTACGACGACGCAGCCTTGTGTGGGCCCCATAACGGAAAGCGATTGGATGAAGAAAACGACAAGTATAAGTTGTTTATAAATAACGGCGTAGTTGTTACCGTTAATACTGTTGAAATACCCGGTGGTTAAAATACAGTAATAACGCGTGGTTGCACAGTAGCACACGGATTGCACAGTATATTGATTATTGATTCGTACGTAAGAAGGCACTACTCAATAATTGTTACAGTAGTTATTGTTCAATATTTTATTTTATTGATTCAATAATTGCTGCATTGATATTTTATATTATTGTTGTTTCAATAATTGTTGCTGCACAGTATTTTCCATTATCAGATCAATAATTCATATTATTTGAATAATATTATTAGATAACATTATTGGCAATGTCTAGAAAGTTCTGTCTAAGGAGAGGTTTGGTCATCTAATTGCGCGCCAGTAAGGAGAAATCCTTATTGGAAAGCCCCCTCTTTCCTGGGAACGGCCTGGTTGTCATAAATGTGATTCTGTAATATTATTTGTGAATAATTAATTATTGATTCATATGATAAGGAAATATTTATTTTATGTGGATATAAATGAGGGATATATTTTTGTGGTTAAAAATGAAGGAGTTAATGTTGAGGTTTTTATCATATTTTTGTCGGAATGGAGGTATTAAAAATCAGGGTTTTTGAGATATTTTGCGGGGGTTATAATTTTTAATCCGACCGTTGGATCGTGGTAATTTTTGGATATGTTATACATATATAAGTTGAGTATATGTCCACAAATTTTGAACCGTTAAAAATGAACGTATGATTTATTACGAATTTTACAAGATGACTGGTTCAGAAATTGTTGAATTTTCGGAGTTTATCATTTTGGTGGAAAATTCTAGAATTGGTGGGCCCCACTTGTGGTTGGTGAAGAAATGTGCTGAATTATATTTCAAATGTGGTAGGTGGGAATAGTAGCAGGTAAAGCCATCAGGTTGCAGGTCAAACCTACCAAAATTTTCCTATAAATAGAGGGCTAAGTTAGAATTGAAAATCACACCAGAAACAAGTTTTCTCTCTTTCTCTCTCTAGATTATTGAGTGTATTTTGTGAGTATTTAGATACTTTGAGAGTTTCTATTCATCAGAGCAAGTTTCTTTCAGCCTTATACCGGTATTCCGACCAGAAGTACTGATATTTTGAGGTAAGGGATATTATTTTCTTCTTAATGATATTATTTTCTTCAATATCATTATGCTGAAATATTGATATGAGTTTTTATCAAATTTGGAACTTTTTGTGTCGGGGGTTACTATTCACGTATACGGCACTATTCACGTATACGGCACTATTCACGAATACGGCACTATTCACCGAAAAATAAAATTTTCCCTTTTTGTCCAAGATGTCTATTATGGTTACTATCTTTGATTGTATCCATGTTTTGATCTTTATTTTTGAATTCTGCTTCACAATTGATTATTATGAAGTATTATTGATCTTGGATAAACTGTTATACGAATCCCTACTATTTGTCCTTCTGTCTCATTGGATTCGTTCTCTTTAAGATATTTTTCATCATCCTCAGTCCTAAATGATGATATTAATGAATATCTTTGGCCTGTAGTGCAAAGATGTATAATTACTTGATGAATATCTTTGGCCTGTAGTGCAAAGATGAACAGGTGTTGAGATGAACATGACCGACTGATGATACAAATGAATATCTTTGGCCTGTAGTGCAAAGATGAATATTTGGTTAAAGATGATTATTAATTGATGTTACAGGGATAAAATATTGATGATGGACTTTTAAATCTTAGAAGATAGTAGAATTCTTTCTCTACTTGACTCTTCTAATGGTTTGTTGTTTCCGCTGCAGTTGTTGATCTAAAACTTGTTGTCGATTATATTTTATCAGATTTTTCCCTGTTGAAGACTAACGATAATTTGTTGTATATTATCTTAGTCATAATATTCTTTACTGGGCTAGTTGAGCTCACCCTTTTCCTTTTTGTTCCATTTTTCTTCTCAGGAGGTGAGAACATAGCAGGATCTAGTCGGGGTATGGAGTGATGGTTCTAGAAAGATGTATTAGCAGTCCTCACTATTTCTGTAAAATAGTGTTTGAATAATTGTAATGAGGATTTATTTGAGTGTGGATATTGTCTAGAAGACAATATTTGTATTTAAACTCACAGTATGTGTTGTCGTATTTTGCACGACAATTGTATTATTGAAGTTGTAGTTTGCTTTCTGTACCATGTATTTGGCGACTCAGAATGGGTGTTGTATACCTATTCTGGGGGCGTCACATTACGTATATTAAGAAGATGAATAAAATGACAAAATTGTTCATAATAATGTCATTAAATATGGAGAGAGAATTAGAATAAGAAAAGTATGAGATATATTTAATGCTACGGGTATAATAAAAAAATATGTGTAAAAGTTTGGTTATTAAAGAAAAATGGATATTTAATATGGGACTATTCAAAATAGTAATAAGGACTTTTATCATGGGACGGAGGGAGTAATAGAATGGGAACAACTAGGGGTGAGCATGGTGCGGTTTGGTACGGTTTGAAGTCCAAATCGCACCCGAAACCGCTTAGGTGCGGTTTAAAAAATTTAAAACTGCACCCGAAACCGCTTGTGATTGGTGCGGTGCGGTTTTAAAGTGTGCGGTGCGGTTTTAATTGGTGCGGTTTCGATTTTAAAACCAATTGAAACAACAAAAAAGTCTAAGGCTTTAATAAAATTTAATATAGAACTTACATCGAGCAATTAACTTAATGACAGAGTTGACAATGTGAATTATATCAAGCATAGAACCAAAGTTCATTCTGTCAAACATGTCAAATTCACCATCAAATCATAGAACAACAAGACACGTAAAATAGTTTTAGTTTATTATAAAGGAATGATGCTTTAAAACTAAAACATACGTTATATAAAATAACGGAGACCGTATATTCGATAACAAGCAAGAAGGTTTATCTAGTTCCCCAAAAATTAAAAGTATATACTGGAGGTAGAATGAAATTTTATATTATATATTGCAGGAAGGACTTATAGAATATAATCATAACTATACCTAATTTGAAAAATAATCTACTAGACTATTACAATTATAGCATTAACCTTAACCTATGCATCAAGTGCTCGAATCAACGAATTTGACCCCTCAGCTATAAGCCCTTTCAATAACGCATCAAACAAATTCGAAATTCTAAAACCCAATTGTTTAATTTTTTACTCTAAAATCTCTAACCATTTTCTTTCAATTGGTGAAAAAATGACAATGCAAGACTGAGGTTTTCTCTGAGCGTGTTCAAGTGAAAAGTAACTTTAGAATTTATTAGAGATAATACATACATATACACACATGTGCGGTTTCGATTTTATGCGTGCGATTTTGGCTAATAACCAAACCGGAACCATAAATTTGGTTATTCAACCCACCTAAAACCGCCACATACGTCGGAACCGTTGGTGCGGTTCGTGCGATTTTTGGTGCGGTTTCAGTTCCAATTTGATTATTTGCTCAGCCCTAAGAACAACCCGTAAATGAATAGGAACAGGAAAAATAAGGAGCTTCACTAGGGTGACTACTGACCGGTCTAACGAACCGTTTTTATTTTTTTTTAAAAATAAATATTATAAATTTTATAAAAATTAAAAAAAAAAAAGGATCCGATCGCCTAAATTCGGTCGCGCTATAATTTTTCAAAATAAGTGATTTGAATGGCCTAATTGACTTTTTTTTGATCTTATAGCCGCTATAACTTAATTGTTTGGTCTGGTAAATAGTTCAATTTGTTTGGAATTTTAAGGTAACTATAATTGGGACAGAGCTTCACAAATTTGTAACAACAAAAGTAACTATAAATAAAACTCCCCCTTTATAATATAGATAATTATATTTATAAATATTTGATATGTATTTTTGTTCATATTTATTATTAAAATTATTAATAGTACAGGAGTTGGGGGATAATAAAACTAAGATGATAATTATTATACAACTGAAAATGAAAGATAAACCTTTTTTAAAATTAAAAAAAATAATAATAACAAGACTCTTTTGTTAGACAAAAAATATTATTTAATTTTTAATTTTATGTAAGCAAACAGACAAGAGAACACTATTTATACTAATATAAATTTTAAATATTTTTACTTGATTCTTCTCATATTATTTTAATGTGGGGTTACATTATTAAAACAGTAGTGCTATGCGGACAGGAAATTAGGACTGGAAAATTGGACCGGTCCAATTTTTTTTTTTATTGTGACTTTCAAAAAATGTATAGTATTTATTTCAACATGAATTTTTATAAAGTATAGTGTTTTAGGTGTAATTTGGATACATATATAAATACAGGGTTATACAGTCTGTATAACCCTGTATTTATATATGTATCCAAATTACACCTAAAACACTATACTTTGTAAAAATTCCTGTTGAAATAAATACTATACATTTTTTGAAAGTCACAATAAAAAAAATAAAAAAAAATAAAATTAGACCGATCCAATTTTTCGGTTCCAATTTCCTGTCCGGCTAGACTTATTCTTATTAAAAATATCTAACCCCACCAAATATTAAAGTTTGTGCTATTATATTATAAATATATAATGAGAAAGGCCATACATGTTGTTCCACTACTTTTCAATAAAAGCTGTTCCTGTTTTTTGTGCCCTCTATTATTGACTTTTATTATGACATGTGTTCTAAAGGAGCATTGCTACTAGATCATGTGTGTTCTTTACCTATTTACATTTAGAGTAATGTTTTATCTCAGTATATTAATTAATAAATTATTTTAATATAATATTCGATATTACATAAAAAATTAAAATGAAATATGTCATATCAGTGATTTGTAAAATATTTTTTGTCTGTAACATTATTTTTACATGTATGTTTATGCTTTAGTTTTTGTAATATTTTCTTTTGGTATATCGTTTTAATCCCACATTTTTAAAACATGATTGAAATTCATTAAATTGTAAATAAACGAAAAATTATGCATATAATCAAATATTTTCTTTAACGTATTTAGCATTTTGTTATTTTATCATTTAATTATTTTTTACATCTGTATACTTCTATACTTCTTTTCATAAATTTTAAAAAGGTTAAGTTTTATTTCTTCAACATACTCACTTCACTACATAGGGATTTAAGTATAAGTATAATAATTGACATAATTAGCATTAAAATATTTCTCAATTATAATATCAATCACAGTAAATTTGAAGGGAAACCCCACAATTAAGGTAAAATAAAATACAAATGAATAAATCAAACTCATGCATTTGATATCTCAATTTTAACTACCAAATTAAGATTTCATTAATTAAAAAAAAAAAGAGAAGAAGTTAAAAGTAAGATCAATAATACATTAGTTTCAAAAAGAAAGAAAACAAGAAAATAAATAGAGATAAGAAGTGAGGTAAGAATTAAGATCCCTACACAATTTGCAAGGCAGCAAATACTCATTTCATTTAAAAATGTAATATATTGGTGTACTTTATTTTATCATTAAAATAACAAATATTGTAAGATTTAATGACTTAAAAATCATTGAACTTTAGTTGGTGCTATTAAAGAAATATACAAAATATAATTTTTTTTGCACTAAAGTTATTGAACTTTAAATAATTATAAAAAAATATTTAAAATCCACGATATGAACTGATGTGTATATATATATGATAAGAAGTTGGCCATTTTTGACAATTATTTAAAAATTCGATAGTTATGGTGCAAAAAAATTTATTATTATATTTTTTTTGATGATTTAGTAACGCTCTGTTTCTGAGTTTTAAAATGAACAGAAAATAAAAGAAATGGATGGAAAATTTAAGTTTTCTTTCCAATTCTTATGTTTATGAGTTTTTTAATAAACAAAAAAGAAATAGATAGAAAACTTGACCACTTTTCCTGCCAAAGTTTTTCATCCAAAATTGGCCTGATTTGGATCGAAAAGAAATTAGTATAAGTAATATTTGTATAATTTCTATATTATCCTCAACTTTTAATATAATAAATTTTAAATTATAATTCATGTCCTCAATTTTAAATTTTATATTATTTTCTTTTAAAAACTCAGAAACAACACAAAGGAAAACTTCAAGTTTTCTATTATTTTTTTTTTCTGTTCTAATTTAAGTTTTCTATTATTTTTTTTCCCGTTCAAAACTCAGAAACAGATCGTAAGAGTCTAACGATTTTTTTCGATTATTCATTACGTTGTAATTAATAATATTTTTTAAATAATTTATAATTTTTACAATTCTATGGGTACAGCTAAGAGTGAGCATTCGGTTATAACATGTGTCAAATATATTGTTCTATGTACTGTGATTTAGTATATATAATAAATATGTTTGACATAGAATGATGTAATATCCATTGTTAGAGAGACAAAGTTGAATAGTAATTTGAGATTGAGCATTCGTAACATTCTGTCCCTCGAGTATAGTTCTTCTACCCTTCCACCTTCTTTCTTCCTCCTTTATCCCATCCCCAAACCATTCTGATTTCTGACCTTGTTAACATCACCTGGCGAATGGGCAGATTGAGTAACCTGCTGGCGTAAGCATCTGCAAATTGTTTTGTTAGGCATGATAAATAACCTTTTGTGGAATATCAGAGGCATAGGCAACATCAAATCAAGGAGAGGGGTTGGCAAGCTTGTTAAGACGTATAATATATCGTTGATTGCTAATTCTTGAACCTCTTCACCATGCTAATAAGATCAGGAATTCTTTAACAGAATTGGTTTCAACTTTTCATTGACAAATCAGGAGGCAGATTAGAAAATATGGCTCTTTTGGAATTATCAAGCGTCGGGCCAATTAAATTGGGCCTAAATGCTTGATTATTAATGGGGTTTCAAATTTTCATTTATGTTGTCCATGCCTAGTTTCCGACAGATTTCATCTTGGTGAAGTGTTTAGCAAATTGCCAAGTTAATGTGTTTATATTTAAATGATGACGCGCCCAAGAAGTGTTAAACAAGTTAATGAAGCGTCGTCCAATAAGTTTTTAACTTTTTACAATTTGTTACTATGGTGCTATTGTTTTTGACCTTTCAAGAGTGTTTGCTATAAACAGTCGGCTGTTATTTTGTATTGCTATTCTCCAATTTTTACCAATATCTGCATTTCCAGCTGGAAGAGGAAGAAAAGAGTCGCAACAATCTGCTGGTGCTAATGGTGTAAAGGCTGACACTACTGGAGGCCCCATGGTAAATTTACTCCCATTCTTTTCATTGGATAACCCCCCTCCTCCCTCCCTCCTACCTCCTATCTCTACCGGTTCAAATTAACTTGTAAAACTAAGGATTATGGATTCCACTTTCACACGCATGCGCGAACACTTTGGAGAATTGAATATGTTATCCTATGCGGATTATCAACCAATGCAATTTCTATATAATTGTTGGTATGTGTCATGCGCAGTGTCCCTCCCGCCAAGGAAAGCCAAGTACACAAGAATCAGCTGTAGCTCCGAACAATATACTATTTATACAGAATCTGCCACACGATACGACAGTTACAATGCTTGAAGTGCTTTTCAAACCATACCCTGGATTTAGGGAAGTCCGAATGATTGACTCAAAGCCGGGTATTGCCTTTGTAGAATTTGAAGATGATATCCAGTCTACAATTGCCATGGAGGCTCTTCGAGGCTTCAAAATCACCCCTCAAACTCCTGTGGCTGTCACTTATGCCAAGAAGTAACCATCCTACTTTTCCGGCAAGTGTGGCATTTTCTTTTTGAGTGTGGTCCGAGTAATTGTTAACTGTTGTTGAGTTTTAGGTAATCTAAATCATGTAGGTTATGCTTGTTTGTAAGGATTATACTTAGACTATTAATCCCAAGCGTCTTGTTTGTTTTTCAATTTGAACTTGAGACTATTAGTCCTGAGTTTATAAAATAGCTTAAGATGTGGGATTATTTAATTATAATCTCTATCATTTGAGATTAAAAATTGCTAGAAAAAATTAATCTCAACCTTTTTCTAAACTGACCATAATATCATGTAATTTATGTTATTATTATTGGTAACTTAAAACTTACTAATATAAAGATTAATTATTATTATTATTTTTGATGGGGAATGGGGAATGGGGGTTGGGCGGGGTGGGAGTGTATACATAATCCGTAAATATTATTTTGGGTGGGTGGGTGGGTGAGGTGGGGGTTTGGCGAGGTGGGAGTGTATACATAATCAGTAAATATTATTTTTGGAGTTGGGGTTGGGGGTGGGGGTGGGAGAATATACATAATCAGAAAATATAATTTTTTTTGGGGGTGGGGGTGGGGGTTGGAGTGGGGGGTAGGGGTGGGGGTGTATATATAATCAGTAAATATTATTTTTTTTGATGTATAAATAAGTTTAAAATATGTTTTTATTAATAAGAATATAATAGTTCAAACGATATTTTTTAATCTAACACTTTAATTAATCCTGACAAAAACAAAAATGTTAATATGAGATTATTTTAAGTTATTCCATTAATAATTTTATAAAAAACAAATACTATAAAATTAATAGTATTGAAATTATAATTTTATGAATTATAATGGGGGATTATAATACTTGTACCGTAGTTCTTTAACACAGCTGTATTTGTCAAAGTTTTTTACTCATTGGTCTTCTTGAGTAATGGAATGTATTAAGTTGTACGAGACTAGACAAATTCCAATTTTTTACTCGTTGGTCTTCTTGAGTAATGGAATGTATTAAGTTGTACGAGACTAGACAAATTCCAAACCACTCGTCACCGTAGGTTATGGTGATTCTTATCTGCATCGGATAAGTTTTGTGCTTATTATCTAGTCATTTTGATTTAATGAACTGTCCGCCCCGCCCCGGCCGGCAGATTCTTTTTTCTTGTCCATCAATTCCTATGGTCGTCCTAGCCTGGTAGTAGTTAAAGAGGTGATGCTACTAAGCTTGGGACACTAGTTTTGATGCCAACGGTTGAGGTGTTGATAAGGCTAGGATGAATATATTAAGATCCAATGAAGAACAAAGTGAGTAGTTATAACTATTAAGATTCAATGAAGAACAAAATTGTTATATTACAATTTGAACGTGGGTAGTCAGTCGTTGGTAAAGAGGTAGTTTGGAATCTTTGTAAATTATAATTTTGGATAAAATTGTTATTCATTTGATTTGGAAATAATTGGTGGCATGTGTAAATAGAATTAATTAATTTTTTTTAGGAGTTATTCGGAAAGGCCAATTAAGGACAGATCTTCACTTAAAGGTAACACGAAAGCGTGATTGTTAAAAAAGCAAGATAGATAGATAGATAGATATAGATAAGATTGGTTTATCTACGATAAGCAATGATCTAGAGCGAGGTCACTGTAATTTACCAAAATACATTTTAGACAATATAGCTATTTCGCATTCCTTTTTAACCCTCATTACTCTTTGAATTTTCAAATCCACCCCTTTCCCTCGTCCTCCCCAGTCCCCCTCGTAATTCGTTTTTCGTGTCCGAGTTCTTTTTTATTTTTATTACCCTCTCTAATTTCTGTCCAATGCTACCATGGACACTACCGCACTGAAACCCAACCTGGTGAGCAATATTCTGGTGCGGGTATTCTCATTTGTAGTTCTCATCTTTCTTGCTCGATTCGCTTACATCGTCACCGTCAATGGCAGATCATGCGACTCCGGAGGATTCTGCTTCTTCTCCTCCTCCTCCATCCCTGGAACCGTCAGAATCTCCGCCAACTGTATCGACGCTAAATCCTCCGGTGAAGAAACTCGCCTGCTGAATTTCTACTCCTCGGTTTTCCAAGATCTGATAGCGGAGGGCTATCTCTCTCCCGACTCAAAATCTCTCTGCCTCGAAGCCCTAACCGGAGCTGAAGTCCTCGCTCTGAGACGAATCGGAGTCACTGATTCCATCGGCATTTCGAAGAAAGCGTTGCCGCCTTTGATTTTATCCGGTCAGGCAACTCGCCAGCAGTTCGATGACAACACTTTTGATTTTGAGTTTTCCGGTAATTCCGGTCTGGACCGGTACGGTGATCCGGCGAGATTTGCATCAGAAGTATCACGAACACTTAAACCGGGAGGATTTTTCGTTATTCACACGGCAGCGAAGGACTCTTATAGCCTCAATTCTTTGCTTGATTTGTTCATTTCTTGTAGATTTATTGGATCAAGAGAAATCGACCGTCACGATTCACAGCCGATTCACGAAATTGTTCTGATGAAAGAGAATGAAAAATTTACCCCTGTTGAGAAGAAGAAGTCTGCCAATGACGATCAGGTAAATGATTGCTTTGTTCCACAATTCAAACGCGAAATAGTCCGGAATTCGGAGCCGTTGATTAGGGAAGAGCCACTAAAGCCTTGGATTACATTGAAAAGGAACATTAAGAACATTAGATATCTTTCTTCAATGGTTGATATAAGTTTTAAAAATAGGTATATATATGTTGATGTTGGAGCTAGGAACTATGGTTCAAGCATTGGAGGTTGGTTTAATAAGCAGTATCCTAAACAGAATAAAACCTTTGAAATTTATGCAATTGAGGCCGATAAGGCATTCCATGAAGAGTATAGATTGAAGAAAGGGGTTACACTTTTGCCTTATGCTGCATGGTTGAGGAACGAGACATTGTTCTTTGAAATTAATCGAGAGCCGAATAGGAAATATGAGGAGAAAGGTAGAGGGATGGGTAGGATTCAAGCAGTGCAATCCTCGAGTAGTTTTGTGGGAGATTGGGATAAAATTCGAGGGTTTGATTTTGCAAATTGGTTGATAAACACGGCGTCTGATAGAGATTTTGTGGTGGTGAAAATGGATGTGGAGGGGACTGAATTTCATTTGATTCCAAGGTTCTTTGAAACTGGAGCAATATGTTTGATTGATGAGATGTTTCTTGAATGCCATTACAATCGGTGGCAGAGATGTTGCCCTGGTGAGAGGAGTCCAAAGTATCAAAAAACATATGCTCAATGCTTAGACTTGTTTTCTTCTCTGAGAAAGAGTGGAGTTCTTGTGCATCAGTGGTGGTGACTTGCAACAGTCAACTAACTCTTTTTTGTTGATATTCTTATTTCTTTCTTATTTGATGTTGTTTGTTGTTACACTATAGAGTTGTATATAAGTGTCAGTGATTGTCAATTACTCAATGCTCTGCCTGCAAATCAATACTAGTAGTAGTACCAAAGGTTTAATTGGCTTTGTGCCTTCTCTTATTTGTTTAATGAATACACCTTTTTTTAACATATTATCTGTCCTTATTTTACATTCCCTGTACTGCTTTAGCAATACTAGTTAAATTTGGGTTTAGAGAATTCATTATGGTTATTTATGGGTAAGTAGTTGGACATATAGATATGGGACCCAGAGTCTATTAGCTGATAGTTCTAGTACTAAAGGATGGAAACCTTCTTGCTATTATTTGATCACTTTTCATCTGCTTTCAGCGTGTATAACCAAACTGTTTCTATCTGGTTAGTTATTATATGGCTTTAAGGGTGTGGATTCCATTGCAGGTACACTATTCATGGAAGTATGAGATATCATCAGCAATTAAGTATTCCGAGTTCTATTATTACTAGTATATACTTTTGCTAGCTGAAATCTTATAAAGTTACTATGAAAAAGTAGTCTAAAAGTATGTTGGTAGATATGCAGCCAGAGTAAGCTGGGGATTGAACTGCTGATGGATCTAGTACTAATGTACTTCAAAACAGAAAACTTGCAATTGGTTCTTTTTGATCACTTTGCACTTCAGCTTTCAACTGTCCAGTTGTATGGCTTTAGGGTGTAGAATTGATTATATGTATCCCCTTCATGGAAATATATTAGATTTAATCAACAACTAAAGTGTTTTTAGTTGGGTGATTACTAGAACACAGCAGTTGTCGCTAAAGTTTTGATTGAGAATAAAGGCCCAAGACTTTTAACTTGAGAAACACAGTATAGTTTTTGTCTAGGCAATACATGTGAAAAGTCCTTGAGGCACTCTTTATAAGGTTGATTTAGTGCTTTATATTTTCAGATAACTTGGTACATCAAGTGACTTGTAGAAGTTCTTTGAATAATCTGTTTGAAAAATTCTTTCTCAATCATGTCATAAACTTCCTTGCTGTTTTTCTTCACTTCCTTTCACCAATTGTGAGGAGGGTACATAGGGAGGGAAGGGTTGGTGAGGTGAGGCTTGACACTCAAGAGTGTGGTTGACGGGTTTGCCAAACAAACATGCTACATTACATTTTATGGTGATATTTTCTTGGTCGAATTAAGTATGATGAACTATGCGCTACGAATAGCTAACGGGACAATGAAGATAAATTGGAGGGTTGGGTTTCTTCAACTTGTTTAAACAAAATGGGATCTCTAAGAGATTAGGTTCTGTTTCTTAATAATATCATTTTGATTGTTTTCAGTTGGAACTTAATTTGAAATGAAAATTTTTAATCCGTTTGCCTCTTGTCCCCGCGGTTGCAATTTGTGTTTATAACCCTTAAGTATAATAAGTTGTTGGTTTAATAATAGTGAGACAATAATAAAATTATAATAGTAAATGTCTTTTATACTACTGTTATAAACAAAAATAATTATTTTTTTATGTGGAACACAAAATTAAAAAGTGACTCTTTTTATAAAAGTAATAAAGTTTATTGTACTAAATTAACACTCGTAGACATCTAATCGAGTTAAACTCAGTGACCATTACAAATTCATGATAAGTTGATAAACGGTTAGAAATCCATATTTAGTTATACATTATTATCCAAACACCCAATAACCTCTCCTTTATGCAGAGTTACAACATTTCCACCAAAATGGAAAGTTGGGTTATTGAGACAGAGAGACGGACAAGCGGGAAGTGAGGGAATTGGTTACTAACCTTCCATGCAGAGTTAGTTTTTTTTTTTTTTTTTTTTATGTCTAAATTGGATCACATAACCTTTTGTTCACCTTTCATTTCTCTACTAAACAATATATTTTCAAACACACAAGAACAAGGATGAATTAAGCCTATTAATTCTTCTTTTCATTATCAATCAATTAATCAATTCCCCATGGCGGTCAAACCGGTTGTAGTATCCTCAACCATAGGAACCGTCCCGGGTCAATTTCAGAAAGAAAAGATGGTGTGCCAGTATGCCCACATGACAAACTCCCAAGGCTCTATCTGGGTTGGAGGTGATCCTTTCGCTTACAGTGTCCCAGCTATTATGGCTCAATTCGTCGTCATTTTCCTCGTCTCAAGAGCCACTTACTACTTTCTCCGACCTCTCAAACAAAGTATGCTCCATGCACAACTTATCGTAAGCATCCTTTTCTTAATTATTTCTAGCATCAAATATTATCTGTTTTTAATTGTGACGACATTTATTTAGTCTCAACCATGCAGGCTGGTATTATAATCGGGTCGTCAGCTGTAATGGGTAACAAGAAATTCTTCAAAAGATTGTTTCCACCAGGAGGAAGATTGATCCTTGAAACGATTTCGAATGTTGGCCTATTTTTCCACTTTTTTACGTTAGGGATACAATTTGATGCAGGGTTGATGGGAAAATTGGGAAGGAGCGGTATGGCAATAGGCATGGCAGCTTTTCTGGTGCCACTAATGCTAGGCTTTTTGGCCATGATTTGTTTGCCTAATATAACCATTTTAGAAGATTCAGTCGAGAGATCGCTTCCATATATGGTGATGGTAAATTCTCTATCGTCGTTTCCTGTCATTAGCAGCCTCCTAATTGACCTTAAAATTCTCAATTCAGAGTTGGGTCATTTATCCGTCTCAACATCCCTAGTCAATGACATATGCTGCTACTCCCTTGTGGTGCTTCTGAATGCCATACACATTAGTATTGATTCCACAAAAGCCAAACCTTTTCTAAGTATTGTTTGGATGGCGGTCTATTTGCTTTTCATTCGTTTTATACTGCGGCCCTTGATTGTGCACATTGGGAATCGAATTCCGGATGGGCAGCCCATGAGGGAAAGTCATTTCTTATCAATACTAATATTGGTGTTGTTGAGCGGGTTTGTGGCAGAGTCTATTGGCCAGCCGGCAGGTATTGGGTCTTTTATTCTGGGAATGTCGATACCGGATGGGCCGCCTTTAGGGTCAGCATTGGTAGATAAACTTGATACTTTGTCTACTGGAATTCTTTTGCCGGCCAAGATTGTAATTGGTGGCATGAGTGTGAATTTGTTGGCTGTTGGACGTGGGAGTGGGAATTCTGGGGTGGTTATAGTGCTTGTTCTCCTTGTTGGATATATTGGAAAGTTCTCTGGCACTTTTGCTGCGGCGATTTCCTGCGGTTTGCCCTTCTGGAATTGTGTGTCTATTTCTTTGATCATGTGTTGCAAGGGCATTATAGAGGTTTCTGCATGTATGATGTCCTTGACAAATGGGGTACGTACGTTAAACCCCTCCCTCCCTCAAATACCTCCTCCTCCTCCTCATTATTTGGCTAGAAATGAATAATTCTATCTAGGTGTATGTGTATTACCCTAGCTAGCTAGTCTTGTTATAATTTATTCTCATATAGAATTAAAATCAACCCTATTAATAACAAACATTAAATTAAATTAAAGAATCCAATGGTTTCATGTAGAATCTGGAGAGGGGTAAAGAATGGAATTAAAAGGAACTTATTAATTTAAAGTGTTAACTAAAACAGATCAACCAGATGAACATTAATCATTTAAACATTGATCTAACTAATGTATGTAATACTAATATATATATATATATATATATATATATATATATATATATATATGTATGTATGTATTTTGTTGTGCCACGTACAGGCGGTAAACAGCCAAGCTTATTCCATCTTCATAATGTCAGTGCTGATTGTAACAGGGCTGGCACGCCCCCTAATATTTCACCTCTACGACCCCTCAACCCGCTACTTGTCTCACAAAAGAAACTGCATTTCACACTCCCTTCCCAACTCCGACCTCCGAATGGTCGTTTGTATACACGAAGAAGACAACGTTCCCCCCGTTATCAGCCTTCTCGAAGTTTCCAATCCCTCAAGATACCGCCCCATTAGCGTCTTTGTCCTAAATTTATTAGACCTTGCGGGCAGAGGTACTGCGACTCTTAAACCAAATTTCCCTAGAAAAAAGCTTGCTTCTGTCCCAAGCCGGGCCGGACACATAGTCAACGTGTTCAGCTATTTTGCTGAATGCAATCAAGGATTTGTCAATGTCCAACATTTCACGGCAATTTCACCCTATTGCAGCATGCACGACGACATATGTACCATGGCGCTTGACAAGAACGCAGCCATAGTTATAGTCCCATTTCATAAAAAATGGGCTATTGATGGGACCGTGGGAGCTACATTTCCTTCTATTCGGTCCGTTAATCAAAAGGTCATCCGAAATGCACCTTGCTCTGTAGGAATTTTAATTGATCGTGGCGATAGCCAGTCAATTTTAAATTGCAAAATTTCGTTTCGTATTGCTATGCTATTTATTGGAGGTGAAGATGATCGCGAGGCGCTGGTGTACACTAGCCGAATGGTGGAGCATCCGAATGTGACACTGACATTGGTTTGGCTTAGGCCAGTGGATTCACTAACAAGTTTTTCGGACAAGGCAGAGATACATTTGCATAGAGAGTTGATGAATCAGTTCACGGCTAATCCGCTCGGGAGAGAAAAGATTGATTATAAGGAAGAAATTGTAGAAGACGCGGTGGGGACCACGCGTGTTCTTCGTGGTATGGAGGACTATTGTGACTTGTTCATCGTGGGGAGGCACCACGAGCCGAACTCGCCGCTTACCTTGGGGCTCAGTGGATGGGGGGATTGTCCGGAGCTGGGAGTTATAGGGGATGTGCTTTCAACTTCAGATTTTAGGTGTTCTGTTTTGGTGGTGGCACAACAGCCGCCTTCGCTTGATAGTGAGGATGTTTTTAGGCGTACAACTTCTCAAAGGTATCATCAAGACCCATTTGATATGAAGAAGATTTTGGTATAGGGGGTTGCACTAGCTAGATGAGGAGTACTTTAAAAAGTTAAGAAGAAGGGAATTCAGGTAGGTAGGTAGAGGAATTAATTGTACATATATACATATACTACTACTAATTGCATTATAAATCCCTTTTTCAAGTGTATTTTTGTTGTTTGATTGGTTCTGCCATGTACTCATTTAATTGTCAACTAAAATTAACTACTCACCAAACCCTAGTAGTACTACCTTATATGGATTTTTGATGATACCAAAATTAAGCCATTGAAATTTGGAGGGCATATCAGTTTTTGCAATTAATGAACAAACAACTAAGTATAAAGCAGCCGGCAGGTTTTGTGAAATTAAAATTGGGCATATTGAGAAAAAATTTCAGACAACATAATTAATACTAATTTGTTTCTCTTTTATCTTATCTTAAAGAAAGAAGAAAATTAATTAAACAATATGCTAGTGGGATGTTATTATTTTTAGAACAAACAAATATTAATGTACTTGAATCATCCTCTCATTTGAATAATGGAGTAGTAACTTTTACTAGTAAAATAAATACTAGTATTTAGTTCAACTAATAATACTCGGTCCACAATACGGCAAGTAGTACTCCTACCAGAGAGGACTGATTGACTGAATCTCTCCAATCTAGAGATCGAGTGAGACCCCTTGAACTAGCTGAATTACTAGTACTAGTATTTACCTTCATGGGGATCTTCCAATTTACCACTTAATTCCAAGGGATTCTCATCGAACAAATCGTAATACTCATTCTCTGATCAACTAACTTTTTAGGCATATTAAATTATCTATATTTAAATTCTTACTATTTAATTACATAATTTTCTGCATACGATTAATGATGCTCCATAAATATACATAAAGAATAGAAATATAACAATTAATACTAAGGGTATTATAAACAAATTATTATAAAAAAAAATTTAAAATTATTTAAGATAAACTCGAGACTACCTAAAATAAGTACTAACGATGAATGGAAGTATAAGAGTAATTTTGATTTTTAATATAAAGTTAAAATGATTATAATTTGTAAACAATCTAAAAAGTATATTGTATATATTTTACAAGGTAGGTTTATAGCACCATGACCATTTTATGCCAATGAACAATGCCTAGATCGGATGGACGAATTTCATGTGATCGATGCTTGTTAATGAAAAAAATTACTCGAAAATTGTAAAACCATCATCTGCATGCATATATAAAATTACAAATGATATATGGAGTCCTGTGGATGTAATAAAATATGAATTATGGTGTGCTGTTTGAGAATTAAGGGGAATCCATGTGAGGACTGATTTATAAATTAGTAGTATAATAATAAAAAGAATATATATATATATATATATGTTTAAAGGGTTTGCCAGGTTGTTTTGCATTTGTTTTGGCACTGTAGCGTGGTGATATATGTCGCTATTTTTGAGTGCTTTGGATTTTTGCTATAAGATATTCCAATAAACCATTAATATAGACTTGAGGCTTTTTCTCCTCCCAACACCTAGTTTTGTCCTCAACTAAACAACTCAATTATTTGCTATCTAATGCATATATGGTAACTAAGATTTTTTTCCCCTTTTCTGTTTGGAAAAAAATGGTGTTACTTTAGTATTTTCACAATTTCTGGGTGATTGGACTTGGTTTCTCATCAGCTTCTGTTTCTAGATGAGGTGGGTGTAATAATATATGCATATTATTGAAAACACAAATTACCAAAAGAAATGTTCTGTTACAGAAGAAAATTTCATTCTCGATTCTACGAGAAATTTTATAAAAAAAATCATTTGACTTATCATTATGAACGTTAACAAAGCGATAATTTTGTATCATAGTTGAATAATTAAGCTATATATATTTAGTTTAAGACGCATCTCATCTTAAGTTAGTGTTTGTTATAAAGAGAAAAAGGCACAAAATAATTAAGTAATCGCTTTGACAAACCATACTTCCCCACAAAATTAGAGCTTTACATGTGGTATAGGTTGTCAAAATGGTTATAAAATTGGCAATCATGAAGCTTAGATACAATATATATTAATTGGTTATGTTTGAAATCACTGTCCTATATAATTGGCTGGCTTACCAAATACCTCAATTGCTTAATTAACTACAATTAATATTCTTATTAATATACCGACAGACGGTTGATGTATAATTAATTAACTATTTATTTTTTGTACCCAAGTTTAAAGTATATATATATATATATATATATATATATATATATATATATATATATATATATATATATATACGAAAAATAAATTTCAAACCTACCATCCATTATTCTGACAAAACACCAAATGATCGATCAATGGTAAGATGATGATGATATATCTATGAGACTATGACACCCATAAGTACTTAATTATTTGAACAGCTAGAAAAAATTAAAATAAAATACTACTAGTCTTCTTAATTAGTTGGAGTACAATTAATTATAAATTATTTGCAAGTTAAATTAAAAGCCAAAAGAGAAAGAAAAGAAGAAGAAGGCAATCATTAATTAAAATATATGTCTCTGAAAAATGCAATAATTATCTTCACTGAAGGACCAAAGCCCCCATTAAACAAATTATTAATTAGTACCTGCATGAGAAAACAATTAAGTAGATAGAGAGATATATATGCATTTGGTAACATACATGCACGTTGAAATGGAATCACTCCACGCATCCTTTTTTAAATTAAAACAATGGTGCAACTGATCTTTCCTCCAGATCGATCGGAAAGAATTAAGAAGACGTGCTTACACATGATATATTAAATAAGTAAATAAAATTGCACGTCGTAAATTTTCAATTAGCGGTGGTTGAACTATATTAAGGCAGAGATGAGCATGCTAACCTTAATTTTAACAAGGAAAATTAACAATAGTAGTATTAAGACATTAATTTTCTTTAAAAGTAGGATAAAATTATAAATTAATTTTATCATCGTGATTCAAATGAAAAAAAAAAGAGAGAGAGACTAATTTGATATAAATTTCCGACTCCCGCCAATGCTAAAAATTATTCTTAAATAATTAATGACATATATATATTTTGAAAGTACGTACGTAGCTCCCAAAATGTAATTAGTAAGAGGAAAAATATAATCTTTATACGGAAATTGATATTTTCACAAGACTTTCTTCGCATGAATAGTAAACGAGACTCACATTCATGTGAGTAAAGCCTTATAAAAATATTAAAATACCAATTCCCTCTTTATACTTGTGACTTGAAGTAAGGTGATCAAAGTACAATTCCTAGAGTACAAAGTACAAACCTCCTTTCTTGATTATATATATTGATCTTCTCAGTGGAAACATATAATTAAGTTCCCAACTGCTATTATTACATGCAGCGGGAAATCGACAAGAAAGAGCAGACCAAAAGGTAAAATATATCCACAAAACCAAATTACACCCTCAAAAAATACACTTTCAAAAAGGGCACTCAAGATTCCGGCACCGGAAAAAATGACATTAGTCTTCGTGAATGCTCTCAAGTTGAGGTTGCCATACTCCGCTCCGGGCGGTCCGATGATCACGCCGTGATGGTTTCTTTTCCGATGTAATATGCTTTAAGTAACTATCGCAATATTCCGATGGCACAACATCATTGCTGCCCTTTTTGGGTTTCTTGGAGGAGGAACTTTTCGGGTTTTTGTGAAGTTTTTTCTTCTCCGGGAAGGAAGATGACGGTATCAAGAAGTAAATACTTCCCCTCTTTAGCTCCGACTCCGGCGATAATATCAAGATTCGCCGGAGTTGGCCTTGAGAGCAAGGTTCGCTCAAGACATGATTAGGGTTGTTCTTGAGAACCTCACCGGCGGTGATCGGACGCGTGATTTCTTCCATGTGGCCATTTAAATGTACTATTCGGATCAAATCTAAGGCTCCACATGGAAGAACACAAGCCAAGCAACACCTTAAACTGTTCCCCATGAATATATATATATATATATATATATATATATTAAGCTTTGTTGATCTCTAGGCTCTAGCTCTCCTCCCTTCGTAATTTTTCTCTCTCTCTCTCTTTGTGGTGGGATTTGAATTCAATGGGATTATGGGCAGGGTGGAGAGTATATATAGTAGCAACTTATTATGTGTATACTATTTTATATTGATCTTTGTAATGCTTTGAAGATGAAATGTCCAATATGCCCTAAATATCTTAATTAATTTCTCCTCATCCCCTTCCTTGCATATTTAATTTAGGTAATATTTGATTGTATCTTAATGTATCATACCAGTTCATCTTTTAATATATTTTAACATCTCACATTTTTGTATTAAGAAGTCTTTTGAATAGTTTTTATTCATATTTGTATCTTAATAATTTAGAGGCACTTAGATGGAAATTTTTTATCCCAAATTTTAAATATTAAGATGCATTAAGAGATTGATTGTTAAGATGTATTAAAATGCAATTAATTAAACACCACCTTAAGCCGTCTTGTTTTTGTTATGATTGAAATAGTTTCAAGGAACATCTGTTATGATATAATAATAATATCTAATGATTATCATGGACGGATCTGGCCTTTGGCTAGAGAGTTCAATTGGAATTTTTAAGATCTAGTTTTTTAGTATTTGTTTTTAATTTTATAAGGTGTTTAGTGAAAATAAAAAATCTAGACTAAAATACTATTAAATGTCTCAAATTTTTAACACCAACGCTCCACTCTTTTATGTTGTTTAGTAATTTACACTGAACATAATATTTTTGCAGCTATTGAAATGAGGCTATCATTGCAACAGTTTCAAGCAATGAAGTCTCGAAAAATGTTATTATAAATAATATTTTAATAATATTATTTAGCTTTGTAATTTATTTTAGAGGGCAGGAAAGGTGAGGGATACCTCGCGTTATTGCACAAGGTGTCTCTTATAATAACAATATTTTGAAAAATTATAAAACATCCTTTAATTTGTACATAACATGAGAAGAAATATATTCAATTACATAAAACCACATTAGTTTTATATGATATATAGCTCATACAATTATTTGTCACGTCCCTCACATTATTTTTTTTCTTTATTTTATTGTATTTTATTTTTTTGTAATTTTTTAAGTAAAAATTAATCTCACTGAACTAATCCACCTCTGAAATCATTACATGTGGTATACATCCTTAATGTTACAAAAGAGGGTTGCTAGGTAAGGTTATATATAATGCACCAAGCTACCATTTGGTATCGGTATTTCTCTTACTTGTGAAAGAAAGTGATCGATGAGGGTTGAAAGTCCCTTTTGCAGATTTAAAATTTAGTTAGGGCAACTCTTAATTACAAGCAATATAGTTAATATTGCAGTAATTATTATTGTAACATATGAGACTAAAATTAATGTAGTTAATAAGTGCAAAATTATTGCAGTAATTATTGTAACATATGAGACTAAAATGTAGTTAATTTTACAAATTTATTTATCTCCATTATATTTTCATACTTGCTATACAGATCTTAATATTTATATTTAAAAACTTAAATATCAAATGAGAATCCCATTTTCTATTCTAAGGAATGAGGTAAAATAATTAGAGTAGATTTTGGTATAACAATTAAGTTGATAGAGACTGAGATAAGAGTATTCGTTTCAATCCATTTCCCAGATGTTGTTTTCTAGCGGGTTTCACAGGCCCCCATCACCAGTCATAACTCGATGAGGACGAAACTAATCAAGGAACTTGTTTTTCATTTTTCATTTTTTTTGAAAAAAAGGAGAAGAGGATGATAAGGTAAAATTAATTTTTTTATATGAGATTAAAATTTCACTAATATTAAAATACTTTTTAAACTTAGAATTTAACTAAAATCGAAATACTATTTATACTATTTATGATATATCCTAAAAACCTTTAGAATAACTTATTATTTTATAATAATTTTATTTCTTATAGAAGTCATTTACTAATATTGATTCTAATGAGCCTAAATTAAAATACATACATACCATTCTTATATATATATATATATATATATATATATATATATATATATAAAATTAGTACTGATTATATATTTAGCAATGATATTTCATATAAATAACAAATTATTATATTATAATTATCCACGTGCTAAAATATTGAAACATAAGTTATATTAAACTAAAGCAATATTATAATATACAATCATAATAATTAATTACTAATATCATATAATAACACATTATTCTACTATTATATCATAATTGTTCACAAACTAAAATATTAAAATATATGCAAGTTATATTGATAAATTATAATATAGCTATACTAAAATATAAATCCGTAATTTATTATATATAAAATAAAAACATAATTTTATTTAAAAAACAACTCCGTGCTTCACACGCACGAGCACTTGGCTAGTTTTTATAATTAGCTAATAGTGGGCACCGATTGTCTTACCCCTAATGATTTACCAAATTTGCTCACGGGCAATTCTCATTGGTGCAGCTTGGCTAATGACAAAGTACAACTATATATAGCTCCACCAAATTCCATCATTATCTACTCCCTTTGGTCTTTCTAAAAGATGATTGAAAGTTAAGTTATTTTTTTCTTTACAAAATAATTGAACTATGATACAAAAGTAAAGGGTAAGTATATTATTTAGTGAGACTTTTTAATATTTAAAAATAAAAAGACATATTATTTTATGTAATTTTATAGGATCATTAAAGATAAATTTGAAATTTTTTATTCTTTTTTTTCCATTTTTATTTTTCTTAATTTGTGTACAAGATATATTTTATTCGTCCTTTTGGAAACTTATAGAGTATTTTTTATTTTATTATTTGAAGTTTCATTTTTGAGAAGTATAATATAATTTTGCAATAAATACAAATCACACTATTACAATATCAATAATTAGTCAGTCTCACATTAAGAAAAAAATATATTTGCGCACAAAAAAAAAATACATTTCACGGAAGAAAGAAAAAAAAATCACACATGAGAATATATAGAAGTTGATACATGCATATAGATTAATTTAGGCCTGGTCAGTCTTTATCTAAAAGTACGCAGTTACATTCAATTAGGTTTGTATGGATAAAGATCAGAAGTGAATTAGGTCCCAAAAAAAAAAAGACTACGTTATTTGTGTTGAAAACATGCTTTTTTAAGAGATAAAAGGTGGTGCGGAATTAATTAGGTTAATTTATGTGTTGTCCTTGTAACTTTCCAGAGGTGACATACTCAATTAATTAGCATTTCTACAGTAAGGAATTTTAGAATTAAGTTATGTTTGAAATTTTATAATTAAAATTGAGGGTTAAATATATATTAATTGTGTGAACCAGATATATATATATATATATATATATATATATATATATATATATATATATGTGTGTGTGTGTGTGTGTGTGTGTGTGTGTGTGTGTGTGTGTGAGACCAAAGATATATACTCCCTTCGTCCTTATTTAAATGACCTTTTAGAGAATGGCACAAGAATTAAGATAATGATTGAAAAGCATTAAATATAGTACTCAATTGTCTATAATACCCTTAAATCATTAATTTATCATAGCACAAGAGTTTAAAGTACTAAAATATAGATAGAGTAATGAGGGATAATTTTGAAAAAATTGCCATTAATTCTCTTAGATTTAAATAAACGTCAATTAATTAGAGACAAATAAAAAATTCTAAAACGTCATTTAAATAAGAACGAAGAGAGTAATAAATTAAATAGGTTGAAAATATCTAAACAGTCCCTATATATGGTTTTATTTTCTTCAAATATAATCTAGTTAATGACTTGTTTCAAATATTTATGAAAATTCAGATTATTTAATTTCCTTATTAATGTCTGTCAATTGTCAAATTGGGAGTACTCTGTGACCCAAAATAGATTGTCCATATATAGGTGACATGGTCAATTTAGCACTTATTATTTGATAAAGTCCAAAGAAACCAGCTGTCTTGATCTACAAGGGTATTCCATTTATATTATTAAAATCTTTTTTACAAAAGTACTTATATATATATATATATATATATATATATATATATATATATATAATCAGGATCAAGAACATTCTCCTTAAATAGCATTCCTCCTTAAATAACATTCTTTTATTAAAACTACGTCGTTTTGGAGGGACGCGGTGGTATTTTTGTAAATACGACGTAGTTTTAATAAAAGAATACTATTTAAGGAGGAATGCTATTTGAGGAGAATGCTCTTGATCCTGATCGTGTGTGTATATATATATATATATATATATATATATATATATATATATATATATATATATATATAAAAGAAACATATATATGCAGCTGGCATATGATATAAAAATGAGCCTACATTCATCCCGCTCTTCTCCCAACTAACTAAAGACAAGTTCAATCTACTTTTACAACCATTTTTCTGTTAAGCACCCTGAATCGCGGGTCTGCCTTACTATGTTGCTGTAATAATTATTTTATCTAGTTTAAGAAATTAAATATACACACACTCCTGATTTCATTACATACATTTGTTATTTTATAAATTTCTTTTTTGTTTGTACATATATAATTAATTCACTTAATTTCCCAAGTTTAAAGCAATCTTTTCAACCAAAATTTGTCATCCCCGTGCTAAAATTCAATAACGACAAACGGTCTTTATTGTTTGATAAGATGACTTTGAGGATATTTTATTTTCAAAGTATTTTTATTAATCAACCAATCTAATCGGCTGAAATATATTAAAACTGTTACAAACATCGAAACGGTTACAATATAAAAAATTGAAGTGGTAATAATATTTCTTTAAAATATAATAACAGGTACTCAGAAAAATAAACTATTAATTGAAAAGCATTATTCTAAAACATCAACTAGTTTTAGTACTATTGCAAAATAACACTGTTTTTATCCATACATATATAATTTTGACTGATATTTTTGTTTGTTTATGATTGCCCTTAGTTCATCATAATTAAATAATCAAGAGTATTTCTACCTAGTCTGTACTAGAGTATTAATTAATAGGAACTGATATTTCCACGTAATCCCTCTCACATGAACATGAAGATGAATAGTGAGTAAGTCCATGAAAAAATATACAAGTTTCCTTAATTATCACAAAATTAACTATCTTTAGTTATAAGTACTCGATCGTACGTTAATATGAGTATCAAACCATATATAGATTATGTCTGTAAGACAATAATTTGGAGCATCTTTTAGCTCGTGTGTGTATTGATTAATTAATATCATTCTTCTATTAATCGATCTTAATAAGTTAAAATTAGTACGTACGAAGCTTCGTAGGTTTTAGGCACCGACCAAAGCGCGGCTACATGAAGTTTATAAACTAATTAACCATAGTTTTTCTTTTATTTTCTAAAGAACTAGATCTCACGAGCAATGCAATATTACAAATTAAGATTGAATCCATCTAATTATAATAGGGACGAGAAAATAACGTGTGACAAATTAAGTTTGTCTTAACACCGAAAGCCAAGGTGGAGGAGGAAGCTTGATTAATGTATTTAATTAGTTGTGCATGTTAATTAGGTGATATGAATAATCATAATCAATTAGATAAGTCCATTGAGTTTGATTCTTGTAATAATTTAATCATACAAGAATCCATATAACTTAAATATATAATTAAGTACGTACCTTCTCCGGATGTGTGAAATTTGGATATATATATATATATATATATATATATATTGAATTGGTCAAGGTTTCTTAATAGTGCATGTACGTGTTTAAACATTCTTGGTAATGGTTCATTTGGTAGGGGGAGAAATTGGAATCTAGAGTGCGGAAAAGAAGGGGATGATTAATATTTTTTTTTTTTTTTTGTGGATGGAATTAATTAAGAGGATAAAAAACGACGCAGATGGAAAAGAGTCCTATAAATGTAGTAGCTAGCTAGCTAGGGATTTCATTTCAGCATTCATGCATGCATGCATGAATTATGATCTTATTTAATTAACCACACATGCATGTATAAGGAGGAAAGAAGTTTAATTTTAATGTCTAGCTTAATTGCATGGAATAATATATAGACGACTCTCTATCCTTATATAGTGGCTAGAAAATTGAATTGATCCCTCATTAGAATTATAATTAAGACTTAATTGAAACTTCAAGTAATCTATTTATAAGAAATTCAATTGAACCTTCCTAATTAATCTGGCTTGCCGAAATTGTGAGAGAAATGTGTTGTAAGATCTCAACTTTTTATGAATAAAAATTTAATTTTCTCTAAATATTATTTTGAATAGTAAGGTATTGATTTGATATAATACTATAATTATGAGTGATATGTGCAAATTTTACAAAGTAAGCAAGTTGTCATAAAATATTCGTTTGATCGGGAAATATTCTATTTGTCAAAAAATATTTGTACGATGGCGCAATCATTAGTGGACCCCACAACGGAATAACTGTCGGATATAGAAAGCGACAAAAATAACTTTTTTCATAAAATAATAGTAAAACTTTTACCGTTAAACTGTTGAAAATACCCAGTGATAAAAGTACAGTAACACGTTGCACAATATCTCTGATTATTGATGCTTACGTAAGAAATCACTCTGTTTCATTTAATAATTACCACAGTAGTTGTTGCATAGTATCTGATCATATTATTGATTCAATTATTGTCACATTATCATCTGCACAATATTTTATATAATTAAATCAATAATTGACACGAAATAGCTATTGTAAGACCCCAAATTATTAATAAATGAAATTTAAATTCCCTCTATTTATTATTTTGAAATAGTAAGTGTTAAATTGATTAATGAGGTTAGTTATGGGTAAAATGCGCAAATATTTCAAATAAGCAGGTGGTTATAAAATATTCATTGTTGTCGGGGAATATTTGTTTGGTCGTGGAATATTCTTCCTGTCGGGGAATATTCGTACGACGGCGCGGTCTTTTGTGGGCCCCATAACGGAAAGCGATTGGATGAAGAAAACGACAAGTATATGTTTTTTATTAATAACGGCGTAGTTGTTACCGTTAATACTGTTGGAATACCCGGTGGTTAAAACACAGTAATAAGCGTTGTTACACAGTAGCACACTGTATTGCACCAATTATTGATTCTTACGTAAAAAGGCACTACTCATTAATGGTTACAGTAATTACTGTTCAGTATTTTATTTTATTGATTCAATAATTGCTGCGTTGATATTTTATATTACTGTTGTTTCAATAATTGTCACTACACAGTATTTCCCATTATCAGATCAATAATTCATATTATTTGAATAATATTATTAGATAACATTATTGACAATGTCTAGAAAGTTCTGTCTAAGGAGAGGTTTGGTCATCTAATTGCGCGCCAGTAAGGAGAAATCCTTATTGGAAAGCCCCCTCTTTCCTGGGAACGGCCTGGTTGTCATAAATGTGATTCTGTAATATTATTTGTGAATAATTAATTATTGATTCATATGATAAGGAAATATTTATTTTTGTGGATATAAATGAGGGATATATTTTTGTGGTTAAAAATGAAGGAGTTAATGTTGAGATTTTTATCAGTATTTTTGTCGGAATGGAGGTATTAAAAAATTAGGGTTTTTGAGATATTTTGCGGGGGTTATAATTTTTAATCCGACCGTTGGATCGTGGTAATTTTTGGATATGTTATACATATATAAGTTGAGTATATGTCCACAAATTTTGAACCGTTAAAAATGAACGTATGATTTATTATGAATTTTACGAGATGACTGGTTCAGAAATTGTTGAATTTTCGGAGTTAATCATTTTGGTAGAAAATTCTAGAATTGGTGGGCCCCACTCTTGGTTGGTGAAGAAATGTGCTGAGATTTTTATTCAAATGTGGTGGGTGGGAATAGTAGCAGATAAAGCCATCAGGTTACAGGTTAAGTCTGCTTCGACGTGCTAACATTTCCTATAAATAGAGGGCTAAGTTAGAATTGAAAATCACACCAGAAACAAGTTTTCTCTCTTTCTCTCTCTAGATTATTGAGTGTATTTTGTGAGTATTTAGATACTTTGAGAGTTTCTATTCATCAGAGCAAGTGTCTTTCAGCTTTATACCGGTATTCCGACCAGAAGTACTGTCTTTACGAGGTAAGGGATGTTATTTTATTCAAAAATGATATTATTTCTTCAATATCATTATGCCGAAATATTTGTTGGAAATTTTTATCAAATTTGGAACTTTTCACGTCGGGGTTACTATTCATGAGTTACTATTCACGAGTTACTATTCACCGAAAAATAAAATTTTCTTCTTTTCGTCCAAAATATCTATTCTGGGTACTAGCTTTGATTGTATCCATGTTTTGATCATTCTTGAATTCTACTTCACTATGAATAATTATAAGGTATTTTTGGACGTGGATAAATCGAAATACGAATCCTTAATATTTGTTATTTTGTTTCACTGGATTCGTTTTCTTTAAGATATTTTTCATCATCCTCAGTCCTAAATGATGATATTACTGAATATCTTTGGCCCGTAGTGCAAAGATGAATGATTAACTGATGAATATCTTTGGCCCGTAGTGCAAAGATGAACAGGTGTTGAGATGAACATGACCGACTGGTGATACAAATGAATATCTTTGGCCTGTAGTGCAAAGATGAATATTTGATTAAAGATGGTTATTAATTGTTGTTACAGGGATAAAATATTGATGATGGACTTTCAAATCTTAGAAGATAGTAGAACTCATTCTCTACTTGACTCTTCTAATGGTTTGCTGTTTCCGCTGCAGTTATTGATTTAAAACTTGTTGTCTATTGTATTCTATTAGATTTTTCCCTGTTGAAGACTAACGATAATTTGTTCTGTATTATCTTAGTCATAATGTTCTTTACTGGGCTAGTTGAGCTCACCCTTTTCCTTTTTGTTCCATTTTTCTCAGGAGGCGAGAATGTAGCGAGTACTAGTCGGGGTATGGAATGATGGTTCTAGAAGTTACTTTAGTAGTCCTCACCATTTTTGTGAAATAATGTATCAATAATTGTAATGAGGACTTATTTGAGTGTGGATATTGTCTAAATGACAATATTTGTATTTAAACTCACAGTTCTTGTGTTGTAATAATAAAGATGTAGTTGTTTATGTACTATGTATTTTGGCGACTCAGAATGGGTGTTGTATACCTATTTTGGGGGCGTTACAGCTATTCATATTATTATTTGTATTATTGACAATGTCTAAAAAGTCCTGTCGAGTAAAGAAGTTAGGTTATTTAATTGCACGCCAATAAGGAGAAATCCTTATTGAAAAGTCCCATTTTTCCTGGGAACGATCTGATTGTCAATATTGTAAGTTATAATATTAATGATAAATAATTGTTGAAAGATTAAAAATCATGTGTTGATTGTTAGATATTTATTCAATTTTTGATATAAATAGAGGGGTTTGTCATGAAGCGTCTATTGTAAGTTTGACTTATTTTTAGGTAAAGAGGTGATCCAACATTAATTCTTATAAGCCTAAATTTACACAGGTTAATTAACGATGTATTGATGCGAAATAAATCGTGTAATCCCGCTACACATGATTCATGTAAGGGGGGGAAACAAATACACTGACACAAGCGAATGTGGCTGAACTAACTCTATTCATGCATGGGGAATGCAAAAACAAAAACAAAAACTGGTGAAATGTCAAGCTCTAAGTTCTTAAAAGACCTTAAATACCAAATCTTAATCATTTTGAATTGTCTCAATCTTTTAGCTATTTTGTATATTTCCCTCAAGATCTTGGCCTAAGTCCCCACTCTCGATCACCACCAAATGGTTCATACTCATTTGGACCCCCTAAAAGGATTCTCTCTTTAATTAATTAGTTCTTTTCTTCTTGAAAAATCAATGCTTAATGCTAGATCTTTTGTAGAAAAAGATTAATTAAATCAAATTATTGACAAATCATATATATAGAGAGAGATATAAATGCATAAAGAGGAGCAAAAAGGCCAAATTATTGATAAATAATCAAGGCTGGAAAGTGCATGGTTATGGGAGCTCCACGGAGTCCACTTAGATGCCCTGATTATTTGTATCTTTTCATTGGCTTTTCCTTTTTAAGCAATAATTAAACTTTACGAATTATAATTTAGACTATAATATACAAATTGAGTTACTAGTTTTTGTCGCGTTTTGACAATATGGCCCCCTCAATTTTTGTAATTATGGCAACTTTATTTTTCAAATATGTTTAATTGTTCAAAGTAAACTCGAAGTTACTAATATAATTTTATCATCTCAAGTTATTATAATAAAGTTGTGTTAATTATTATATATTTTAAACATATAATTAAAATACTCGATCCTTTCTACAAAAAGAGTATCAGACACAGAATTTACAAATATTAAGAATGTGATTTTGTTTCATGAATGATAAAGAAATTATGGTGGCTGGATAAGTTATTATTTTAATGTAGGAGTGGCATAATAATGAAAGTATAATCACAAAATTGAATATATTGAATCATTTTATACTACAATATTCAATAAAATAAAACTGTTTGTTGACCAAAAATTCGTCAAATGAGATTTTTTTTCATGCAACAGATCGATGGAGTATAATTAACATATAAATATACATTAATTGGCTAAAACATTTGCATAAATCAATTAATACTTAAGAGGAAAAAAAAGGTCTTAACTTTGTAGGACCGATTCAGGAGTATAAAACAGTCATGCAACTTTCTTCAATTCAACTCGTGAAAACTTTGTCCAGCATCTTGAAGATTTTCTGTAAAATCTTTTTGCAGAATTTTAAGGCAAAAAATATTGGGTAGGTGATATATATATATATATATATATATATATATATATATATATATATATATATATATATATATATATATATATATATTCTTATAACCAATATATAAATATATAATGCATGGTTATGCATGTACGTACAGAACCAAACTTGAGCTTCTAAGGGCTCAATTATGTTATTGTATCTGTCTGTCAATATATTTCTTAATTATTGGTTTGCCTCTTTTTTCCGAATAAAAGGATTATATTCGATTTATTTTTACCAAAAAATAATTAAATTAAATCTTGCCCACGGGTGTATTCCAGTACCATGATTCTAGCTACCAAAATATATCCGAACAGGGCCTATAGGCTATAAACACTCTTTCCAAGAAAAATTAATCGGCTCTTCGGATCTTAAGAGGTTCAACAACTTCCTTCAGATTATTTAGTCAGGAATACTTTGTTACCCTACAACTTGGGAAAAATACGTTTCATGTCATGTTATTAGATATGTTAGTAAGTGAATCCGTGTAAGTCACGGCTCTCTTTGAATATTAATACGTAAAATTTATTTAAATATTATATATGTAAATTTTTATAATATAAACTCTTTACGTTCTTTTTTATTTGTCGTTTTAATTAAAAGGTGAAATTTGTTCCTTTTTATTTGTCTTAATGAATCATTAATGACTTAATTCTCATATTATTCCTATATTAAATACTAACTTGTTTTTCTTTCATCTTTTTCAACTGATTTTAGTTTTGAGATTTTATAATTACGTACTTTGGTCAATTAGACAAAACACTAATTACATTTTTTAATATTTGTGTTTTAGGAGTTTTCTCCTAAAATATCAATTAAAAAGAAATGGAGGGTGTGTATTGTTAATTAATCCATTCATGCACTAACCACAAATTTTATAAACAATACGAAGGATCTCACCATATATTAATATATCTGGACATTATTAGAATTAAGAAAAGTAGAGAAACAGTGTGTATATTTTTTTGTTAAAATTCATAAATCATCTTTAATTGTATAATAACGGTAAACTTACTTAACATGTGTAATATACACATATATACACATGTATGCACACGCACACGCACACGCACGCGCGCGCGCGCACATATATATATATATATATATATATATATATATATATATATATATATATATATATATATATATATATATATATATATATATATAGTCCGGATCTTAAGCTCATCCCTTATCCAACTCACCCGAGCTCACCCCTCTTTAGCGACGGACCCGGTGACGGTTCAGCCATACAACCGTTGTTTATACTTTTAGCGACGGACAACATATAGCGTCGCTAAAAGTATAGACAACGGTTGTATGACCGAACCGTCGCCGGGTTCGTCGCTAAAGGGGGGTGAACTCGGATGAGTTGGATAAAGAGTGAGCTTAAGATCCGGACCGATATATATATATATATATATATATATATATATATATATATATATATATATATATATATATATATATATATATATATATATAATCTTAACCTCACTTCTTATCTAGCTCACCTTGCATACCCCTTTTAGCGACAGATTGAGCGACGATTAGGTCTGTCGCTATATATAGAACTGTCGTCTTAGCTTTTAGCGACAAACAATATATAGCGATGGACCGAACCTATAGTAACGGATTCGTCGCCCGATCCGTCGTTAAAGGGGGGTATGCAAGGTTAGCTAGATAAGGGGTGAGTTTAAGATCCGAACGGTGTGTATATATATATATATAAAACACACCGTCCGGATCTTAAACTTACCATTTATCCAACATACCTTGAATATTCCCCTTTAGTGACGGACCGAACCGTCGTTTTTTCGTCGCTAAAAGAGAATATACAAGGTATGTTGGATAAAGGATATACTATTGATCCTTTGTATATGTGTGTGTACTGTTAATTAAATCATTATTTTACTGACCACGAATTTTATCAACAATATGAAGAGACTCACGGTGAGAATTAACATATTTAGTGTCTCAATAATATATTGCACTCATCTTTTGTTTAAATGCACTCAAAATTTGGGTCATCACCCAAACAAACATGCCCTAAATTATAAGCACTATTAATATATATCTGGGGTAAACAATATGAAGCCCAAGTCCAACTTACCTAACCCATTTACAGCCATGTTTTCCACACCACACGTATTTGGGCGAACTCTCCATAAACATTACTCCCTCGTCCAAGTTTAGTCCTCAAGTCCTCATATTCATTTTTTTATTTGTCCAAATTTATTTGTCTTCTTTTTACTTTAATACTGTTTTTTAATTTGACTTTATTTTTTTAATATTACCCTCATTTTATTTTATAAATTTTTTTAATTCAAAACTGCATGACAAACATTAGAAAACATAACACTATTTACTTTGACATTAGAAGCATAATCACACTACTTTTTTCTCTCTATCCCCTATTTTATTATTCCAAGATAGAGTTAGGAGATTAATTTTTTAAAAAAAACATGATAATAGAGTAGTTAATATGTGTAATTAATTTGGAGATAAGTTTTTTTAATAGGTGTATATTTTCAAAAAAATTGAACGAAAGGAGTAGTATATATATTACGTGCAACTATATGGTTCCCCATATTGCAAATTCTAAATATACTTTGAGTCTCTCTACCATGAAAAAAAAACTAAATTTATTTTATTTATTTATTTATTTTGATAAATTGATACTACCACAATATAATGGAAATCACATTTTCGTCTCCATTGGAATGTCTCGTGTACTTTGACAAATATTATGGAGATGAAGAAAAATTGAAAATCGGGTGAAATATGAAATATTTGTGAAAAGAATTAATGATATCAAACAAGTGGTGAGTGGTGAGTGGTGACATAATTAATTAGTGATGATAAATTTATTTAAATTAAAAATCTTACATTTGGGTTCACTAAAATTAAACTAACCAGTCACCCCATGCATACAAGTTGCTATAAAAAGGGAAGAACGTTACGTTACATGCCCAAAACAAACTAACATTAATTTGCTAGCTCTAGAGAAAAAAGAAAAGTTTACAACTTAATTTGTTATTCTTATGGCTGCTATCTATCTGTCTCCTTTTCATTTGTAGCATTTTCAGCTTATTCACAGACAATGACGTTGCCGATGCTGCTGCAGCCCTTCCAAAATTCTCTTCCATTCTTATTTTTGGCGATTCTTTATTAGATATATACCGGCAACAATTATTTTATCCCTACCCTACCGGAAGATTTTCAGATGGAATACTGATGTCGGATTTTCTGGCCGGCGGAAGCATTAGGGATTAAGGACACTGTTCCTCCTTTTTGGCCGGATCGGGATATGATGATTTTACTGCTTGGTGTCTGTGATTATTCCGGTCACAAATAAAGCAGTATAATGAATATTTTCAGATTTATAAAAGGAAGCTTATAGGGATTGTAGGAGAACAAGCTAGAGGCTATAACTATACTTGATAAATATTCTTTTGTGTTTGCTACTTCATGAAGTAATGATATGACAATTAGCTTCCTTCTACGGTCGAGACTTGAATACACTAGCCTTGATCAATACCAAGATTTTTTATATATTACGAAGGATTATTTTCGAGACTTTATCAAGGTAATAATTAATAGTATATATTTCCCTTTTTTTAATTAATATATCTATCGGAATTTTTATTAATTATATTTTATTAGTTGTATCAGTCCCATGATCTTGATGTAAACAAAAAACAAATAACTGATGTAAACAAAAGGCTAGAAGACAGAGGATCAAAGGATATCATATTCTTTAACCAAACAGCCTTTATATAGGTTAATACATAACTGATAACATGAAAATAGGCACTACCCAATAAACTCCCACCACTACCCACGTTCACAAAAAAAAACTCCTACCACTAATTGACAATCCTTAAGACTAGGACAACTCAAAACATGCAAATTACTTATTTTCTCAATAATCCCTCCCTTAAACTGATGTTCCAGACATAACATTCAGTTTAATAGAGTCAAACTTTGAACCTCCATCTCTCAAACTGGATCATTTGAAGTGCAAACACCGAGTAGCTTCCTGTGCTTCTGAAATGTATGCAATTTGAGGGGCTTTGTAAATATATCAGCAACCTGATCTTCACTCCTGCAGTAAATAAGTCAATGACTCCATCATTCGTGAGATCTCTCAAAAAATGATACTTCACATCTATATGTTTGCTTCGACCATGTAGAACATGATTTTTTGAAAGCTTTATTGCTGAACTGTTGTCACAATAAATCTGAGTAGGCTCATTCTCTTTGCAATGCAACTCTTTAAGAATTCTTCTCAACCAAATAGCTTGAGTAGCACATGAAGTGGCAGCAACAAACTCAGCTTCTGTTGTTGATAAAGTGACAATAGGTTGTTTCTTTGAAGACCAAGAGATAGCTCATGAACCCAGCATAAAAGCATAATCCGAAGTATTTTTCATGTCATCTTTATCTCCAGCATCATCACTGTCTGTGAATCCAATTAAGCCTGACATTTATCCCTTCTTGTAGAACAACCCATAATCAAATGTACCTTGCAAGTAACGAAAAATCCTCTTTGCAGCTAGAAGATGCATCTCCCTTGGTTTTTCCTTGAACCTACTAATAACATTTACATCATACATTATATCGAGCCTTGTGGCTGTTAAATACATCAAGCTTCCGACTATTTGTTTGAACCTGGTACTGTCAACCCTCCTTCCTTCAGGATCTTTGATAAGTTTCAAACCAACTTCAGTTGGTGTACAAACAGAATTGCAATTCTTCATTTGAAATCTGTCTAAAAGTTCTCTCACTTATTTCTTTTGAGAAATAAAAATACCAGTAGGGGACTGTACCATTTCAATCCCAAGAAAGTAATGCATCATACCAAAATCAAACATCTCAAATTCAGTCATCATGAATTTCTTAAAACTTTCAAATATTGTTGTGTTATTACCAGTGTAGATTAGATCATCTACATATAAACAGATAATGAGCATTTTTCCTCCATCTTCCATCTTTATGAAAAGTGTATGTTCATAATGACATTTTTGAAATCCTTCCTTTAAAAAATAAGTTTCTATACGATTATACCAAGCACGTGGAGCTTGTTTTAATCCATATAGAGCCTTTTTTTTCATTTATACACTTTATGCTCATTGCCAAGTTTCACATAACCAGGAGGTTGATCGATAAATACCTCTTCTTTCAAATCTCCATGAAGGAAAGCTGATTTTACGTCCAATTGAAAGATAGGCCATGAGTTTTGAGCTGCCAATGCAATCACCAATCTGATTGTGTCATGCCTTGCAACCAGAGCGAAGACTTCCTTATAATCAACACCAAACTCCTGCTTGTAGCCCTTAGCCACCAAACGTGCCTTGTGCTTATCAACTTCACCATTCTCCTTCAGCTTTGTCTTGTAAACCCATTTTACACCAATTATTTTCTGCCCTTTTGAAAGATCACAAAGCTCCCAAGTATCATTTCTTTTTATGGCTGTAATTTTAGCATCCATAGTCTTTCTCCATTTTGATTCTTCGACAGCCACTTCGAATGTAACAGGATCACAATATGAAAATAAAGCAAAATGTGTAAGTATATCTTCTTTAGACTTGTCAAAATCATCTACCTCATAATCTGTCATCCAAGCAGGCCTTTTTCTCTGTCGTTGATGTCTTTGTTCTGCAGCTTCATTAACAAGTGGACTTTGAGGTTGATCTTGAATGATTTGTTCTGGTTGTTGTACTGTCTCCATAGGTTGCTGCCTTGTCTTGTCATCATCTAAATCTGCTGGAATGCTTTGCTTAACACCATTTTCACTCCACAGCCATGTGCTTTTTTCATTAAAAACCACATCACGACTGATAATTATTTTCATGGTGTAAGACCCCAATTTATTTTTAATAAAGATGATTTTTCTATAAATATCATTTTTAAATATTATGGAATGAATTTGATATAATGTTATAATTGTGGGTAATATTTATAAATTTTGTAAAGTACGCAAGTTGTTATATAATATTCGACTGGTCGGAGAATATTCGTTTTAACAGGGAATATTCGTACAACGGCACAATCATTGGTGGACCCCACAACGAAATTATTGTCGGATTGAGAAAACGACAAAAATACTTTATGAAAATAACGGCGGAGGTTTTACTGTTAACTGTTGAAACACCCGGTGTTAAAAGTACAGTAATACGTGTGATTGCATAGTAGCACACGGTATTGATTATTGATGTTTACGTGAGAAGTCACTCAGTTTTGTTCAATTATTGTTACAGTAATTGCTGCATAGTATCTCACGTTATTTGATTCAATTATTGTCAATATTTTATATATTATTAAATCAATAATTGAGATGACAAAGTTATTATTATTATTATTTACAATATTAACGATGTATAGAAGTTCTGTCAAAGAGAGGTTTGGTCACCTAATTGCGCGCCAATAGGGATAAATCCTTATTGAAAAGCCCCATCTTTCCTGGGAACGACCTGGTCGATTAATATTGTGAATTATAATAATGATGATAAATGTTGTTAAAAATATTGAAGGACTTTTTATGAAGTATTTGTGGTAATTTTAGTTTATTTTATGGACCCCCGTTTATCCATTTTTCAAAATAACCGGTAGCAAGTTATTCATTATATATATATATATATATATATATACGGATGGCATGAATGATTTGGGGGGGTGGGAAATAATGTTGTTAGTGGGTGTACTATTATATATATATATATGTGTGTGTGTGTGCGTGTGTGTGTGTGTGACGACCCCAAAATAGGTCCATTCAACACCCAACCTATTCTGAGTCGCCAAAAAATAAGGTATAGAAAATAACTACAACTTTATTACTACAATTGTCGTGCAAAATACAACAAGACATATACTGTGAGTTTTAATACCAACTGTGACTCTGGACACCAACTATGGATATCACGTCACCATGATATATTACATAAAGGTACAGTCAAAAACAGTTTTAGAAATTAAAACCTTTGGAAAGTGCTCAAGGAAACCTTCGTACATAGGAGGCCATGCGTCTAGGTTATAATAGATATCATATGCCCACAGAATTATCCTTGGTTGACCCAATAGACCCCAAAAAAAACGAGAAGATTACTATCATATTCTTCCAATGGTGTGTCTTCTCTTGACATATCATTATCTTCACTGTCTCTAATTGAGAATTATACTTCAAACAAACACCAAGATTATATAGGTAGTGCTCGTATATATACTCAGCGAGTGGATTTAAACAACCCTGTCTTATGATAACGTGAGATTGTATGTCATTAGACATCTTGTATGATAGTGGCAAAATACCCTTCCAACGTTGGGTTCGCCTCACCCTATTTGATTCAACAAATAAAACTACTTAATGATGACCACCGTTCTATTCTCCTGTTACCCCCGCTCGACCCAGCTACACTCGTATTACCTGAAAGGAATTGTGAAACAGAAGGATGTGCACAACTAGCTCAGTAAAAAATATTATGACTAAAGATAAATAAATTATCAATAGTCTTCATCAGTAATAAATCAAAGATTTAGAACATATGGCAGATGATAAAACTTTTCAACCATAGTTGCAGCAGAACGAGCAATCCATTAGAAGAGTCAAATAGACTATAAAGTCTATTATCTTCTCCATGTTAAAAGTCCACCAACAATATTTTATCCCTGTAACATCAATCAACAATTCCTGTCCACAATCACATGTATAACTCATAATCGTAATTGTTGTTCTAAATTCCTTTTCTCATCTAGGACAAATATAATTTTCATCACCTGAAACATCAAAGATCATGGTTATACCAAATCACAGTTCATGTTCATAATCATACTAATAAATTCATCTTTGCACTACGGGCCAAAGATATTCATCAACAGGTCATCTTTGCACTACGGGCCAAAGATATTCACCAACAGATCATTTTTGCACTACAGGCCAAAGATATTCAACAACATGTCATCTTTGCACTACAGACCAAAGATATTAATATCTCAAAGAAATATATAATCATTTCAGAATTTATATAAATAATAATTATAACCATGTTGATAAATTCACCTTTACACTTAAGCTAAAGATATTCAATTATAAATTCAATGGTCATGATCATACCAGTCACAATTCAACTTTTCACTACTGGTCAAAGAGAACCCTAGTCATGATCATACCAATAATCTACCCATCTTTACACTCCAGTGAAAGAGAATTTCAACATCAGAGTTATAAAAATGTTATATATGATAATAAAATCAATATATAGTTTTAATCTCCAAAGTAATATTCATAAATCAACTATAATTTGGTTAGAAAAAGAAACTAATTTTGTAGTGAATAGTACCCATGAATAGTAACTCGTGAATAGTAACTCGTGAATAGTAAACTCATGAATAGTAATCCCGACACAAAAAGGTAGAAATTCTATAATAAAATCTATACCAATATTTCGGTATAATGATATTGAAAGAATAATATTTCTTAAACTTATAAACAATTTATTTTAATTGTTTACACTTTACTAAATAATGTATTTAATCATCATAAAATGCCAAACTCATAAGATTTCATCACCAATAATCAAAACCCTCATCAAAAATCTGCTTATACCACATATTTGATTCTCAAGCCATAAAATCATATTTTCCAATTTTCTTCCTTCACATAACATATTTAGTTCATTTATTCATAACTAGTCCATTTTCATGAAAAATACCAAATCAGTTCCAAAAATATTTTTTTTCTGGGATTTAGTCGAATATAGTCCCTCCCAAATTGAACATATATTTTTCTCAAAATTTTTTAAAATTCATTTACTATTTTTCATATGGCCAAAACCGTCAAAAATTTAGACATTTATCATAAATTGTCCTTTTATCTAAAAATTTCGAGATTCAGATAGTACACTGATATTATATAAATGTACTCCTAATAAAAATTTTATCAATTTTAGAGTTAACCACAAGGAGTTATAAGTGGGTACTTTTAAAATAGTCTTTTCTCATAAAATTCATAAATCCTAATCTATACATCCAAAAATCATTATTTTTGGACACAATCAATAAAACACATCAAAATATCATTTCAAATTTTTTCAGAATTTTTTGAAGATCGAAAAAATTACGAACTGAAAAACATAACAACCCTTAAAATCCCTTACTATCCCTTACCTCAAAAGAGCAGTACTGAAATATCGGATATAACACTGAACGAACTTACACCGTATTGCAACATTTAAGATATCTAAATACTCACAAAAATACGCTCGATATTATAGAGAGAAAAAGAGAGAGAAACCTTTAGTTTCTGGTGTGATTTTCAATTCTAACCTAAGCACCCTATTTATAGAAAAATGCTTAAAATATCAAAGCAAAAAATTTAATAAAATAATATATTTATATAAAAAATTTCACGCCCACCTCTTGAATTTTGAATTCAACATATGTTACCACTCATGTGGGGCCCACCAATAATGAAGAAAACGTTTTTCTTTTAAAAAATATTTACAACTTTAAAAATTAATTATTCCGAAACTTCAATAATTCATAATAAATAGCCTTTTATCAAAAAATTCGAATCTCATGATTTTTTATAGGAAATTCAATTCTCTACAACTTTGCAGAAGAAAATTTTTCCAAATTCCAAATAGAAATTGACCGAAAATCACAAACGGGCGATTTTACAAGCTATAATAAAATTTCAGTCAAGAAATGGGTCCACCAACATGTTTAACATGTTTTAAACATTTATTACAACAAAAATACTCCTCCTCATTTACTCATATATACCACATTCATTATAAAAATATCACTATTATTATATTATTAAAATATAATAATAAATTTAAATGAATTATTTTATCAGAAAAAGATAAAATATTAATTTTCAACAATTGTCACATTAAAAATTTTCTCCATCTATATCCACATAAAATCAATATTTTTCTCATCATATAAATCAATAATTAATTATTCACAAATAATATTACAGAATCACAATACTGACAACCAAACAGTTCCCATGAAAGAGGGGGCTTTTCAATAAGGATCTCTCCTTACTGACGCGCAATTAGATGACTAAACCTCTCCTTAGACAGAACTTTTTAGACATTGCCAATAATGTTATCCAATAATATTATTCAGATAATATGAATTATTGCTCCGATAATAGAAAATACTGTGTAGTGACAATTATTGAAACAACAGTAATATAAAATATCAACGTAACAATTATTGAATCCATAAAATAAAATATTGAACAGTAATTACTGTAACAATTATTGAGTAGTGTCTTCTTACGTAAGAATCAATAATTGGTGCAATATCGTGTGCTACTGTGTAATAACGTGTATTACTGTGATTTAACCACCAGGTATTCCAACAGTATTAACGGTAACAACTACGCCGTTATTTATAAACAACTTATACTTGTCGTTTTCATCATCCAGTCGCTTTCCGTTATGGGGCCCACAAAAGGCTGCGCCGTCGTATGAATATTTCCAGACAGGAAGAATATTCCACGATCAAACGAATATTCCCCGACAACAATGAGTATTTTATAACCACTTGCTTATTTGAAATATTTACATATATCACTCTTTACTTTAAACTTTTATCAATTTAACTATTTACTAAATAGAAAAATTGAATACTTTTATTTCATAAAATTCGGGGTCTTACAACATATATATATATATGTTTTGAGTTTGCAAGTTGGTAGAGAGTACAATTATTATGATTATTATATTTATATATATGTTATAGTTTGAATGTTTGGCAGGCAATGTTCACGGGGTTCATAACTCGTGACCAATGTTATATATATATATATATATATATATATATATATATATATATATATATATATATATATATATATATATATATATATATATATTATTTAAAAGATTTTGTTTTATTAGAATATTTTATTAAATCAACATGGACCGTCCGTTTAAAAGTAAATCGATCTGGACCGTTCATGAATTAGTAACTATTCAATCCATTCTTTTATAAATAGAAGCTCATTCCTTCATTATTTCTTACGAATTCACTGAAACTCTAGAGAGAAGAAGAAAAGCTTTCTGCTACTTCACTACTCATATATCCTGTACTCTTCTTTTTAAGGTAAGGGGTATTATTTCTTTCGTATTCATGAAGAGAACTTCTGTTATTTCATTCTTTATTATTCTGTTGGAATAACCTGTTTATGCGAAGTACCGCATACATGGTGAAATTCTTCTAATACTCCGTTCTTTATTATTCTGTCGGAATATCATGTCTGTGCGTTTACGCCGAACCTCGTTCTATTATTTATTATTCTGTCGGAATATCCTGTCTGTGCGTTTACGCCGGACCTAGTTCCATTATTTATTATTCTATCGAAATATCATGTCGGTGCGTTTACGTATGACCTGGTTCCATTATTTATTTTTCTATTGGAATAACCTGTCTGTGCGGTCTATCGCATGCTTGGTGAATTCTTTTATTATTTCATTCTTTATTATACTTAGTTGATTAAAGTTTTGGCTTCTATACTCCATGAAATAGTGGAATATCCTTGATATTTGCGCTTCATCTAGTATATTTTCATGAAAATATTCTTCTGAGTATTCTTGAATTTTACTCTACAAAGTAGCATCATGTTGATAATTTGGACGTTATTGGTTCCTGGATAAATTAATTTTTGAACTTATTTTATTGAATTCTTATATCATTGTCATCATCCTCATGTTTATATTTTGTTGAAAGTCATCTGTGGCCTGTAGTGCATAGATGGACTTGGTATGATTATGACCAGGGATTATTCGGTGTAATCATGACCGTAATGTTACAAATGATGTGGTAAAGGTCCTCATTAGCCCATAGTGCACTGATGGACAGTTGTTAGCATGATTATGACCATTGATGAATACACGAATATCCTTGGCCCGTAGTGCATGGATAATTTGTTGACGTGATACTAATGAATATCCTTGGCCGTAGTGCAGGGATGATGTAGATTATTTATTAAGCTGAGTCTCAGCGTTTAAAGTGATGAAAAACCTTTTTAAATCATAAAAGATAGTAGATTTTATTATCTACTTGACTCTTTTAATGGATTGCTTGTTCCGCTGCAGTTAAACTTGATATTTGATATATTTTATCAGTTTAACACTGTTGAAGGCTAACGATAATTTATTCTGCATTATCTTAGTCATAATATTTCTTACTGGGCTAGTTAAGCTCACCCTTTTGCTTTCATTGTTCTCTTCAGAAAATGAGAACGTAGCAGGGACTAGTCGGGAAGCGGAGTGACGGTCCAGATGATAGCATTAGTAGTCCTCACTATTCTATGAAATAGTGTGATAATAAATATATTGAGGACTTATTTTGAGTTTGAATACTGTCTAGAAGATAATATTTGTATTAAAACTCACAGCTCTTGTTGTATATTTAAGATTGTATTTGTATTTTGTACCATGTATTTGGCGACTCAGAATAGATGATGTATACCTATTTTGGGGGCGTCACACATGGTGCTAGGATTGTACAGTTTATCGGCCTTTGATTGGTCACTGACACCAAGAAAAACACATTTTTCTCCTTTGTTGTCCAACTTCTTTCTCTTCTCATCTGGAATATGGGCATAAGCAATACACCCAAAAATTTTGAAATGATCCACTACTGGTTTCCGTCCGCTCCAGGCTTCTTCCGACGTCATATTTTGAACAACAAGTGTGGGGCTTCTGTTCAAAATATGAATGCTCCAATTGACTACTTTTGGCCAGAAAGCTTTCGGAATACCGCTGCTTGTCAAAAGACTTCACACCATATTCATAATAGTGCGATTTTTCCTTTCGCACACACCGTTCTATTGGGGAGTGTAAGCTATTGTAAGTTGCCTCTTGATTCCATGAGCCTCACAAAAACTTATAAATTCATGTGAGCTGTATTCACCACCACGATCAGTACGAAGAACTTTGATGGGGCTGCCAACTTCCTTCTCAACAACCACTTTATATTTTTTAAAGGCTGCAAAAGCTTCACATTTCTCTTGCAAAAAATAAATCCAAAATTTTCAACTATAATCATCAATGAAGGTAATTATGTATCTTTTACCTCCATTAGAAGATGAACTTATTGGCCCACACAGATCAAAGTGAATCAGTTCCAATGGCCATTTTACTCTCAATGATTTTCCTTGCATGAATTGATTACGATGTTGTTTGCTAACAACGCATTCTTCACAAACTTCAACGGGAGCTGTAATTTGAGGAAGACCAATCACCATGTTTTTCTGTTATAGAGCCTTTAAACCACCAAAGTTTAGGTGACCATAACGAAAATGCCATAGCCATGATTCATCCTTCAATTTTGTTAAAAAACACGTATGATTGGTGTTGTGAAGAAACAACGGGAACATGCGGTTTTCTGTCATGTTAACTTGAGCAATTAAGCCCAACTTTGCATCTTGAATCCGACATACTCCATTTTTGATAATAATCTCGTACCCCTTTTCTTGTAGCTGACCCACACTGAGCAAGTTGGTCTTTAAGTCTCGAACAAAAAGAACATTAGAGATATGAGTAGAATTTCCTTTAGTTTGAACAGTTACCTTTCCTTTTCCCATGACAGAAACTATGGAGTTGTCACCAAACTTGACAGTATTACAGAACGATTCGTCCAACTCAGAAAACGCCTTTTTGTCTCCACACATGTGGTTGCTGTAGCCGGTGTCTAAATGTAAGACCCCAACTTATTAATGAATAAAATCAAATTTTTTCTAAATATTATTGTGAATAATAAGGTGTTAATTTGATATAATGCTTTGGTTATGGGTGAAGTGTGTAAATTTTGCAAAATAAGCAAGTGGTTATAAAATATTCATTTGTTGTCGGGGAATATTCGTTTGGTCGTAGAATATTCTTTCTGTCGGGGAATATTCGTACGACGGCGCAGCTATTTGTGGGCCCCATAACAGAAAACGGTTGGATGAAGATAACGACAAAATTGAGTTTTTATAAATAACGGCGTAGTTGTTACTGTTAATACTGTTGGAATACCCGGTGGTTAAAATACAGTAGCACACGGTATTGCACCAATTATTGATTCTTACGTAAGAAGGCACTACTAAATAATTGTTACAGTAGTTACTGTTCAATATTTTATTTTATTGATTCAATAATTGCTGCGTTGATATTTTATATTATTGTTGTCTCAATAATTGTTGCTGCACAGTATTTTCCATTATCAGATCAATAATTCATATTATTTGAATAATATTATTAGATAGCATTATTGGCAATGTCTAGAAAGTTCTGTCTAAAGAGAGGTTTGGTCATCTAATTGCGCGCCAGTAAGGAGAAATCCTTATTGGAAAGCCCCCTCTTTCCTGGGAACGGTCTGGTTGTCATAATTGTGATTCTGAAATATTATTTGTGAATAATTAATTATTAATTTATATGATAAGGAAATATTTATTTTATGTGGATATAAATGATGGATATATTTATTTTTATGTGGATAAAAATAAAGAAATTAATGTTGAGATGTTTTATCAGTATTTTGTCGGTGTGGAGGTATTAAAAATCATCCGTTTATGGATTTCGGGTATTTTTTTTATTGGAATTTGAAAAACCTTTCTTCTACAGAGTTGTAGATAATTAAATTTCCTCTGAAAAACACGCGAGTTTCGAATTTTTCTGATAAACGGGTTATTTTCTATAAATTGTTGAAGTTTCAGAAAAATAAAATTTTTTTTATTAAATTTATGGGGGGGCCCACTTTTGGTTGGTGGAATACACACATGGGCTGCTGAATTCTTCCAACATGGCTGCCCAAAAATTCAAAGCATGCGTAGGAATTGTAATTAATAATAATATTATTTTATTATTTAGTCTCCTATGGCGTTCTAGCATTTTCCTATAAATAGAGGGCTAAGTTAGAATTGAAAATCACACCAGAAACAAGTTTTCTCTCTTTTTCTCTCTATATTATCGAGCGTATTCTTGTGAGTATACTTTGAGTATTGCTATACAGTGCAAGTTTCTATCAGCACTATATCCGAAATTCAGTCAGAAGTACGGTTATTTTGAGGTAAGGGATATTATTTTCTTCTTAAATGATATTATTTTCTTCAATATCATTATGCTAAAATATTGATATGAGTTTTTTTATCAAATTTAAACTTTTTGTGTCGGGGTTACTGTTCACGTATACGGCACTATTCACGAATACGGCACTATTCACCGAAAAATGAAATTTTCTTCTTTTTGTCCAAGATGTCTATTATGGTTACTATCTTTGATTGTATCCATGTTTTGATCTTTATTTTTGAATTATGCTTCACAATTGATTATTATGAAGTATTATTGATCTTGGATAAACTGTTATACGAATCCCTACTATTTGTCCTTCTGTCTCACTGGATTCGTTTTCTTTAAGATATTTTTCATCATCCTCAGTCTTAAATGATGATATTACTGAATATCTTTGGCCTGTAGTGCAAAGATGAATGATTAACTGATGAATATCTTTGGCCCGTAGTGCAAAGATGAACAGGTATTGAGATGAACATGACCGACTGGTGATACAAATGAATATCTTTGGCCTGTAGTGCAAAGATGAATATTTCATTAAAGATGGTTATTGATTGTTATTATAGGGATAAAATATTGATGATGGACTTTTAAATCTTAGAAGATAGTAGAATTCTTTCTCTACTTGACTCTTCTAATGGTTTGTTGTTTCCGCTGCATTTGTTGATCTAAAATTTGTTGTCTATTATATTTTATCAGATTTTTTCCTGTTGAAGACTAATGATAATTTGTTGTATATTATCTTAGTCATAATATTCTTTACTGGGCTAGTTGAGCTCACCCTTTTCCTTTTTGTTCCATTTTTCTTCTCAGGAGGTGAGAACATAGTAGGATCGAGTCGGGGTATAGAGTAATGGTTCTAGAAAGATGTTTTAGCAGTCCTCACTATTTCTGTAAAATTGTATATGAATAATTGTAATGAAGACTTATTTGAGTGTGGATATTGTCTAGAAGATAATATTTGTATTTAAACTCACAGTATGTATTGTCGTATTTCACACGACATTTGTATTATTGAAGTTGTAGTTTGCTTTATGTACCATGTGTTTGGCGACTCAGAATGGGTGTTGTATACCTATTTTGGGGGCGTCACAGTTGGTATCAGAGCTTAGGGATATGGTCTCTGGCGGAGATCGGGGAATAGAACTAGGAGAGGAGAGATGAGTAAATCATTCGCTAGTGTGTCCTATCTAAGCTTATTTGTTGGTCAGTCATAATATAAGAATATTATGTGATGTGTTAATTTGTTTAATTAACCCTTGTTTTATGGCAGTATTTAAGAATGGCTGTTGAGAACGTTTACAATGGAGTGTATGAGACTATGGAACAACCTTTAGTTACAAACCAGGAGAACGTGTAGGAAGGCAATATTCTTCCTGTAAACAACACTACCGAGCAAACGATGAATGATGGAATGTTTAGGAGCATTTTGCAGTTCATGCAAAATCAGACAAGGGAGACTCGTGTCAAAATACGGGTGGAAATGATAGCAACGCGCGGTCTGTCACAGCCAAGCAGTTCAAAGAGTTGGGACCACCAGAATTTAAGGGAAAGCCGGATCCGATCATGGCGGAAACATGGGTCAAGCAAATTACCAAGATATTCGATGTCTTGGGATGCACAGAGGAACAGAAGGTTCCATTCGCCACCTTTATGTTCCGCGGTGAGGCAGACTACTGGTGGGAGTCTGTGAAGCGTATTCAGCCTGACGCACTTAACATGTCCTGGGAAACATTTCAGAAACTGTTCAATGACAAGTACTTTCCTGAAAGTATTCGTCATATGAAGGAGGTGGAGTTTATCAGACTGGAACAAAACAACATGACGGTGTCCCAGTACGAGGCGAAGTTTGCAGAGTTATCCAGGTTTGTACCTCATTTGGTCGAAAATGAGGAACGAATGACAAGGATGTTTCTGAGAGGACTAAAACTCGAGATTCGACAATATCTTATCTCTCATAAATTTTTTTTATATTCAGATGTTGTAAATAGGGCTCAATTATTAGACCGAAATAATAAGTATGTGCAACCGAAGGACCACAACCAGGGTCATACCGGTGACAGCAGTCATCAGAGCGATGATAACTAACGAGGAGGGAAAAATACGAACAAAGGCGGTAACCACTCGGGTGGTCATCGTGGCCATGATAATAGGAGAGGTGAGTCAAGTGAAAATTTCAGAAAGAAGAGATTCAACAATGACGGGAAGATATCAGCAGCAGCACCAGCACCAACAACAAATTCTAGGGGGGAGAACGACCACCAGTTAGATGTTACAAATGCGGGAAAGAGGGACATATCAGCCCAAACTGTCCACAACAATCCAAGGTATGTTACAACTGTGGAAAGGAAGGCCACATAGCTCGGGATTGTTCTGTAGCAAAACCAAGTTCAATGGGAATGGTGACTCCAAGGGTTGTCCCAGATAAGTTGAAATTAGCGGTTCCTAGAAGAGCGTTTGTCCTAACTGGCCAAAACGTGAGGAACCCGAACGAGGTGATCACGGGTAAGCTAATCTTGAACTCTTGCGAAGTTTATATCTTACTAGATACCGGTTCTACCCATTCTTTTATCTCTCATGCTTGTGCTCAACGTTTAAACTTTACTCCGGAGAAATTAAACTTTGACTTATCTGTTGAAACTCCGTTGGGATAAAACTTCGTTACATCTACAGTTTATAAATCTTGCATGATCCAAGTTGACACTATCACATTACCTGTTGATCTTATCTGTTTAAAGATACTTGCTTTTGATGTGATTTTAGGAATTGATTGGTTAACCACTCATCATGCTAAAATTGATTATTTTCGTAAGGTTGTTAGTTTTCATATTCCTAACCAACCTGTCATACGAATTCAAACTACTAAACCACTAAATTCAGTCACTGTCATATCAAGCCACAAAACTATTCGTTTATTGAAAAACGGATGTCAAGTTTTCTTAGCCCATGTTATGGATTTGAACAAAGACAAGTCAGATTTGAATAATATTTCTATTGTTAGATAATTTCCCAATGTAGTTCCTGAAAAACTTCCCGGTCTACCCCCAGAACGTAAAGTTGATTTCTTTATTGACCTTGAACCTGGCACAAAGCCCATTTCTAAAACCCCATATCGAATGGCTCCTATTGAACTTCAGGAGTTAAAAGTCCAATTACAGGAATTGTTAGACATCGGTTTCATTCGTCCTAGTACGTCTCCTTGGGGTGCTCCTATTTTATTCGTAAAGAAGAAAGACGGGAGTATGTGACTTTGTATCGACTATCTAGAATTGAACCATGTCACCATCAAAAATAGGTATCCGCTACCTCGCATTGATGACCTGTTCGACCAGTTGCAAGGAGCACAATTCTTTTCAAAGATCGATCTTCGTTCTGGATATCATCAACTGAAGATTAAAACTGAGGATATTCCAAAGACTGCTTTCAGAACTCGGTACGGGCATTATGAATTCTTAGTCATGTCATTTGGATTGACTAATGCTCCTGTTGCCTTCATGGATATGATGAACCGTGTGTTCAAAGAATATTTAGATCAGTTCGTTGTTGTCTTTATTGATGACATCCTCATTTATTCCAAAAGCCGTGAAGATCATGAGCACCATTTAAAGCTGGTACTGCAAAGGCTTCGTGAAAACAAGCTATATGCCAAACTGAAGAAATGCGAGTTCTGGCTTGAGGACGTAGCATTCCTTGGGCACGTGGTGTCAAAATATGGAGTATCTGTCGACCCGGCGAAGATTGAAGCAATACAAAGTTGGGAGCAACCGAAGTCGGTGACCGAAGTACGTAGCTTTTTGGGCTTAGCTGGATATTATCGGAGATTCGTGGAAGGATTTTCTAGAATCGCTACTCCGTTAACTCAGCTGACTCGGAAAGATACAAAATTCGTATGGAGCGAAGAATGCGAGAAGAATTTCCAAGAGCTCAAAATGAGACTCATTTCGGCACCTGTTCTGGCAATACCATCTGGTACGGATGGATTTGTTATCTACAGCGATGCTTCAGGCAAAGGGTTAGGATGTGTTCTCATGCAACATGGGAAAGTCATAGCCTATGCCTCACGACAACTCAAAGAATATGAGAGGAATTATCCTACTCATGATCTGGAGTTGGCAGCAGTCGTATTCGCGTTGAAAATTTGGAGACACTACTTGTATGGGGAGAAAGTGGAGATTTATACGAACCATAAAAGCCTCAAATATTTCTTCACCCAAAAAGAACTCAACATGCGGCAACGACGTTGGCTTGAACTATTGAAAGATTACAATCACACTATTCAATATCATCCAGGAAAAGCGAACGTAGTACCTGACGCATTGAGTAGAAGATATGCGAGTACGAGTGCAATATTGTTAATGCAAAGGCCCATTCTGTATGATTTACAAAGGATGGAGGTAGAATTAAAGATTCCAAGTACCCACGTGATGATATCAAATATACGAGTAGAACTGACTTTAATCGATAAAGTTAAAGCTGCTCAAGCTACGGACATGGAGCTGATGCGTATGAAGAAGAAAGTGCAAGAAGGTGCTATTCCAGAAGCAAGAATCGATGAAGAAGGAATACTTCGAGTTAACTCCAGACTTTGTGTTCCTAACAATTCTGACCTAAAGTAAAGAATCATGATGGAGGCACACAACACACCGTTTGCAATCCATCTTGGGAGTACCAAAATGTATCACGATCTTAGACATACATTTTGTTGGAGCAATATGAAAAGAGAGATCGCGGAGTTTATCTCGAAATGTTTAACTTATCAACGTGTAAAAGCGGAGCGTTAACTACCAAAGGGTCCATTGCAACCACTTGAGATTCCAAAATGGACGGGGGAACACATTACTATAGATTTTGTTACGGGTCTTCCCAAGGTTTCTCAAGGCATAGATGCGATTTGGGTCATTGTTGATAGATTAACCAAGTCTGCCCATTTCTTGCCTATACGTGAGACTTATTCCCTTGAACGTCTTGCTCGTTTGTACGTGAATGAGATTGTGAGATTTCATGGCATGCCAGTATCCATAGTTTCGGATCGTGACCCAAGATTCACTTCAAGATTTTGGGTTAGCTTGCAGAAAGCTATGGGCACGGATTTACGATTCAGTTCGGCATACCATCCTCAAACGGACGAACAATCAGAGAAGATTATTCAAACTCTTGAAGATCTATTAAGACTCTGTGTTCTAGATTTCAAAGGGAGTTGGGATAAGTACCTACCATTGGTGGAATTCTCCTACAACAACAGTTATCAAGCAAGTATAGGCATGGCTCCATTCGAGGCGTTGTATGGAAGAAAATGTCGCTCTCCATTATGCTGGGACGAGGTAGGAGAAGCAACGTTGTTGGGACCGAAATTAGTACGCCTGACTATAGAAAAGATCCAAATGATTCGACAACGTATTCAAACCTCACAAGATCGACAAAAGAGTTATGCTGATCTTCATAGAAAGGACGTGGAGTTTAATATTGGAGATCATGTACTGTTACGTGTTGCACCATGGAAGGGAGTTACAAGATTTGAAAAGAGAGGAAAGCTCAATCCAAGATTTGTTGGTCCATTTGAGATTCTTGACCGAATAGGAAATGTGGCCTATAGACTCGCATTACCTCCAAGCATGTCTCGTGTTCATAATGTTTTTCACGTATCTGTGCTTCGTAAATATGTGAAAGACCCGAACCACATAATTGAATTAGAACCAGACGAGATAGCCGAAGATTTAACGTACGAGGAGGTACCTGTTAAGATCTTAGATAGGAAAGAGCATGTTCTACGCACGAAGGTTATACCACAAGTTAAGGTTTTGTGGAGAAACCATGCTATTGAAGAAATGACCTGAGAGTTAGAATCAGAAATGAAAGCGAGATATCCTCACCTTTTCGAAACACCAGGTACGTACGTCAATTTCGAAGACGAAATTTCATAAGTAGGGGATGTTGTAAGACCCCAACTTATTAATGAATAAAATCAAATTTTTTCTAAATATTATTGTGAATAATAAGGTGTTAATTTGATATAATGCTTTGGTTATGGGTGAAGTGTGCAAATTTTGCAAAATAAGCAAGTGGTTATAAAATATTCATTTGTTGTCGAGGAATATTCGTTTGGTCGTAGAATATTCTTTCTGTTGGGGAATATTCGTACGACGGCGCAGCTATTTGTGGGCCCCATAACAGAAAACGGTTGGATGAAGATAACGACAAAATTGAGTTTTTATAAATAACAGAGCCGGCCTTGGCCCAGGGCTACCGGGGCTACCGCCCTGGGCCCAAAGCTGAAGGGGGCCCAAAAATTTTTAAATTTTAAGCTTATACCCACAGCCCACAAAACAATTAATCTTCTCCTCAAAAATAAAAATCGAACAGTCATTCAATTGCACCGAAAATATGCAGAACACGGAACACTAAAAGGTTTAACTTCAATTCACCCATCAACAGCACCGAAAATTCTCTTGCAAGTTGTAACCTAATACCCATCAGCCGTCAAATAGATCTCTAGTACTTCTGTGGCTCACTGGCTTTCAAATCTGATTCTGCTTCTTAAAATCTGATTCTACTTCTTGGCTCTTGTTGTCGTGCTGGGCTCTCTGACTCTGAGGTATGTTCTATTGTTCTGTAGATTGTGTTATCAGTTATGTGTATTTGACTATTTGTGTGTTAATATTTGTGTGTGATAGGCAAAGGGTTTGTTTGAGTTTGTTTATTAAGAAGGGGGAATAAGAATTCATGGGCTATTGGGCTCCTTTTCCATGAGTGAGATTGAAAAAGCAAGAGTGTTTGAATAATGATTGTGAGAAGAAATCGAAAAAATGTATTAGAATTCTGTTCCAACACAATCAAAATGTGCTAGTTATCTGCGTGTCTTTTTAGTTTTTACCAGGTAGGTTTGGAATAAGAATTCATGGGCTATTGGGCTCCTTTTCCTGGTTTTGCAAGCTGTCATGATAGGTCAAGTCATTATTTTGTTTAAAAATTGACATTTTTTCACTGGAGGCAAATCATGAAATCATGTCAATTGTCATTATCAGGATATCATGAAAGGGATTTTTACACCCTCATTATCAATTCCTACATATCAAATTTTCCATGAGTGAGATTGAAAAAACAAAGTGTTTGAATTCATGAGTAGAATTGAGAATGAAATATGGTGTGATAATCTATGATATAATCTCACCTTCTGAAGAAAGAATTTGAGTAAATCATGTATACATCTATGATATTTTCTGAATAATTTAAAAAGATGTTTTCTGAATAAAGATGTTTCAATTGGTTTTTAGTTTTGTTTATTTTTTCCTATTTTGTAAATTGTAATATATAGAACATATTTGTGTTAACTTTTTCTTATTTATTATTTGATTCAACAGAAAACTTGGCTGGGATTCTTGTTCTTTATAATTGAAAGTTTCAAGTGGAAGAAAATATACTTAAAATTCAGGTTTTATTGTTCTTTGTTAATTAGTTTTATTATTTTTTATTGTGTTGTGTTTATTATAAAAATTAAAAAATGCTTCGTAAGAAACAACTTTCCGAAAATCTCAAGAGACAAAAAAAGAAAAAAGAAGAAGAAATTGCTCAAAGTTTAAGAGGATCTTTGAATAAATATTTTGTTAAACAAACCAATGCTTCACTTGAAAATTTAGATGAAGATTTACCAAATGAATATGAACAACCAATTCAATTGGAAGAATTAGTAAAAAATGAGAATGATGTGAATGAAGATATTGGTAATCTAGATGAAAATGAAAATAATGATGAACCTTTCCTTGATGAAAATGAAAATATTGATGAACCTTGCCATGAAAATGAATGTCCCGAAACAAGATTTGATTTGAACATTTATGATCCACGAGTTTGGGATAATCTTGATGTAAAAATGAGAGATTTACTTGTAGAAAAAGGTCCCCTAAGAGAAACTAATCTCAAATTCCCCATGGACGAACACAATAGACATTTTTCTTTAAATTATTATCTTCGCACGTTACCAAATGGGGAAACTAAGGATCGAAAATGGCTAGTGTACTCAAAGGAGTTGGATAAAGTGTTTTGTTTCTGTTGTAAGTTGTTTAAAACAATGAATTCTAGAAGTCAGTTAACTAGTAAAGGAACTAGAGATTGGAAACATCTTAGTGAGAAGCTTAAACAACATGAAAGCAGTATTGAACACCTCACTAACTTGAGGTCTTGTATTGAATTGCAAATCAGATTGAAAACAAATCAAACAATAGATACAGAATTACAAGAGCTAATCAAGAAAGATACACTACACTGGAAAAATGTTATTGTCAGAATCATCGCTGTTGTGAAATGTCTTGCTATACATAATTTGGCTTTTCGTGGAACAAATGAAAAAATTTATGAAGATGGTAATGGTAACTTTTTAGGCCTATTTGAAATGATTGCAGAGTTTGATCCAATAATGCAACATCATTTTCGACTCATTAAAGATAAAAACATTCATTATCATTATCTTAGCCATAAAATTCAAAATGAGTTAATAGCTATTTTAGCATCAAATGTTAAACATGCAATCATTGAAAAAATAAAAACAGCTAAATATTTTTCAGTCATTCTTGATTGTACTCCTGATGCAAGTCACAAAGAACAAATGACTTTAATATTGAGGTGTGTAGATGTTTCAAGTACTCCAATAAATATAGAAGAGTACTTTTTAGAGTTTCTGAATGTGGAAGATACATCTGGATTAGGAATTTTTAATGAATTTCAAAATGTAATGGAGTCCCTTACACTTAATATTGATGATGTGAGGGGACAAGGTTATGATAATGGCTCTAATATGAAAGGGAAAAATCTAGGTGTACAAAAAAGATTACTTGATATAAATCCAAGAGCATTTTACATGCCATGTGGTTCTCATTGTCTCAACTTAATAGTTTGTAATATGGCCAAGTCATGTGTTAAAGCAAAATCTTTTTTTGGTGCATGTCAATGCATATATACGGTATTCTCTAATTCAACAAAGCGATGGAATGTGTTACTTGATTACATAAATGGTTTGACTTTGAAATCATTGTCTACTACACGTTGGGAAAGTCACATTGAAAGTGTCAAAGCAATAAAATCTCAAGCTTCCCAAATCAGAGAAGCTTTATTTAAATTAACAGAAATTAGTGAAGATGCCAAATTGAGTAGGGATGCTCAAAGTTTAACATTAGGAGAGCTTTCAAGTTTTGAATTTATATTAAATTTGGTTATTTGGCATGACATTTTTCATAAGATTAACTTAGTTAGTAAAAAGTTACAATCTAAAGACATGCGTCTTGATGCTGCTGTACGACAATTAGAAGGACTTGTTTTATTTTTTGAAAACTATAGAATAAATGGGTTTGTTTCAGCCATGATTGATGCTAAAGAAATTTCCCTTAATATGGGAATTGAGCCTGTATTTCCAAAAAAGCATCAAATTTGTAGAAAAAGGCATTTTGATGAGGTTTCCAATAATGATAGGGAACAACAATCAGCTGAAGAATCATTTAAACTGATTATTTTCTTGTTATAGTGGATATTGCTCTTAGTGAATTGAAGAGTAGGTTTGAACAATTGCATTGTTTTGAATCAATTTTTGGGTTCTTATTTGATGTTGCAAAGTTGACTTCGTTTGATGATAATGAATTGAAAAGTTCTTGTGTGAATCTTGAAAATGCTTTAAAACATGGTGATGTTTCTGATGTTGATGCAAGAGACTTATTTTCATAATTACAAGTGTTGCAAGTGATGTTACCAAAAGAAGCATATGAAACAGATAAACCATGGGCATCCATTAAAATTGTTGAGTTTGTAAAGAGTGTGGATATGTTTCCTAATGTAATGGTTGCTTATAGGGTATTATTGACTATACATGTGACTGTGGCATCTGCTGAAAGAAGTTTTTCTAAATTAAAATTATTGAAACCTTACTTGCGGACCACCATGACTCAAGATAGGCTAAATGGATTAGCGATATTATGCATTGAAAAAGATATGTTAGAAAACATTAAATATGATAGTATAATTGATGATTTTGCATCTAAAAGTGCAACAAGAAGACATTTTAAATGATGTTTTGTGGTTCAAAATTCATTATTTTTTTTGTAGGTACATGTGATGATTCTTTGCTTCGATTAATTGTGGAGGATGAAAAGAAGATAGATCAAATCAAGAAATATTTATGGAGATTCGGGAGGAAGCATGTAGACTCAAATATGTAAGTTTCATTTTTTAATGCAATGATTACAATCCGGGGTACTCTTTTTCCTCTGTTTGGGGTTTTGTCCCATTGGGTTTTTCCCAAACAAGGTTTTAATGAGGCCCCAAAGTGTTCTTCCTTATCTTTTGTAAATTCTTATAATTTTAATAAAATTAATTAGTTGATAATTTATTTATTTTTTTGTTTAATTTGTATAAAGGGGAACACTTGAGAAAATTCGCCCTGGGCCTTAGAAAACCCAGGACCGGCTCTGATAAATAATGGAGTAGTTGTTACCGTTAATACTGTTAGAATACCCGGTGGTTAAAATACAGTAGCATACGGTATTGCACCAATTATTAATTCTTACGTAAGAAGGCACTACTCAATAATTGTTACAGTAGTTACTGTTTAATATTATATTTTATTGATTCAATAATTGCTGCGTTGATATTTTATATTATTGTTGTCTCAATAATTGTTGCTGCACAGTATTTTCTATTATCAGATCAATAATTCATATTATTTGAATAATATTATTAGATAGCATTATTGGCAATGTCTAGAAAGTTCTGTCTAAGGAGAGGTTTGGTCATCTAATTGCGCGCCAGTAAGGAGAAATCCTTATTGAAAAGCCACCTCTTTCCTGGGAACGGCCTGGTTGTCATAATTATGATTCTGGAATATTATTTTTGAATAATTAATTATTAATTTATATGATAAGAAAATATTTATTTTATGTGGATATAAATGATGAATATATTTATTTTTATGTGGATAAAAATTAAGGAATTAATGTTGAGGTGTTTTATCAGTATTTTGTCGGTGTGGAGGTATTAAAAATCATCCGTTTGTAAATTTTAGGTATTTTTTGATTGGAATTTGAAAAAACTTTCTTCTACAAAGTTGTAGATAATTAAATTTCCTATGTAAAACACGTGAGTTTTGAATTTTTCTGATAAACAGGCTATTTTCTATAAATTATTGAAGTTTCGGAAAAATAAAATAATTTTTATTAAATTTATGGGGGGACCCACTTTTGGTTGGTGGAATACACACATGGGCTGCTGAATTCTACCAACATGGCTGCCCAAAAATTCAAAGCATGCGTGGGAATTGTAATTAATAATAATATTATTTTATTATTTAGTCTCCTATGGCGTTCTAGCATTTTCCTATAAATAGAGGGATAAGTTATAATTGAAAATCTCACCAGAAACAAGTTTTCTCTCTTTTTCTCTCTATATTATCAAGCGTATTCTTGTGAGTATACTTTGAGTGTTGCTATACGGTGCAAGTTTCTGTCAGCACTATATCCGAAATTCAGTCAGAAGTACGGTTATTTTGAGGTAAGGGATATTATTTTCTTCTTAAATGATATTATTTTCTTCAATATCATTATGCTGAAATATTGATATGAGTTTTTTTTATCAAATTTGAAACTTTTTGTGTTGGGGTTACTATTCACGTATACGGCACTATTCACGAATACGGCACTATTCACCGAAAAATAAAATTTTTTTTCTTTTTATTCAAGATGTCTATTATGGTTACTATCTTTGATTGTATCCATGTTTTGATCTTTATTTTTGAATTATGATTCACAATTGATTATTATGAAGTATTATTGATCTTAGATAAACTGTTATACGAATCCCTACTATTTGTCCTTCTGTCTCACTGGATTCATTTTTTTTTTAGATATTTTTCATCATCATCAGTCTTAAATGATGATATTACTAAATACCTTTGGCCTGTAGTGCAAAGATGAATGATTAACTGATGAATATCTTTGGCCCGTAGTGCAAAGATGAATAGGTGTTAAGATGAACATGACCGACTGGTGATACAAATGAATATCTTTGGCCTGTAGTGCAAAGATGAATATTTAATTAAAGATGATTATTGATTGTTGTTACAGGGATAAAATATTGATGATGGACTTTTAAATCTTAGAAGATAGTAGAACTCATTCTCTACTTAACTCTTCTAATGGTTTGATGTTTCCGCTGCAGTTGTTGATCTAAAATTTGTTGTCTATTATATTTTATCAGATTTTTCCCTGTTGAAGACTAATGATAATTTGTTGTATATTATCTTAGTCATAATATTCTTTATTGGGCTAGTTGAGCTCACCCTTTTTCTTTTTGTTCTATTTTTCTTCTCAAGAGGTGAGAACATAGCAGGATCGAGTCGGGGTATGGAGTAATGGTTCTAGAAAGTTGTTTTAGCAGTCCTCACTATTTCTGTAAAATAATGTTTGAATAATTGTAATGAGGACTTATTTGAGTGTGGATATTGTCTAGAAGACAATATTTATATTTAAACTCACAGTATGTATTGTCGTATTTCACACGACATTTGTATTATTGAAGTTGTAGTTTGCTTTATGTACCATGTGTTTGGCGACTCAGAATGGGTGTTGTATACCTATTTTGGGGGCGTCACACTAAATACCACATTTTTTGTTGAGCTTCTTCCTTCACATGACACACCATCAAAAGAGACACTTCTTCTTCCTTTTCTGCAAAGTTAGTTTTTTCTCTACTTTGTCTATTCAAATTAGTTTCACATTCGGACTTATAATGGTCATACATGTGACATCTGTAACACTCAATATTGGACTTGTCTGCTGACTTTGGTCTATAATTTGTTGAGTGGTAGCCACCACGTCCTCTTCCTTTTCTTTGAAATTGTTTCTCATGATGCTGATGGTTTTGTTAGTGGAACCCACGATCAGTGTTAAATCTGCCTCCTCTACCACGACCATTGCCTCTACCCCGTCCACTATCACCTCTATTGGGTGTAGAGTTATTTTCTGATAAGGTCTTCAATGCTTGTTCTTCTTTCTCCTGTTGGTTAATTTTCTTCTCATGAACCAACAGAGAACTTTATAATTCATCAATTGAAAGTTTATCAACATCTTTAGCTTCATCTATAGAACAGACAACAAAATTAAATTTTGGTGTCAAGGATCGAAGAATCTTCTCAACAATAGTAACATCATCTGTCTTGTCGCCATGGATTCGCATCTGATTAACGATTGCCATCGTTCTTGAAAAATAGTCTGAAACTGACTCTCCTGATTTCTTTCGAAGCATTTCGAACTCCGAACGAAGTGCTTGAAGTTGTTGCCTCTTAGCCCGTGTTGTACCTTGATACTTTTCTTCATGGAATCCCAAATATCCTTGGAAGTGTCTTTGCTAAGAATTATTTTCAAAATGGGACGATTAATTGCCTGAAAGAGGTAATTTTTTGCCTTTAAATCTTTTAGCTTTCTCCTTTCCAACTCTGTTTTCTGAGAATCTGTCAACACTGCATCTTTTTCTGGTTGTCCAATTCCAAATTCAACAATCTGCCAATATTCTTTTGACCGCAAGAAGTTCTCCATTAGCATGCTCCAATGGTCATAGTGACCATCAAAACGTGGGATCGCCGCTTACACAAAATTGGAATCTAAAGTCATTGTTTTACTGCTTCTGCAAAAGAATAGATACATGAGTAAATAGAGCTACTGCTATTTTGGACAATGGATTGTTTGGGGACTTTCACAGTCTTTTGGAACTTTCTCGCTTTTCTCTCCTATTTTTGGCTCTGATACCACTGATGTAAACAAAAAATAAATAACTGATGTAAACAAAAGGCTAGAAGACAGAGGATCAAAGGATATCATATTCTTTAACCAAACAGCCTTAATATAGGCTAATACATAACTGATAACATGAAAATAGGCACTACCCAATCAACTCCTACCACTACCCACGTTCACAAAAAAAACTCCTATCACTAATTGACAATCCTAAAGACTAGGACAACTCAAAACATGCAAATTATTTATTTTCTCAACAGATCTCACGTCATCGTGTACATTTATCAAGGTTATTTTTTTGAAATCTGACTTTTTGGGTGTATAATAAATACATCATCACTACCTCGCATCCAAGTGAGAATAATTTATATATCAAGGTAATTAATTAATTAATACATTAAAAAGTCCAAATTTTAATTAATTATTTTTCTAGGTAGGTTTCTCAGGTCGTCCTATCTGATCAGATGAGTATAATATAATTGGTTAAATTTGGGTATATACAAATTAAAAACATGTACAAAATAAATTAATGCCATTAATTACACATTATTAGACTTGGAGGTTTTGCAAACTTTTGTTTGTAAACAGACGTTGTACGAAGAAGGATTGCTATTGCTGGCCTTCCTCCCCTTGGTTGCGGTCCTCTCCAAAGGCAGAGATTCATCCAAACATGCATGTTCGGACTGAACAAATATGGATTCTGAAAAATATAACAAGCTTATAGTAATGTAAGCTATTTTACAAAGGGAGAAGGTTTAAAAATGCCCCTGATTTTTACCGCGATTTCTACCAAGCACATTATACTTTTTTTTTGTCCAAAAGTACCCTTAACGTTATATTTTTTGGGTCAATTGTCCCCCTGCCGTTAACAGAAGACAAACGGGATTAAAATTTCACTGACGTGGCTGACACATGGGGGAGAATGTTCAAAAATACACCTGACATATGTAAATATGTTGTTTAATCAAAACAAAAAATACTAAAATAAAAAATAAAAAAAAACATAACATATTTACATCATTTAATCAAAATACTAAAATTCAAATTATTTTGTTAACTAATCAAAACAACTAATTAAATAAAATAAGTTGTATAACATATTTACATCATTTAATCAAAATACTAAAATTCAAAACATAACATATTTACATCAAATACTAATTAAAAAAAATACTAAAATACTCATTAAAAAAATACTAAAAAAATCAAATTAAAAAATACTAAAATTCAAATTATTTTGTTAATTAATCAAAACAACAAAAATTCAAATTACATCATTAAAATACTAAAATCATAATACTAAATACTAATTAATCTTTAATTCTATAACTTCATAATTTTATTTTGAATCAGGTAATATTAGTAGAGTTTTCTTAGTAACTTCTTAATTAATTTGTTTTAGAGAACGAAAAAAATAAAAATACCGAGATACTGTTCTAACGTTATGTAATTGTTGTATTTAATTAGTAACTTTAGAAATACTTTAACAAATATACTCATTTACGGATTAAACTTATTGATTGTTGCATGATTTTAATTAAATTCACTGACTTTTTTATTTTAATAGAACGCCACTTTTAGTTTACTGCCGTATTCATTATTCATATTTGCAATCAATTACAATCAGCACATATTTAGCATTATTCATATTAATTTTTAAAATCATATTAATTTAAAAATATTTTAGTAATTTAAAAATATTATTTAGTATTATGATTTTAATAATTTAAAATTTTTATATCAATTAGTATTTAGTATTATGATTTTAGTATTTTAATGATGTAATTTGAATTTTTGTTGTTTTGATTAATTAACAAAATAATTTGAATTTTAGTATTTTAGTATTTTTTTTAAATTTGTTTTTTTTAGTATTTTAGTATTTTTTTAATTAGTATTTTAGTATTCTTTTTAATTAGTATTTGATGTAAATATGTTATGTTTTGAATTTTAATATTTTGATCAAATGATGTAAATAAGTTATACAACTTATTTTATTTAATTAGTTGTTTTGATTAGTTAACAAAATAATTTGAATTTTAGTATTTTGATTAAATGATGTAAATATGTTATGTTTTTTTTTTAGTATTTTTTGTTTTGATTAAATAACATATTTACATATGTCAGGGATATTTTTGAACATTCTCTCCAATGTGTCAGTCACGTCAGCGAAATTTTTGAACATTCTCCCCCATTTGTCAGCCACGTCAGGCAAATTTTAACCCCGTTTATTATTTTCTGTTAACGGCAGGGGCACGGTTGAACCAAAAAATGTAACGTTAAGGATACTTTTGGACAAAAAAAAAGTATAGGGTGCTCGATAGACATCGCGATAAAAGTCAGGGGCATTTTTGAACCTTCTCCCATTTTACAAATAACATGTATAAGTTATGAAAAATTCACAAATTTACTATTACTTATCAAAATCTTACAATTAATATAAGAATCAATGTAATTTGTGCGAAGAAAAATACAAAGGCGAAAATAATTAGGCACTAATTTCGGAATAAAAAGAAAATGTTATTATGAAATATCTAATTTCATCTTCATTAGAAATTTAGCTAGTCATGAAATTAATTATAAATAAATAAATAATAATAACATAAAACTACTTGTATAAAAATTAAATACGAAGTATATAAATTGACTCGAAAAGATAACGGAACAATATTAAAACTAAATAACAATTAGATGCTACAATTAACAAAAATTGCCATAAAATCACAAGGATGAACAATCATTTAAGCAAAAAAAAAAACTAAAGGAACATACTGCTTATGATTAAAAAGATATAAAACAACAAGAATCATAAACTATTAGTAATTGAATTGTTTACATAAAAAAACAAACTTTCAACGCCCTTTATTAGCCTAATACTGCCGTTGGAAAAAGATAAAAGAAGTTGATATCTCCCTCACTCCTCCAGCCGGAAAAAAAAAAACAAATTAAGGAAAATAAAATAAAAAGTGCCCTTCCCTCTAAAAAATAAGAGAACTATTTGAAGGAAAATTAAATTTTAACCTAACATTAATACATTGAACTTGATCATCTTTTTACTGGAAAAATATTAAAATATATAATTAATGTGTATATCATAAGGCAGTAAATTAAATTATTGTAGACTAGTGTTTCAATTGGTCTTGTTAGTATTTATTTTGGAGAAGCTCCTATACTATATTTGGCTTTATTCAATCAGATGTACGTTTAGGAATTAATTTTATTTAGAGTTTTTATGCTATGTTTTTACGGATTTTGTTGTGATTAAATACAATGAAACATTAGTACGTACGGATAAATGGATACTTTTGCGAATGTGTCTAGTCTAGCTACCCTACTCGCAACAAATATATATCATTTTTATTATTCTTATAAAATGTATATCTAAGTAATTAAGTGTTTTTATATATGATATGATAGATACATTTATATATGCTGATATTAAATACAATAACGACATATTTGGATATATGAGACAAGAGAAAATAAGATAAGGACCCACATAATAATATTTTATCTTACGGTTTTGAATTTTAAGTTATGAGATTATTTTGGTAATGCAATTATCTTTATGATGAAGGTTGTAATAAATTTACATTTTAAAAAAATGCTACTGGGGTGAGAGAGGCTCGAACTCTCGACCTCAGGATAACTCAGAAGCTATGAGACCTACGCGCTAGCCAACTGCGCCACCACCCCTTTGTTTCTAAACTTCTAGCTATCACAGTTGAACGATCATTCTCTTCTTTGTGGGCAAAAACCCATCCAGACATGGTTTTCTTATCTTTCTGCTATAGAAGGAAAACAGAAAACCTGCTGCGGATGGTATAAATAATAAGCCACTGGCTTGGCAAACATTCCTTTTAGTGGTTATATTAACACTACTCTTGTGAAACTATAATAGTATCATACAATTTTCATTAACAAGTTGAAAATCTAAACAAGCAGATATAAATACCACAAAATCACCAAATATTACATCATCAACATACAACAAAAACTTCTATAAACTACACTCACTAGCATACATACATAGTACAACAACAAGAAGTTGCTTACTTGCTGTTTCTCTTTTCACTTCCTTCCCCCACTTCCTCTAAACAACTCGTTAATTCGAGCCTCAAGATCCTCCCCGCTGTACTTTATATGCTTCTCCATTTGCCCTGCCTCCGGAACACTCTGCAATCTCCCAAGGAAGTTCCGGTAAGCCGGTGACAAGTTCCCGGCAACTGAAATCCTCAACTCTTCCCTCAACTGCTCATCAAAAATCACCCACGTGGATTGAGTTTTACATATCGCATCAAAGTACATATTGAATAACTTGAGCCTCTCTTTCAATGTCTTTGATGCAACATTAGGAGATAATGAACTACTGTCCAATTTTAACACCCCTAAAACCTTACTCCATGAATTCCTCTGATAATTCACCCGATACTGCCTAATTTTAGCACTGTGTTTTCTGATCCAATCCTCGCCTAAAAGAGATCCCAATTCGCTGTCTTTCACTTTCTGTACAATGTACCTTCCATTATTCATAATAAAAACAGAGGACAATGCGGGGTCCTTATAAATTTTCGATTTCGCCTCTAAATTACTCTCTAACAACTCCATCATCCAAGCCATTTGTACAGATAAGGAGGAAGAAGACGATGGCGGCCTATCAACAGGTGGAGCAATACTTTCCTCAAAAACTTGTTCCAGAGTCTGCCTAGATTGGCAAGCAACACGGATATAATTCATCACGTATCGAGTAATAGGATGAAGCCCCCCACCAGGGACCTCGGCTTTGGCCGGATCACGGCGGATTAGATTTTCTAGTTCCATAAATATTCCCCTAATTGCTTCACCTAACCTTTTCCAAATCGTAATTGCTTCATTACAAAGAACCAAACAGTACTGATCGGAGAACACAGATTGAAATTCAGGAATCAAATCTCTTAGAGCTTCAAAAACATCTAATACCTTGTAAAGTCGCTCCGGAGCACGGCTTCCAATGGCGACCGCGTCGGCGAAATTCAGTAGCTGAATTGTGGAGCCTCTGGAAACCTCCATGAACGAGAGATCCGACGCGGCAGAGAATCCAAAGAAGACTCGATCGCAGAGGCGGCGCTCGCTCGGGAAGAGAATCCGAACAGCGACGTTTATGGCCTTAATCCATCGCTCAATCTCCTCCTCGAGACTGGACCACGGCATATTCTGAACCTCATCGATACAGAGCTTTTGTAACCCTAGCCTCGACAGGCTTTCTTCTAAAAATTCTCTCCGGCAGATACTATAGGCGTGTGAACACTCCTTGCCGTAGCCGGCCGTCGCCATTCGCTTAGCAATCTCGTGTAAATCATTGATTGTTCCCGACGGGAGGGCATCGATGATAATGTTGTAATCGGATCCGATTGAATTCGCCACGGGGATTTCGCTATCGTCTTCGAGATCGTCCTCGATATCTTCGTCCGAATCAAACGCGGTTGACTCGCCATTCGAGTACCGAGTCAGATCGAACGATTCCCCGCCGCGTTCCATTAATGATTTGAACTCATCTTCCAGCCGGAACATCGCTTGTTGGAGCAAATCCTCGGCGCGGTCGAGGGAGGCGGCGACAGGCTTTTCGGCTGCCATGGGCGTCCAGTCGCGAATAGCGGCGACAAGCTCGTCGACGGCGTCGAGGAAAGAGGAGGAGTCTGCAGAATCGGACCAAATAGGACGGTCGGATGATAGGTAGCGGGAGATCTGACGGTTTAGGGTTTTGAGGGTTTGATCGAGTCCGGCGGAAGCTCTCGGATCTTCATCGTCAGTCGACTTTTCAGAGAGCTTTTCGCGTAATCTGCCGTCGAAATTGGAGAAGATCTGGAGGATATCATCGGCCGCGTTGTCAGTGTGGCCAAGAGTCTTGGCTATGTGGCGAGCAACTGCTATCAGCTTCTCCTCGCCGTTTTCAGCCATTGTTGGCCTAATTTCAAAGCTTTTTCTTCCTGAGATATTCTGATTCTTTAAACAAGACTACAAATAAACGTAAAAGGTATTGTCCGGAAGCTAATGGTTTGTGGGAACAGTATGGATGTAAATGACAGGTTTGAGGGTGTGGAGAGAGAAGATGGAGATGGAAATTGGAGAGAAGATGAGGTGGGTCCACACAAAAGGTCATAGAAACGCGGTTTCTGTGAAAAAAATATTTACTCCATTAAAGAAAAAGTAATGGGGATGGAGAACACGGCAGAAGAAAGAGGGAAGCAGAGAAGGAACCGTCAGAATCAACAACAAGACGAAGATAGCGACGTGCCAAAGGAAAAAAAATCTGACATTTCCTGGTCAAGGTAGAAAAGTTTCAGAGTAATTACTAATTATACATTGTTTTTTCTTTATAAAAAAAATGATTTAAATAAGAAATATACTGCCAGCCTCAATCATTTTGAGTGTTTAAATTTAAGCAATCAGATAATGCTACTGCTTTTGATTTTCAAAGAAACTCTGATTTGACCAAGCCTTTTTTTTCATTTGCATGCCAGTGCTCTACGAATCTCCCTTTTTCTTTCGAAATAGGACAAAATACCTTTGCTAGATTTGATTTTCTTTCTATAAAATAATCAAATCAAATACTCACTCCGGATATATTTTTAACTTTTTAATATAAATTTTTAAAATTTAAAATTAATATAATTTTATTTAAATTTTAAAAATAATAATTAATACTACCCCCATCCCATAATAACGGTCGTTTTAGAAGGAAATTTTTTTCCCAATTTATTTGGCGTTTACAACTTTCTAGGAGAAACAATTATTTACTTTCCTATATCACCCCTACCTTCTCTCATTGTCCCAAAATTTTTTTCACTTGTATTAATAGTTTTCAACTTCCCATAAAGGGGTAGTGATGAAATTTCACACCAATTTTAATTAATAAATGATAGCACTAAATGACTTTCTTAATCCATGTGCATCAAGCTAAAGCGACAATTATTATGGGATGGAGGGGGTAATATTTTATAGTTAATTTATAATTGTTATATTTATTTATATTAAAATTAAATAACTTTATATTATATTTAAATTTTAAAATTTCGCTAATTAATTCTAAAAAATCAAAATGTATCTTTAATTATAGAACTGAAAGAAGTCGAGAGAAAATCCACAAACCATGGTAATCAAATCCGGACCGGACCGGGCCGCCAGTTTAACCGGTAAAAATCGGAACCGTTCGGTTTTTCAATCCAATTCAAACAAAAAAAATAGTTTTTGATCAAAATTCGGTCAAATCCGATGACTTTTCCGGTTCGATAAACGTTCTGAGTTTATACACATTGCCATTGACTATTTGGAATTTTTTATTTTTTATTTTTATTTTGGTCATTAAATATTTCAATAACCTGTCACATGCTTGTTCATATAATTTTTTTTCACAACATTTTGATAGTTTTTTTATTAACATAATAGATATATTATGTTGAAAATAATTTGTAGCAGTATCATATTTATAATTGTATAATGCATTAAAAAGAAATAGATAACCAAGTTGACATTAATGATTTATATGACTTTTTGTTGTGAGATTCATGCATACATGTATATATAGATATAAAATTATAATTATATTCTTTGTATTTGAACATGTATTTAGGGGTGCTCAAAAAATTCGATTTTTTCGGTTTTATACCGAATCGGTCTGTACCGAAACCGGCGGTATCGATTTTTTTCGGTACCGATTTTTCGATTCTTTTATAATTTTCGGTACCGGTTGCGGTTGTGACGACCCCAAAATTAGGTATACATCACCCATCTTGGGTCGTCAGATACATAGTACAGAATACCAATACAACTGATTAATACATCTGTCGTGTACAATACGACAAAACATAAACTGTGAGTTTGAATACAAATATTATCTTCTAGAGAGTATTCATACTCAAAAGGAGTCCTCATTACATTTATTAACACACCATTACATAGAATAGTGAGGACTACTAACTAATACTATCATTCGGACCATCACTCCGTACCCCGACTTGTCCCAGCTACGTTCTCATTTCCTGAAGAGAACAGTGAAAGAAAGGGTGAGCTCAACTAGCCCAGTAAGAAATATCATGACTAAGATAATGCAGAATAAATTATCATTAGCCTTCAACAATGTTAAACTGATAAAATATAATAGACATCAAGTTTAACTGCAGCGGAACAAACAATCCATTAAAAGAGTCAAGTAGAAAATAAACTCTACTATCTTTTATGATTTAAAAGATTTTCCAACACTGTGATCGCTGAGACTCAGCTTAATAAAATAATTCACATCATCGAATCACCCCTGCACTACGGCCAAGGATATTCGTATATTCATTAATGGTCATGATCATGCCAACAACTGTCCATCAATGCACTACGGGCCAATGAGGACTTTTACCACATCATTCGTAACATTACGGTCATGATTACACCGAATAATCCCTGGTCATAATCATACCAAGTCCATCTATGCACTACAGGCCACAGATGACTTTCAACAGAATATAAACATGAGGATGATGACAATGATATAAGAATTCAATAAAACAAGTTCAAGAATTAATTTATCCAAGAATTAACAACGTCCAAATTGTCAACATGATACTACTTTGTGGAGTAAAATTCAAGAATGATCAGGAGAATATTTTCATGAATAGATACTAGATGAAGCGCAAATGTTAAGGATATTCCACAAATTTCATGGAGTATAGAAGTCAAAACTTAACCAACTGAGTATAATAAAGAATGGAATAACAAAAGAAATCACCATGCATGCGATAGACCGCACAGACAGGTTATTCCAACAGAATAATAAATAATGGAACCAGGTCCGGCGTAAATGCACAGACAGGATATTCCGACAGAATAATAAATAATGGAACCAGGTCCGGTGTAAAACACACAGACAGGATATTCCAACAGAATAATAATAAAACGGAACCAGGTCCGGTGTAAAACACACAGACAGGATGTTCCAACAGAATAATAAACGGAACCAGGTCCGGTGTAAAACACACAGACAGGATGTTCCAACAGAATAATAAACGGAACCAGGTCCGGTGTAAAACACACAGACAGGATGTTCCAACAGAATAATAGAAGAATGTCACCAAGTATAGGGTAGACCGCGTATACTGGTTATTCCAACAGAATAATAACGAATGGAATAACAGAAGTTCTCTTCATGAATATAAAAGAAATAATATTCCCTACCGTTTTAAAGAAGAGCTGAAGTAAGGAAGTAGTTAAGTAGCAGAATACTCTTCTTCTCTCTCTCTATAGTTTCTCTCTATAGTTTCTCTCTCTAGAGTTCAGTGAATTCGTAAGAAATAATGAAGGAATGAGCTTCTATTTATAGGAAAATGGAATGCATAGTAACTAATCCATGAACGGTCCAGATTGATTACTTTAATCTGATGGTCCATATTTAAAGAAAAATCTTTTAAATAAAATATAATATATTCTATTTATAGAATAACTTTAATAAAGTATTCTGTTTTATATAAAAAGATGTTTCTGTTTTATTACGTTAATAATACGAATAAAACAAAACGTCATTATCGCTAAATAATTCATATTATTAACTGACAATAATGGAATCAAACTGAGTGACTTCTCACATAAGCATTAATAATTAATACTGTGTGCTACTATGCAACCACACGTATTACTGTACTTTTACTACCGAGTAGTTCAACAGTATCAACGGTAAAACTTCCGCCGTTATTTTCATAAAGTATTTTTGTCGTTTTCTTAATCCGACAATAATTCCGTTGTGGGGTCCACCAATAATTGTACCGTCGTACGGATATTCCCCGACAAAAAGAATATTCTCCGACCAATCGAATATAATATGACAACTTGCATACTTTGCAAAATTTATAAATACTACCCATAACTATTATATCAAATCCACACATTAATATAAAAAAAATTATTTCGAGAAAAATTAAATATTTATTCATAAAATCTGGGGTTTCACAATCTCCCCTCCTTATAGAATTTCGCCCTCGAAATTTACGTACGTACTTGGTATGCCGAACATGTGAGGATACCTTGACTTCACTTCAAATTCTAACTCTTGAGGTATAACCTTTAAGCATCGAATATGATCCTTCTTATCCAAGATGTTAACACGTATCTCCTCATACGTTAAATCTTTCGCTATTTCGTCCGGTTTTAAATTAATAATGCGGTTCGGGTCGTCCACATATTTACGTAACATCGATACGTAAAAAAAATATTCTGAACACGCAACATACTTGGCGGTAAAACGAGTCTATAGGCCACAGTTCCTACTTCATCGAGGATTTCAAATGGGCCAATTAAATCGAGAGTTGAGATTTCCTCTCTTCGTCGATTCTTGCTTCTAGAATAACGCCCTCTTGAACCTTCTTCTTCACATTTATCAGCTCTTAGTATGTAGCTTGAGCGGCTTTAACTTTATCGATTAAAGTCGATTTTAATCGTATATTCGTTATCTTCACGTGGGTTCGAATATTCACACTTGTAACCGTATACGATCTTCTACACAACGCGTTAGCTACCACGTTCACTTTTCCACGATGTTATTGAATGGTACGATCGTAATCTTCAACAGCTCGAGCCAACGTCTTTGGCGCATAATACGTTCGTTTTAGTTGAAGAAATATTTGAGGGTTTAAGAAATAGGTTTTGTACTGGGGTCAATACAAAATTCAATTTTACGCTCTGGGGTAGGCTAAGAAGTCTTCAAGAATACGTCAAGAAATTTATTAACAATAGAAATATCGTTCAAAACTGTGACCCTCATCCAAGACTTGGATAACACGTCACATTGATACCTATCAACTTGCCATCATCATTTACAACGTCTCCTACGGAAAGTCTAGCTTCGGTGCATTCCACACCAGGAAGTCAACAGCGAAAGGAACGGGGATTTTTACTTATGGCTTGATATGACAATGATTGACTTTAGTGGTTTGGTTACTTTGAATTTGCATAACAGGTTGGTTAGGAATATGAAAGCTAACAACCTTACGAGAAGCATGATGAGTAGTGAACCAATCGTTTCAAAAAAATCACATCAAAGGCAAGTATTTTCAAAGAGATAAGATCGACAGGTAACGTGAAAGTGTTGATTTGAACAAGATTTATAAATAGTAGAGGTAACGAAGGTTTCTCCCAACTGAGTTTAAATAGACATATCAAAGTCTAAGTTCTCCGGAGTTAACTTCAAACATTTAACACAACTAGGTGAAATAAAAGAGTGAGTAGAACCGGTATCTAACACGGTATAGACTTCGCAAGAGTTTATGACTAACATACCCGTGATAATTTTATTCAGGTTCCTCGTCACGAAAAAAAAATACTCTCTCTTAAACTACTGGCTTTGGCTTTTCTGGGACGGTCTTTGGTGCCTTCATCCTATCTGAACTTGTCTTCGGTGAACGACAAAATCGGGCTAAATGACCTTCTCTTCCACAATTATAACATGCTTTGGACGGCATCGCGCAGTTTGGACTGATGTGCCCCTCCCCTCCGCATTTGAAACATATGATAGGTGATCGTTCTCCTTCCTTAACGACAGGTGCTGGTGCTGACATCTTTCCATCATTGTTGAATCTCCTCTTCTTAAAATGTTCATTCTTATTGTTTTGGCCCTGATTACCACCGAAGTGGTTACCATTTCTGGCCTGTTGATTCCCTCCACGCTTGTTGTCACCGCTTCGATGACTGCTCTCACTGGTATTATCATTTTGCCGGCTGCTCTCTTTTGGTTGCGTTATCTCGTTATCGCGCTCCACCAACTGAGCCCTATTTACAACATCTGAATACAAACACAGTTTATGAGAAACAAGATGTTGACGTATCTCCGGCTTCAAACCTCTTAAAAACATCCTCGTCATTCTTTCTTCATTATCCACCAGGTGGGACGCAAACCGGGATAACTCCGCAAATTTTGACTCGTACTGCGACACGGTCATATTATTCTGCTCCAATTTGATGAACTCCACCTCCTTCATGTGACGAATACTCTCGGGAAAGTATTTGTCGTTAAACAGATCTTGGAACTTCTCCCAAGACATCTTCAGTGCGGCAGGTTGAGTACGCTTTATCGATTCCCACCAGTAATCTGCCTCTCCTCGCAACATAAAGGCGGCAAAGGGAACCTTTTGCTCCTCGGAGCAACCCAAGACATCAAATATCTTGGTGATCTGCTTTATCCATGTTTCAGCTACAAGTGGTTTGGGTTCTCCCTTAAACTCCGGTGGTCCCAGCTCCTTAAACTGTTTAGCGGTGACCGCCTGAGAGTTTCCAGTATTTCCACCTACGTTGTGGACAGGAGCCGCTTTCACCTGTTGTTGCATGAATTGCATAAAGCCTCTGAACATTTGATCATTCATCATTTGGTCAGTGTTGTTGTTTGCATGAGGATTGACACCTTCCTGATGCACATTATCATGATTATTGATGTGTGGTGAATCAACAGTCGTCTGTGCTCCATTGCTATTCTCAACATTCTCGGATGCCATTTTCAGATACTGCCACAAAATAAAAATTAATTGATATGTCATATATTATCCTTATGTTATGACCGACCAATTAAATACCATGCAAATAAACTTAGGTAGGTCATACTAGCGAAGGAATTCCCCGTCACTCCCCTCCTAGTTCTATTCTCACATCCTAGCCAGGGATCATATCCCTAAGCTCTGATACCAACTGTGACGACCCCAAAATTAGGTATACATCACCCATCTTGGGTCGTCAGATACATAGTACAGAATACCAATACAACTGATTAATACATCTGTCGTGTACAATACGACAAAACATAAACTGTGAGTTTGAATACAAATATTATCTTCTAGAGAGTATTCATACTCAAAAGGAGTCCTCATTACATTTATTAACACACCATTACATAGAATAGTGAGGACTACTAACTAATACTATCATTCGGACCATCACTCCGTACCCCGACTTGTCCCAGCTACGTTCTCATTTCCTGAAGAGAACAGTGAAAGAAAGGGTGAGCTCAACTAGCCCAGTAAGAAATATCATGACTAAGATAATGCAGAATAAATTATCATTAGCCTTCAACAATGTTAAACTGATAAAATATAATAGACATCAAGTTTAACTGCAGCGGAACAAACAATCCATTAAAAGAGTCAAGTAGAAAATAAACTCTACTATCTTTTATGATTTAAAAGATTTTCCAACACTGTGATCGCTGAGACTCAGCTTAATAAAATAATTCACATCATCGAATCACCCCTGCACTACGGCCAAGGATATTCGTATATTCATTAATGGTCATGATCATGCCAACAACTGTCCATCAATGCACTACGGGCCAATGAGGACTTTTACCACATCATTCGTAACATTACGGTCATGATTACACCGAATAATCCCTGGTCATAATCATACCAAGTCCATCTATGCACTACAGGCCACAGATGACTTTCAACAGAATATAAACATGAGGATGATGACAATGATATAAGAATTCAATAAAACAAGTTCAAGAATTAATTTATCCAAGAATTAACAACGTCCAAATTGTCAACATGATACTACTTTGTGGAGTAAAATTCAAGAATGATCAGGAGAATATTTTCATGAATAGATACTAGATGAAGCGCAAATGTTAAGGATATTCCACAAATTTCATGGAGTATAGAAGTCAAAACTTAACCAACTGAGTATAATAAAGAATGGAATAACAAAAGAAATCACCATGCATGCGATAGACCGCACAGACAGGTTATTCCAACAGAATAATAAATAATGGAACCAGGTCCGGCGTAAATGCACAGACAGGATATTCCGACAGAATAATAAATAATGGAACCAGGTCCGGTGTAAAACACACAGACAGGATATTCCAACAGAATAATAATAAAACGGAACCAGGTCCGGTGTAAAACACACAGACAGGATGTTCCAACAGAATAATAAACGGAACCAGGTCCGGTGTAAAACACACAGACAGGATGTTCCAACAGAATAATAAACGGAACCAGGTCCGGTGTAAAACACACAGACAGGATGTTCCAACAGAATAATAGAAGAATGTCACCAAGTATAGGGTAGACCGCGTATACTGGTTATTCCAACAGAATAATAACGAATGGAATAACAGAAGTTCTCTTCATGAATATAAAAGAAATAATATTCCCTACCGTTTTAAAGAAGAGCTGAAGTAAGGAAGTAGTTAAGTAGCAGAATACTCTTCTTCTCTCTCTCTATAGTTTCTCTCTATAGTTTCTCTCTCTAGAGTTCAGTGAATTCGTAAGAAATAATGAAGGAATGAGCTTCTATTTATAGGAAAATGGAATGCATAGTAACTAATCCATGAACGGTCCAGATTGATTACTTTAATCTGATGGTCCATATTTAAAGAAAAATCTTTTAAATAAAATATAATATATTCTATTTATAGAATAACTTTAATAAAGTATTCTGTTTTATATAAAAAGATGTTTCTGTTTTATTACGTTAATAATACGAATAAAACAAAACGTCATTATCGCTAAATAATTCATATTATTAACTGACAATAATGGAATCAAACTGAGTGACTTCTCACATAAGCATTAATAATTAATACTGTGTGCTACTATGCAACCACACGTATTACTGTACTTTTACTACCGAGTAGTTCAACAGTATCAACGGTAAAACTTCCGCCGTTATTTTCATAAAGTATTTTTGTCGTTTTCTTAATCCGACAATAATTCCGTTGTGGGGTCCACCAATAATTGTACCGTCGTACGGATATTCCCCGACAAAAAGAATATTCTCCGACCAATCGAATATAATATGACAACTTGCATACTTTGCAAAATTTATAAATACTACCCATAACTATTATATCAAATCCACACATTAATATAAAAAAAATTATTTCGAGAAAAATTAAATATTTATTCATAAAATCTGGGGTTTCACAGCGGTAATAAATTTTTTGGATTCGGTAAAAACCGAAATATCGAAAAAAAAAACCGAATGTTGTCTGCTAGTGCTAATGAATTAATGATGTCTAACAAATCCATTTATTTATAATTCATTTCTAATGAGCCTGTAATACCAAAGTTTTACAAAATTAAAATGACAGCCTGTGTAAGACCCCGAATTTTATGAAATAAAAGTATTCAATTTTTCTTATAATTACTATTCAGTAAATGGTTAAATTGATAAATGTTAAAGTTAAGGGTGATATATGATTTTTTTTCAAAATACACAAGTGGTTATAAAATAATCATTGTTGTCGGGGAATATTCGTTTGGTCGTGGAATATTCTTTCTGTCGGGGAATATTCGTACGACGGCGCAGCTATTTGTGGACCCCATAACGAATAACTGTCGGATGAAGAAAACGATAAATTTGAGTTTTTACAAATAACGACGTAGTTGTTACCGTTAACACTGTTGGAATACCCGGTGGTTAAAATACAGTAGCACACGGTATTGCACCAATTATTGATTCTTACGTAAGAAGGCACTACTCAATAATTGTTACAGTAGTTATTATTCAATATTTTATTTTATTGATTCAATAATTGCTGCGTTGATATTTTATATTATTGTTGTTTCAATAATTGTTGCTGCACAGTAATTTCATTTATCAGATCAATAATTCATATTATTTGAATAATATTATTAGATAACATTATTGGCAATGTCTAGAAAGTTCTGTCTAAGGAGAGGTTTGGTCATCTAATTGCGCGCCAGTAAGGAGAAATCCTTATTGGAAAGCCCCCTCTTTCCTGGGAACGGTCTGGTTGTCATAAATGTGATTCTGTAATATTATTTGTGAATAATTAATTATTGATTCATATGATAAGGAAATATTTATTTTATGTGGATATAAATGAGGGATATATTTTTGTGGTTAAAAATGAAGGAGTTAATGTTGAGGTTTTTGTCAGTATTTTTGTCGGAATGGAGGTATTAAAAATCAGGGTTTTTGAGATAGTTTGCGGGGGTTATAATTTTTAATCCGACCGTTGGATCGTGGTAATTTTTGGATATGTTATACATATATAAGTTGAGTATATGTCCATAAATTTTGAACCGTTAAAAATGAACGTATGATTTGTTATGAATTTTAAGAGGTGGCTGATTCGGAAATCAGGTTATAAATCATTTTTGGTGGAAAATTCTAGAATTGGTGGGCCCCACTTGTGGTTGGTGAAGAAATGTGCTGAATTATATTTCAAATGTGGTGGGTGGGAATAGTAGCAGGTAAAGCCATCAGGTTGCAGGTCAAACCTACCAAAATTTTCGTATAAATAGAGGGCTAAGTTAGAATTGAAAATCACACCAGAAACATAAGCTTTCTCTCTTTCTCTCTCTATATTATGAAGCATATTTTGTGAGTATACTTTGAGAGTTGCTATTCAGTGCAAGTTTTCTTCAACCTTATACCGATCAGAAGTACTGCTCTTTTGAGGTAAGGGATAGTAAGGGATATTAAGGGATTTTAAGGGTTGTTATGATTTTCAGTTTCGTAATTTTTCTGATCTTCAAAAATTCTGGAAAAATTTAAAATGATATTTTGATGAGTTTTCTTGATTGTGTCCAAAAATGGTAATTTTTGGATGTATAGATTGAGAGTTATGAATTTTATGAGAAAAAACTATTTTAAAGGTAATCGCTTATAATTTCTTGTGGTTAACTCCAAAATTGATGAAATTTTTATTGGGAGTACATGTATATGATAGAAGTATACTCTGTAAATTTCAGAATTTTTGGACAAAAGTATAATTTTTGATAAATGTCTAAATATTCGGCTATTTTGGCCATATGAAAAATAGTAAATGAATTTTAAAAATTCTGAGAAAAATATATGTTCACTATGGGACTATATTATGCTAAATTCCAGAAAAGAAATATTTTTGGAACGGATTTGGTATTTTTCATGAAAATAGTCTAGTTATGAGAAAATGAATTAAATATGTTATGTGAAGTAAGAAAATTGAAAAATAGGATTTTATGGCTTGAGAATCCTATATATGAGGTATATGCAGATTTTTTGATGAGGGTTTTGGCTATTGATGATGAAATCTTAAGAGTTGACATTTTATGATGATTAAATGCATTAATTAGTAAAGTGTAAACAATTTAAATAAATTGTTTATAAGCTTAAGAAATGTTATTCTTTCAATATCATTATACCGAAATATTGGTATAGATTTTATTGTGGAATTTCTATCTTTTTGAGTCGAGGTTACTATTCATGAGTTACTATTCACGACAAAATTGGTTTCTTTTTCTAACCAAATTATAGTTGATTTATGAATATTGCTCTTGAAATTAAATCCATGTTTTGACCATATTATTTTTATAATCATATATAACATTTTTATAACCTTGATGTTGAAATTCTCTTTCGCTTGAGTGTAAAGATGGGTAAATTATTGGTATGATCATGACTATGGGTTCTCTTTGGCCAGTAGTGCAAAGTTGAATTGTTGACTGGTATGATCATGACCATTGAATTTATAATTGAATATCTTTAGCTTAAGTGCAAAGGTGAAATGATCAACATGGTTATAATTATTGTTTATATAAATTCTTAAATGATTATATATTCTTTGAGGTATTAATATATTTGGCATGTAGTGCAAATATGAATTGTTGAGGAATATCTTTGGCCTGTAGTGCAAAGATGAATTGTAGATGAATATCTTTGGCCCGTAGTGCAAAGATGACCTGTTGTTGAATATCTTTGGCCAGTAATGCAAAGATGAACGGTTGAGGAATATCTTTGGCCTGTAGTGCAAAGATGAATTGTAGATGAATATCTTTGGCCTGTAGTGCAAAGATGGTCTGTTGATGAATATCTTTGGCCCGTAGTGCAAAGATAAACTGTTGTTGAATATTTTTGGACGTAGTGCAAAGATGAAGTTATTAGTATGATTATGAACAGGAAATATGATTTGGTGTAACCATGATCTTTGATGTTTCAGGTAAAGATAGGTGATGAAAATTATCATCGTCCTGGATGAGAAGAGGAATTTAGAACTACAGTTATGATTATGAGTTATTCATATGATTGTGGACCAGAATTGTTGATTGATGTTACAGGGATAAAACATTGTTGGTGGATTTTTAACATGGAGAAGATAATAGTCTTTATAGTCTATTTGACTCTTCTAATGGATTGCTCGTTCCGCTGCAACTATGGTTGAAATTTTTATCATTTACCATATGTTCTAAATCTCTGATTTATTGTTGATGAAGGCTATTGATAATTGAATTATCTTTAGTCATGATATTCTTTACTGAGCTAGTTGTGCTCACCCTTTTGCTTCACAATTCCTTTCAGGTAATAAGAGTGTAGCTGGGTCGAGCGAGGGTAACGGGGAAATAGAACAGTGGTCTCTAGCTGTGGATGTTCTCCCGAAGCAGTATAGAAAAGTTCATTTAGTAGTTATATTTGGTGAATCCAATAGGGTAAGGTGTACCCAACGTTGGAAGGGTGGTTTGCCACTATCATACAAGATGTCTAACGACATACAACCTCGTGTCATCATAAGACAGGGATGTGCTCATCCACTTACTGAGTATATATACGAACACTACCTATATAATCTTGGTGTTTGTTTAAAGTATAATTCTCAATTAGAGACAGTAGAGATAATGATATGTCAAGAGAAGACTCACCATTGGGAAGAATATGATAGTAATCTTCTCGTTTTTCTTTGGGGTCTATTGGGTCAACCAAGGATAATTTTGTGGCCATATGATATCTATCATAACCTAGACGCGTGGCCTCCCATGTACGAAGGTTTCCTTGAGCACTTCCCAAAGATTCTAATTTCTAAAACAGTTTTTGACTATACCTTTATGTAAGGTGTTATTGTGAGGTGATGTCCACGGTTGGAACATGAGTCACATTTGGTATATATTTGTATTTAAACTCACAGTATGTGTTGTCGTATTTTGCACGACAATTGTATTATTGAAGTTGTAGTTTGCTTTCTGTACCATGTATTTGGCGACTCAGAATGGGTGTTGTATACCTATTCTGGGGGCGTCACAGTTGGTATCAAAGCTTGGGGATATGATCTCTGGGGGAGATCGGGGAATACAACTAGGAGGGGAGAGATGAGTAAATCCTTCGCTAGTGTGTCCTACCTAAGCTTATTTGTTGGTCAGTCATAATATTGGGATATTATGTGATACGTTAATTTGTTAAATTAACCCTTGTTTTGAAGCTGTATTCTAGAATGATATTTGAAATACATGAGATGAGCAATGGAGAAATTATGATGGCAGGGAAGATGGAATCTAAAATGAAAGGAAGGTATTCTCAATTCTTTGAAATACCAGGTACGTAAATTTCGAGGACGAAATTTCATAAGGAGGGGAGATTGTAAGACCCCGAATTTTATGAAATAAAAGTATTCAATTTTTCTTATAATTACTATTCAGTAAATGGTTAAATTGATAAATGTTAAAGTTAAGGGTGATATATGATTTTTTTTCAAAATACACAAGTGGTTATAAAATAATCATTGTTGTCGGGGAATATTCGTTTGGTCGTGGAATATTCTTTCTGTCGGGGAATATTCGTACGACGGCGCAGCTATTTGTGGGCCCCATAACGAATAACTGTCGGATGAAGAAAACGATAAATTTGAGTTTTTACAAATAACGACGTAGTTGTTACCGTTAACACTGTTGGAATACCCGGTGGTTAAAATACAGTAGCACACGGTATTGCACCAATTATTGATTCTTACGTAAGAAGGCACTACTCAATAATTGTTACAGTAGTTATTATTCAATATTTTATTTTATTGATTCAATAATTGCTGCGTTGATATTTTATATTATTGTTGTTTCAATAATTGTTGCTGCACAGTAATTTCATTTATCAGATCAATAATTCATATTATTTGAATAATATTATTAGATAACATTATTGGCAATGTCTAGAAAGTTCTGTCTAAGGAGAGGTTTGGTCATCTAATTGCGCGCCAGTAAGGAGAAATCCTTATTGGAAAGCCCCCTCTTTCCTGGGAACGGTCTGGTTGTCATAAATGTGATTCTGTAATATTATTTGTGAATAATTAATTATTGATTCATATGATAAGGAAATATTTATTTTATGTGGATATAAATGAGGGATATATTTTTGTGGTTAAAAATGAAGGAGTTAATGTTGAGGTTTTTGTCAGTATTTTTGTCGGAATGGAGGTATTAAAAATCAGGGTTTTTGAGATAGTTTGCGGGGGTTATAATTTTTAATCCGACCGTTGGATCGTGGTAATTTTTGGATATGTTATACATATATAAGTTGAGTATATGTCCATAAATTTTGAACCGTTAAAAATGAACGTATGATTTGTTATGAATTTTAAGAGGTGGCTGATTCGGAAATCAGGTTATAAATCATTTTTGGTGGAAAATTCTAGAATTGGTGGGCCCCACTTGTGGTTGGTGAAGAAATGTGCTGAATTATATTTCAAATGTGGTGGGTGGGAATAGTAGCAGGTAAAGCCATCAGGTTGCAGGTCAAACCTACCAAAATTTTCGTATAAATAGAGGGCTAAGTTAGAATTGAAAATCACACCAGAAACATAAGCTTTCTCTCTTTCTCTCTCTATATTATGAAGCATATTTTGTGAGTATACTTTGAGAGTTGCTATTCAGTGCAAGTTTTCTTCAACCTTATACCGATCAGAAGTACTGCTCTTTTGAGGTAAGGGATAGTAAGGGATATTAAGGGATTTTAAGGGTTGTTATGATTTTCAGTTTCGTAATTTTTCTGATCTTCAAAAATTCTGGAAAAATTTAAAATGATATTTTGATGAGTTTTCTTGATTGTGTCCAAAAATGGTAATTTTTGGATGTATAGATTGAGAGTTATGAATTTTATGAGAAAAAACTATTTTAAAGGTAATCGCTTATAATTTCTTGTGGTTAACTCCAAAATTGATGAAATTTTTATTGGGAGTACATGTATATGATAGAAGTATACTCTGTAAATTTCAGAATTTTTGGACAAAAGTATAATTTTTGATAAATGTCTAAATATTCGGCTATTTTGGCCATATGAAAAATAGTAAATGAATTTTAAAAATTCTGAGAAAAATATATGTTCACTATGGGACTATATTATGCTAAATTCCAGAAAAGAAATATTTTTGGAACGGATTTGGTATTTTTCATGAAAATAGTCTAGTTATGAGAAAATGAATTAAATATGTTATGTGAAGTAAGAAAATTGAAAAATAGGATTTTATGGCTTGAGAATCCTATATATGAGGTATATGCAGATTTTTTGATGAGGGTTTTGGCTATTGATGATGAAATCTTAAGAGTTGACATTTTATGATGATTAAATGCATTAATTAGTAAAGTGTAAACAATTTAAATAAATTGTTTATAAGCTTAAGAAATGTTATTCTTTCAATATCATTATACCGAAATATTGGTATAGATTTTATTGTGGAATTTCTATCTTTTTGAGTCGAGGTTACTATTCATGAGTTACTATTCACGACAAAATTGGTTTCTTTTTCTAACCAAATTATAGTTGATTTATGAATATTGCTCTTGAAATTAAATCCATGTTTTGACCATATTATTTTTATAATCATATATAACATTTTTATAACCTTGATGTTGAAATTCTCTTTCGCTTGAGTGTAAAGATGGGTAAATTATTGGTATGATCATGACTATGGGTTCTCTTTGGCCAGTAGTGCAAAGTTGAATTGTTGACTGGTATGATCATGACCATTGAATTTATAATTGAATATCTTTAGCTTAAGTGCAAAGGTGAAATGATCAACATGGTTATAATTATTGTTTATATAAATTCTTAAATGATTATATATTCTTTGAGGTATTAATATATTTGGCATGTAGTGCAAATATGAATTGTTGAGGAATATCTTTGGCCTGTAGTGCAAAGATGAATTGTAGATGAATATCTTTGGCCCGTAGTGCAAAGATGACCTGTTGTTGAATATCTTTGGCCAGTAATGCAAAGATGAACGGTTGAGGAATATCTTTGGCCTGTAGTGCAAAGATGAATTGTAGATGAATATCTTTGGCCTGTAGTGCAAAGATGGTCTGTTGATGAATATCTTTGGCCCGTAGTGCAAAGATAAACTGTTGTTGAATATTTTTGGACGTAGTGCAAAGATGAAGTTATTAGTATGATTATGAACAGGAAATATGATTTGGTGTAACCATGATCTTTGATGTTTCAGGTAAAGATAGGTGATGAAAATTATCATCGTCCTGGATGAGAAGAGGAATTTAGAACTACAGTTATGATTATGAGTTATTCATATGATTGTGGACCAGAATTGTTGATTGATGTTACAGGGATAAAACATTGTTGGTGGATTTTTAACATGGAGAAGATAATAGTCTTTATAGTCTATTTGACTCTTCTAATGGATTGCTCGTTCCGCTGCAACTATGGTTGAAATTTTTATCATTTACCATATGTTCTAAATCTCTGATTTATTGTTGATGAAGGCTATTGATAATTGAATTATCTTTAGTCATGATATTCTTTACTGAGCTAGTTGTGCTCACCCTTTTGCTTCACAATTCCTTTCAGGTAATAAGAGTGTAGCTGGGTCGAGCGAGGGTAACGGGGAAATAGAACAGTGGTCTCTAGCTGTGGATGTTCTCCCGAAGCAGTATAGAAAAGTTCATTTAGTAGTTATATTTGGTGAATCCAATAGGGTAAGGTGTACCCAACGTTGGAAGGGTGGTTTGCCACTATCATACAAGATGTCTAACGACATACAACCTCGTGTCATCATAAGACAGGGATGTGCTCATCCACTTGCTGAGTATATATACGAACACTACCTATATAATCTTGGTGTTTGTTTAAAGTATAATTCTCAATTAGAGACAGTAGAGATAATGATATGTCAAGAGAAGACTCACCATTGGGAAGAATATGATAGTAATCTTCTCGTTTTTCTTTGGGGTCTATTGGGTCAACCAAGGATAATTTTGTGGCCATATGATATCTATCATAACCTAGACGCGTGGCCTCCCATGTACGAAGGTTTCCTTGAGCACTTCCCAAAGATTCTAATTTCTAAAACAGTTTTTGACTATACCTTTATGTAAGGTGTTATTGTGAGGTGATGTCCACGGTTGGAACATGAGTCACATTTGGTATATATTTGTATTTAAACTCACAGTATGTGTTGTCGTATTTTGCACGACAATTGTATTATTGAAGTTGTAGTTTGCTTTCTGTACCATGTATTTGGCGACTCAGAATGGGTGTTGTATACCTATTCTGGGGGCGTCACAGCCTGCTTATGTATGCTATCCCCAGTACCTCACCCTAGCCGAAAGCATATTTCATTCTACTTCCGTTTTTAAATTAAACAAACTAAATTATATTATTTTATTAATTTCTTAATACAAATGTACAATAAATTTATTTATTTTTCAATAATTATAATTATTTGTATTATAATTTACAATTAAATAGGTTTATACTTATTTTTAATTTTAAAATTTTACAAATTAAATTAAATAAGTCACATATATCTCTATTATTGATGGATATTCTTTTAATAAAATAAGTTTACTTCATAAAATATAAAAATTTTAAAGATATACATTTTTTTTAAGTATTTAATTTTTTGCAATGACATGATAATATAATTGTGAACTATAGATCAGTTCATACATGATCTGCATTTATACAAAAAACTAAAATGACAGCCTGCTTTCGCTACTTTATCGCAAAAGACTAGAATTAATGAATGAGGAGCAAAAAACTTAATGCAAAGCAGTCATGATAGGAGACTAAAATCCAACAACAATTTCAATTGACATAACAAGCAGCCAACTACAGTCTACAAGTCATAAATAAATTGTATATAATTTATTTTTCATAGTTTTAAAAAAATGTTAATATATTAAAAAAATTTATTTAATTATTATTATTTATTAATAATTACATATATCACCATGCATACGGTATAACCGAAAATCGAACCGAAAAAATCGGTACCGAATTTGTACAGAACCGGTACCGAAACCAGTAATTCGGTACCGATTTCGGTTCTTGTTTTTGCGGTAATTTGGGTTCGGTACCGGTTCGATTTTTTCGGTACCGGTTCGATTTTTTACTGATGAGCGCCCCTACATGTATTAATATTATTATTATATAATTTATATTTAAAAATTATAAAATAAAAAATAAATTACCCTTAAAATGACCAACATAATTAAAAAAATAGTTACTCGTCTTTGAACATCAGTTACATTTTATTCCCTCTTATCTAACTTTCTTATCAGTTATCTCTGTCTTTTAATTTGTATCATCTTGTCGTAAAATAAGCAAAAGTTCCGCTAAAGGTTTCATTCGAGTTCGACTTGAAATATAATTAATTTAAATATGAATAAATTTTAAAATTTGATAAATTACTCGAATCTCTTCAAATTATAATTTTCTATTGATATTTGGATCATATTCATTTGAAAAGTTTAAACTGCTCTTGCTCGAGACTCGATTCGACTGAGTAGTTAAACGAGTCTCAATTAAAACTTTATTTTATACTCGATAAAATTTATGAACCAAATCTGAATAACTAAATATTCGACTTGGCTCGACTCGATTCATTTACACCCTTAATCATCTAGTTACAAATTATATCATTCATCGAAAATAAACCCTTAATAAGCCGCATGAAGGTGGGCTTTAGTTTTGAGTAACAAAACATATAATTTACGGGATAAATCAACTTTTAGTACACGTATTGGGACACGACTTACAATTTGGTATTCGAAGTGAAAAAAGTTACAAACTGGTGATTGTAGTTGAAAAATGTTACACTCTGTTAAACAGTAGTGTGACGCCCCCAAAATTAGGTATACATCACCCATCTTGGGTCGTCAGATACATAGTATAGAATACAAATACAACTTACTAATACAACTGTCGTGTACAATACGACAAAACATAAACTGTGAGTTTGAATACAAATATTATCTTCTAGAGAGTATTCATACTCAAAAGGAGTCCTCATTACATTTATTAACACACTATTACATAGATTAGTGAGGACTACTAACTAATACTATCATTCGGACCATCACTCCGTTCCCCGACTTGCCCCAGCTACGTTCTCTTTTCCTGAAGAGAACAGTGAAAGAAAGGGTGAGCTCAACTAGCCCAGTAAGAAATATTATGACTAAGATAATGCAGAATAAATTATCATTAGCCTTCAACAATGTTAAACTGATAAAATATAATAGACATCAAGTTTAACTGCAGCGGAACAAGCAATCCGTTAAAAGAGTCCAGTAGAAAATTAGCTCTACTATCTTTTATGATTTAAAAGATTTTTCAACATTGTGATCGCTGGGACTCAACTTAATAAAATAATCCACATCATCAAATCACCCCTGCACTATGGCCAAGGATATTCGTGTATTCATTAATGGTCATGATCATGTCAACAACTGTCCATCAATGCACTACGGGCCAATGAGGACTTTTACCACATCATTTGTAACATTACGGTCATGATTATACCGAATAATTCCTGGTCATAATCATACCAAGTCCATCTATGCACTACAGGCCACAGATGACTTTAAACATTTTATAAACATGAGGATGATGACAATGATATAAGAATTCAATAAAACAAGTTCAAGAATTAATTTATCCAAGAATTAACAACGTCTAAATTGTCAACATGATACTGCTTTGTGGAGTAAAATTCAATAATACTTAGAAGAATATTTTCATGAAAAGATACTGGATGAACCGCAATTATCAAGGATATTCCACAAATTTCATGGAGTATAGAAGTCAAAACTTAACCAACTGAGTATAATAAAGAATGGAATAACAAAAGAAATCACCCGACATGCGATAGACCGCACAGACAGGTTATTTCAACAGAATAATAAATAATGGAACCAGGTCCGGCGTAAACGCACAGACAGGATATTCCGACAGAATAATAAATAATGGAACCAGGTCCGGCGTAAACGCACAAACAGGATATTCCGACAGAATAATAACAAGACGGAACCAGGTCCGGTGTAAAACACACAGACAGGATGTTCCAACAGAATAATAATAAAAACGGAACCAGGTCCGGTGTAAAACACACAGACAGGATGTTCCAACAGAATAATAGAAGAATGTCACCAAGTATAGGGTATATCCGCGTATACAGGTTATTCCAACAGAATAATAAGAAATGGAATAACAACAGTTCTCTTCATGAATAAGAAAGAATAACACCCCTTACCGTTTTAAAGACGAGCTGAAATAAGGAAGTAGTTAAGTAGCAGAATACTCTTCTTCTCTCTCTCTATAGTTTCTCTCTCTAGAGTTCAGTGAATTCATAAGAAATAATGAAGGAATGAGCTGCTATTTATAGAAAAATAGAATGCATAGTAACTAATCCATGAACGGTCCATATTGATTACTTTAATCTGACGGTCCATATTTAAAGAAAAATCTTTTAAATAAAATATAATATATTCTATTTATAGAATAATTTTAATAAAGTATTTTGTTTTATATAAAAAGATGTTTATGTTTTATTACGTTAATAATACGAATAAAACAAAACGTCATTATCGCTAAATAATTCATATTATTAACTGACAATAATTGAATCAAACTGAGTGACTTCTCATATAAGCATTAATAATCAATACCGTGTGCTACTATGTAACCATACGTATTACTGTACTTTTACTATCGAGTAGTTCAACAGTATCAATGGTAAAACTTCCGCCGTTATTTTTAATAAAATATTTTTGTCGTTTTCTCAATCCGACAATAATTCTGTTGTGGGGTCCACCAATGATTGTGCCGTTGTACGAATATTTCCTGTTGAACGAATATTCCCCGACCAATCGAATATTATATAACAACTTGCGTACTTTGCAAAATTTATAAATATTACCCACAACTATAACATTATATCAAATTAACTCCATAATATTCAAAAATGATATTTATAGAAAATTCATCTTTATTTATAAAAGTTAGGGTCTTACAAGTAGGGACATGACTTACAATTTGGTACTCGGAGTGAAAAAAGTTACAAACTGGTGATTGTACTTGGAAAATATTGTAATCTGGTGCTTGTACTTTTCAATTTTTAAATAATCGTTAAAATTGATCCAACGGGAGAGACAAACATACAGAGAGAGGAGCGAAGTCGACGCGAAGAAGATCCTCGATATTTTGTTCCATCTTTGCTTGCCTCCCACATTCGCATCATTGCTCCACAGTGGCACCGACTTGGGAACTCTGATGAAATCAATTCATTTTTGTTGCATGAACTACAATCTTCTTTCCCAATTTTATTTACGATTCTACTCCAAAACGAGCTAATCCTTTCAATTAAACACTGAAAACCCTTTAATAAATATATGAGAACCAGTAATCAATGGAGAATCGAGACAAGAAGAATGAGAGAAGAAGAAGGACAGAAGAAGAGAACCCTAATTTTCAAACAGAATAAAGATGAAACCCTACTATTTAACGGAGTGTAATATTTTTCAAGTGCAATCATCAGTTTGTAACTTTTTTCACTTTGGGTACCAAATTATAAGTCGTGTCCCTACTGTTTAACAGAGTGTAATATTTTTCGAGTACAATCACCTATTTGTAACTTTTTTCACTTTGGGTATCAAATTATAAGTCGTGTCCCAGTACAGATACCAAAAGTTAATTTATCTCTATAATTTACTGGTGCTAAACTCCGAATAGGTATGGGCTTACAATTTTTGAGCCTATGGTCCTCGGCCGAACAACTTGGGCCTCTTGAGCATGTGGATTCCAAGTAATGATAACTTATTTTACACCGGTCCTTCGTATCATTATTTTTGTGTTTGGAGACTTTGTGCATGCCTAAAGGCTAAAAAGCTCAACTATATATATATATACACATAAAACGAGACTTGCAGTATGTTTTTGAGTTTTTACCGAAAAATAAAAAATTAAATTTGAATAAAAAAATTTATAAATTTTCTTGAAATAAATAAGTTATATAATAAAATTTATATGATTTTCATTACTGATTAATAGTTGGACAGTTTGGATTAAATAAATCAGATTGCAAGATGCAATGAGTTGTAAAGTAGTAGTAACTGAATAAACAAGTCACATCCCATCTTTATTAATTTTACTTAATCGTCATCGTTCGTTGTCCATCCACCCCTTCATATGAAACTCCCAAGCTGAAGCATCATCTCTCGTCTCCGCCAAGTCTTTTCTTTCTCAATTCTCATAATCTCCGGCTTCACCGTGCGCCAAATGTAACTATCCAATTTCAGTTTTCACTCAAGAAACTTTCGCCTCTTACCTAAATACCCCTCAACTGCATTCTAATTCACACCAATGTCCTCCACATATACCCTCCCGACCTCACACTCCCATTCCGCTGCCGCCTCACCATTACTTCCGTCCTCATTCACCACCCCAGCGTTCCGTGTATTCCTCATGCGCCTCTCAGACTCTGTTCAAAGCGCCTTCTCACTCCGCCGTCCCTGGTACGAACTCGCCGACAGAAACTCTGTGACGCCCCCAAAACAGGTCCAATCCACCCAACCCATTCTGAGTATCCAAATACATGGTACAGAAACCACTACAACTTTATTATTACAATTGTCGTGCAAAATACGACAACACATATACTGTGAGTTTAAATACAAATATTGTCATCTAGACAGTATTCATACTCAATTAAGTACTCATTATACTTATTGATACACTATTTTACAAAAGAGTGAGGACTACTAAAATAACTGTCTTGAACCATCATTCCACACCCCGACTAGTACTCGCTACATTCTCGCCTCCTGAGAAGAAAATGGAACAACAAGGAAAAGGGTGAGCTCAACTAGCCCAGTAAAGAATATTATGACTAAGATAATATACAACAAATTATCGTTAGTCTTCAACAGGAAAAAATCTAATAGAATACAATAGACAACAAGTTCTAAATCAATAACTGCAGCGGAAACAGCAAACCATTAGAAGAGTCAAGTAGAGAATGAGTTCTACTATCTTCTAAGATTTAAAAGTCCATCATCAATATTTTATCCCTGTAACAACAATCAATAACCATCTTTAATTAAATATTCATCTTTGCACTACAGGCCAAAGATATTCATTTGTATCACCAGTCGATCATGTTCATCTCAACACCTGTTCATCTTTGCACTACGGGCCAAAGATATTCATCAGAAATCATCAATCTTTGCACTACGGGCCAAAGATATTCATCAGAAATCATCAATCTTTGCACTACAGGCCAAAGATATTCAATTATATCATCATTTAGGACTGAGGATGATGAAAAATATTTTAAAAGAAACGAATCCAGTGAAACAAAAGAATAAATATTAAGGATTCGTATTTCAGCTATTCCATGTCCAAAAATACCTCATAAATAATCATAGTGGAGTAAAATTCAAGAATGATCAAAACATGGATACAATCAAAGCTAGTATCCAGAATAGATATTTGGACGAAAAGAAGGAAATTTCATTTTTCGGTGAATAGTAACTGTAAGACCCCAACTTATTAATGAATAAAATCAAATTTTCTCTAAATATTATTGTGAATAATAAGGGGGTTAATTTGATATAATACTTTGGTTATGGGTGAAATGTGCAAATTTTGCAAAATAAGCAAGTGGTTATAAAATATTTATTTTTGGTCGGTGAATATTTGGTTGGTCGTGGAATATTCTTGCTGTCGGGGAATATTCGTACGACGACGCAGCCTTGTGTGGGCCCCATAACGGAAAGCGATTGGATGAAGAAAACGACAAGTATAAGTTATTTATTAATAATGGCGTAGTTGTTACCGTTAACACTGTTTAAATACCCGGTGGTTAAAAATACAGTAATAACGCGTGGTTGCACAGTAGCACACGGATTGCACAGTATAGTTGAATTATTGATTCATACGTAAGAAGGCACTACTCAATAATTGTTACAGTGATTACTGTTCAATATTTTATTGGTTCAATAATTGCTGCATTGATATTTTATATTATTGTTGTTTCAATAATTATTGCTGCACAGTATTTTCATTTATCAGATCAATAATTCATATTATTTGAATAATATTATTAGATAACATTATTGGCAATGTCTAGAAAGTTCTGTCTAAGGAGAGGTTTGGTCATCTAATTGCGCGTCAGTAAGGAGAAATCCTTATTGGAAAGCCCCCTCTTTCCTGGGAACGGCCTGGTTGTCATAAATGTGATTCTATAATATTATTTATGAATAATTAATTATTGATTCATATGATAAGGAAATATTTATTTTATGTGGATATAAATGAGGGATATATTTTTGTGGTTAAAAATGAAGGAGTTAATGTTGAGGTTTTTATCCATATTTTTGTCGGAATGGAGGTATTAAAAATCAGGGTTTTTGAGATATTTTGCGGGGGTTATAATTTTTAATCCGACCGTTGGATCGTGGTAATTTTTGGATATGTTATACATATATAAGTTGAGTATATGCCCACAAATTTTGAACCGTTAAAAATGAACGTATGATTTATTATGAATTTTACAAGATGACTGGTTCAGAAATTGTTGAATTTTCGGAGTTTATCATTTTGATGGAAAATTCTAGAATTGGTGGGCCCCACTTGTGGTTGGTGAAGAAATGTGCTGAATTATATTTCAAATGTGGTAGGTGGGAATAGTAGCAGGTAAAGCCATCAGGTTGCAGGTCAAACCTACCAAAATTTTCCTATAAATAGAGGGCTAAGTTAGAATTGAAAATTACACTAGAAACAAGTTTTCTCTCTCTCTCTAGATTATTGAGTATATTTTGTGAGTATATAGATACTTTGAGAGTTTCTATTCATCAGAGCAAGTTTCTTTCAGCCTTATACCGGTATTCCGACCAGAAGTACTGATATTTTGAGGTAAGGGATATTATTTTCTTCTTAAATGATATTATTTTCTTCAATATCATTATGCTGAAATATTGATACGAGTTTTTATCAAATTTGGAACTTTTTGTGTTGGGGTTACTATTCACGTATACGGCACTATTCACGTATACGGCACTATTCACGAATACGGCACTATTCACCGAAAAATAAAATTTTCCCTTTTTGTCCAAGATGTCTATTATGGTTACTATCTTTGATTGTATCCATGTTTTGATCTTTATTTTTGAATTCTGCTTCACAATTGATTATTATGAAGTATTATTGATCTTGGATAAACTGTTATACGAATCCCTACTATTTGTCCTTCTGTCTCATTGGATTCGTTCTCTTTAAGATATTTTTCATCATCCTCAGTCCTAAATGATGATATTACTGAATATCTTTGGCCTGTAGTGCAAAGATGTATAATTACTTGATGAATATCTTTGGCCTGTAGTGCAAAGATGAACAGGTGTTGAGATGAACATGACCGACTGATGATACAAATGAATATCTTTGGCCTGTAGTGCAAAGATGAATATTTGGTTAAAGATGATTATTAATTGATGTTACAGGGATAAAATATCGATGATGGACTTTTAAATCTTAGAAGATAGTAGAATTCTTTCTCTACTTGACTCTTCTAATGGTTGTTGTTTCCGCTGCAGTTGTTGATCTAAAACTTGTTGTCGATTATATTTTATCAGATTTTTCCCTGTTGAAGACTAACGATAATTTGTTGTATATTATCTTAGTCATAATATTCTTTACTGGGCTAGTTGAGCTCACCCTTTTCCTTTTTGTTCCATTTTTCTTCTCAGGAGGTGAGAACATAGCAGGATCTAGTCGGGGTATGGAGTGATGGTTCTAGAAAGATGTATTAGCAGTCCTCACTATTTCTGTAAAATAGTGTTTGAATAATTGTAATGAGGATTTATTTGAGTGTGGATATTGTCTAGAAGACAATATTTGTATTTAAACTCACAGTATGTGTTGTCGTATTTTGCACGACAATTGTAGTATTGAAGTTGTAGTTTGCTTTCTGTACCATGTATTTGGCGACTCAGAATGGGTGTTGTATACCTATTATGGGGGCGTCACAGTAACTCGTGAATAGTAACTCATGAATAGTAACTCATGAATAGTAACCCCGACATGAAAAGTTCTAAATTTGATAAAAATTTAGATCAATACTTCGGCATAATGATATTGAAGAAAATAATATCATTTAAGAAGAAATAACATCCCTTACCTCGGAAATACGGTACTTCTGACTGAAATACTAGATATAGTGCTGAAGGAAACTTGCACCGTATAGCAACACTCAAAGTATCAAATACTCACAAGAATACGCTCGATATAGAGAGAGAAAGAGAGAGAAACTTGTGTTTCTGGTGTGATTTTCAATTTTAACCTAAGCACCCTATTTATAGGAAAATGCTTAGAACACCAAAGCAGAAAATTGAATATAATAATATATTTATAACCAAATTTTCCTTAGCCCACCACATCAAAAACATATTTTTCACACAAATGCACCAAAAATGCAAAACATGTTTTAAACAATTTTTGTAACAAAAATCAATTCAGACTCAATAATTCGGTACTTCAATAATTCGTAATAAATATCCCTTTTATCAGAAAATTCGAATCTCGCGAATTTTTATAGGAAATTCAATTCTCTACAACTTTGCAGAAGAAAGTTTTTCCAAATTCCAAACAAAAATTGACCGAAATCCATAAACGAACGATTTTACAGTCTATAATAAATTTTCGGTCAAGAATTGTGTCCACCAACACACAAAACATGTGTTAAATATTTAATCCAACAAAAATACTATTTCTCCTCATATACTCATATATCCCACATTCATTGTAAAAATATCATCGTTAATATATTATTAAAATAATATATTTAATTGAATTATTTTATCAGAAAAAATAAAATATTAATTTTCAACAATTGTCACATTAAAATTTTTCTCCATCTATATCCACGTAAAATCAATATTTTTCTCATCATATAAATCAATAATTATTCACAAATAATATTACAGAATCACAGTACTGGCAACCAGGTCGTTCCTAGGAAAGAGGGGGCTTTCCAATAAGGATCTCTTCCTTACTGGCGCGCAATTAGATGACCAAACCTCTCCTTAGACAGAACTTTCTAGATATTGCCAATAATGTTATCTAATAATATTATTCAGATAATATGAATTATTACTCCGATAATAGAAAATACTGTGTAGTGACAATTATTAAAACAACAGTAATATAAAATATCAACGCAGCAATTATTGAATCAATAAAATACAATATTGAACAGTAACAATTATTGAGTAGTGCCTTCTTACGTAAAAATTAATAATTGGTGTAATACCGTGTGCTACTGTGCAACAACGCGTATTGTAAGACCCCAACTTATTAATGAATAAAATCAAATTTTCTCTAAATATTATTGTGAATAATAAGGGGTTAATTTGATATAATACTTTGGTTATGGGTGAAATGTGCAAATTTTGCAAAATAAGCAAGTGGTTATAAAATATTTATTTTTGGTCGGTGAATATTCGGTTGGTCGTGGAATATTCTTGCTGTCGGGGAATATTCGTACGACGACGCAGCCTTGTGTGGGCCCCATAACGGAAAGCGATTGGATGAAGAAAACGACAAGTATAAGTTGTTTATAAATAACGGCGTAGTTGTTACCGTTAATACTGTTGGAATACCCGGTGGTTAAAATACAGTAGCACACGGTATTGCACCAATTATTGATTCTTACGTAAGAAGGCACTACTCAATAATTGTTATAGTAGTTATTGTTCAATATTTTATTTTATTGATTCAATAATTGTTGCATTGATATTTTATATTATTGTTGTTTCAATAATTGTTGCTGCACAGTATTTTTCATTATCAGATCAATAATTCATATTATTTGAATAATATTATTAGATAACATTATTGGCAATGTCTAGAAAGTTCTGTCTAAGGAGAGGTTTGGTCATCTAATTGCGCGCCAGTAAGGAGAAATCCTTATTGGAAAGCCCCCTCTTTCCTGGGAACGACCTGGTTATCATAAATGTGATTCTGTAATATTATTTGTGAATAATTAATTATTGATTCATATGATAAGGAAATATTTATTTTATGTGGATATAAATGAGGGATATATTTTTGTGGTTAAAAATGAAGGAGTTAATGTTGAGGTATTTTATCAGTATTTTTATCGGAATGGAGGTATTAAAAATCAAATCAGGGTTTTTGAGAAATATTGCGGGTGTTATAATTTTTAATCCGACCGTTGGATCGTGGTAATTTTTGGATATGTTATACATATATAAGTTGAGTATATGTCCACAAATTTTGAACCGTTAAAAATGAACGTATGATTTATTATGAATTTTACGAGATAACTGGTTCAGAAATTGTTGAATTTTCAGAGTTTATCATTTTGATGGAAAATTCTAGAATTGGTGGGCCCCACTTGTGGTTGGTGAAGAAATGTGCTGAATTATATTTCAAATGTGGTAGGTGGGAATAGTAGCAGGTAAAGCAATCAGGTTATAGGTCAAACCTACCAAAATTTTCCTATAAATAGAGGGCTAAGTTAGAATTGAAAATCACACCAGAAACAAGTTTTCTCTCTTTCTCTCTCTAGATTATTGAGTGTATTTTGTGAGTATTTAGATACTTTGAGAGTTTCTATTCATCAGAGCAAGTTTCTTTCAGCCTTATACCGGTATTCCGACCAGAAGTACTGATATCTTGAGGTAAGGGATATTATTTTCTTCTTAAATGATATTATTTTCTTCAATATCATTATGCTGAAATATTGATACGAGTTTTTATCAAATTTGGAACTTTTTGTGTCGGGGTTACTATTCACGTATACGGTACTATTCACGTATACGACACTATTCACGAATACGGCACTATTCACCGAAAAATAAAATTTTTCCTTTTTGTCCAAGATGTCTATTATGGTTACTATCTTTGATTGTATCCATGTTTTGATCTTTATTTTTGAATTCTGCTTCACAATTGATTATTATGAAGTATTATTGATCTTGGATAAACTGTTATACGAATCCCTACTATTTGTCCTTCTGTCTCATTGGATTCGTTCTCTTTAAGATATTTTTCATCATCCTCAGTCCTAAATGATGCTATTACTGAATATCTTTGGCCTGTAGTGCAAAGATGTATAATTACTTGATGAATATCTTTGGCCTGTAGTGCAAAGATGAACAGGTGTTGAGATGAACATGACCGACTGATGATACAAATGAATATCTTTGGCCTGTAGTGCAAAGATGAATATTTGGTTAAAGATGATTATTAATTGATGTTACAGGGATAAAATATTGATGATGGACTTTTAAATCTTAGAAGATAGTAGAATTCTTTCTCTACTTGACTCTTCTAATGGTTTGTTGTTTCCGCTGCACTTGTTGATCTAAAACTTGTTGTCGATTATATTTTATCAGATTTTTCCCTGTTGAAGACTAACGATAATTTGTTGTATATTATCTTAGTCATAATATTCTTTACTGGGCTAGTTGAGCTCACCCTTTTCCTTTTTGTTCCATTTTTCTTCTCAGGAGGTGAGAACATAGCAGGATCTAGTCGGGGTATGGAGTGATGGTTCTAGAAAGATGTATTAGCAGTCCTCACTATTTCTGTAAAATAGTGTTTGAATAATTGTAATGAGGATTTATTTGAGTGTGGATATTGTCTAGAAGACAATATTTGTATTTAAACTCACAGTATGTGTTGTCGTATTTTGCACGACAATTGTATTATTGAAGTTGTAGTTTGCTTTCTGTACCATGTATTTGGCGACTCAGAATGGGTGTTGTATACCTATTCTGGGGGCGTCACACGTATTACTGTGTTTTAACCACCGGGTATTCTAACAGTGTTAACGGTAACAACTACGCCGTTATTTATAAACAACTTACTCTTGTTGTTTTCTTCATCTAATCGCTTTCCGTTATGGGGCCCACAAAAGGCTGCGCCGTCGTACGAATATTCTCCGACAGTAAGAATATTCCACGACCAAGCGAATATTCCCCGACAACAATGAATATTTTATAACCACTTGTGTATTTCAAAAAAAATTCATATATCACCCTTAACTTTAACATTTATCAATTTAACCATTTACTAAATAGTAATTATAAGAAAAATTGAATACTTTTATTTCATAAAATTCGGGGTCTTACAAACTCCTTCTCCCGCCCTCACTCCATCTCCGACGCCACCTCCCGCATCCGTAAGAACTTCTCCTACTTCCGCGTCAACTACCTCGCCGTATTCGCATCCATACTCGCTTTCTCTCTCCTCACTCTCTTATCTCTCCTCTCTGCCTGGCTCTTCCTCTGCCTCTTTCGTCCCTCCGACTATCCCGTCGTCCTATTCGGCCGCACATACTCAGATCACGAAACCCTAGGCATCCTCATCTCCCTCACCGTAATCGTGCTATTATGTAAGGATTGCAAGGAATCCATCCTATTTTTATTTCAGTATTGTTAGTTGGGTGCTGTTGTGTAGAAGAGCCTTTAGTCTTTTTGCTTTCTGTTATTTTCGGTTAGCTGCTTTGCACATGTTTGGAATGAGTGAGCTGGCCCATAAGCTCCTCACGTTTTCCTTCTCATTTCTGTTTCTCTCTCTCTCTCTGTTGTAAGTGATATAGCAGCAGATACAATTGAAGGATGTTAATGAAAAATTATTATTGTTTCTTCTTCTGCAATCTTCTGATTCTTTCTATTTCTCTCTTAATTTCTACCTCCCTTCATCTGCTACTTCTATTTCTTCCCTTCATTTCTGATTTGAGTCCTTAAGGAGCTTAGCTAAAGTTCATTAAACCAGTTAATTCCTTACAAATTAGTATCAGAGCCACGTTTCTGAGGCCATGGCTACAAATAATCAAAGTTTGAGCAATTTGGAAGATCAGTACCAATAGCAGATCAATAACATCCATCAACTTCAGTCGCAGCTACAGGAGTCGATGGTTCTGCAACAGGGATTTGGTGCTAAGATGGAGTTGGTAATGAAGCAACTTGAGGTACTCTTGTCTGCACAGAAAGGACCCACAGAAAATAATCGGACAGGTAATTCAAACACAGCCTCTGGGTCTATTTTGGGCTCTTATGAGTCTCAAAACAAGTGTGGTAATTCTGATAACATTTTTAAGGCTGTTAAGTTGGAATTCCCTAAGTTTCATGGTGAAAACCCTAGAACGTGGATTAGAAAATGTAATAAGCTGTTTTCACACTACAGAGTGCCTGACTTGCAAAAAGTTTATCTAACCACTTTGAATCTGGAGGGAGAGGCTGAAGTGTGGTACTCAGGATTTGTTCAGGGTGGTCAGGAGCTCGCTTGGGAGAAATTGACTTCTGAAATTATTGCTCGGTTTAGTCCTGAAACCAGTGATAATCCTATTGGGGAATTAAAAAAGGCTCCATCAGGTAGGGACAGTAGATGACTACAGGAAAAACTTTGAGGAGCTAAAAGGATGGGCATTAGCTAAAAACCCAATCCTTAATGAAGAATTCTTTATGGACTGCTTCACGGGAGGCCTTAAATTGGAAATTCAGCTGGGAGTTCAAGAACTCACACCTCAGAACCTCAAGGAGATGATTAGATTGTCAAGGGTAGAAGAGGCCAAGCTAGAGGCATGGATAAAAAGAAGCAGGGTGATGGGTAAGGGTCCTGTCAATATAGGGCTTCAGAGGACTACACATGTAATGACCAACAAACCTGCTGCTGTGACATATGATGAATCTGCAAGGCTTAATAAACCTGTTACCTTGATTACTGATGAGAATGTGAGGGCATTACCTATAAGAGGTCTTACCAGAGAACATATTAATGACAAGAGAAGGAGAAGAGTATGTTTTTCATGTGATGAACCATTTACACCCAAACATGTCTGTAAGAAACCACAACTCTTTATGATGTTACCTTCTGACAGTCTAGAAATTGAGGACATTGAACCAAGTGGGGTTCCAGGGATAGGAGACATGACATAGGAGTGTGGAGAGATGGAGGGGCAGATTACTCTATATGCCTTATCTGGACACAGCACAAACAATACAATCAGACTATTAGGAATGGCTAATGGGCAGTTTATGAGGATCTTATTGGATAGTGGAAGTACTAACAACTTCATAGATCCAATAGCTGTTAAAAGAATCAAGGCTGCAATCAAGGAGGTTAAACCTATGACAGTAACAGTTGCAGATAGATTTAAGGTGGTTAGCCAACAATACTGCCCCAACATGCCTTGGTCTATTCAAGGAGAGAAATTTCAAACTGATTTTAGGGTGCTACCTTTAGGGGGTGTTGATGCAGTTTTGGGAGTGCAGTGGTTGAAAGTGTACAACTCAGTTAACTTCGATTTCCACAATTTACAGATTTCTCTCATGAAAGGAAGAAAGACTTTGGTGTTACAAGGAAAATCTGACCAGGTTTCCCCAACCATTCATATGGTAGATTCTGGTGAGTTCAAAGGGATATTGAGTTCAGCCACCCATGGATATTTTGGATATTTGTTTGGCATGTTTCCAGAAAAAGAGGGGGATGTGCCTGAGGGTGGAGTACCTGGCAGCAGTAACAGTATTCAGAAGGAGCCTAATGAAGTTGTTGAAAGGGAATGTCCCCAGCTTCAAAAATTGATGCAGGATTTCTCTGGGATTTTCCAGGAACCAAAAGAACCACCCCCAGTTAGGGCCAAGGATCACCATATACAGCTTAAAGAAGGCAGCCAACCAGTGGGCCTTTAAGCCATATAGATATCCCTATGTCCAAAAGGGTGATATTGAGAAGATTGTGAAGGAAATGTTACAAAATGGGATCATACAACCAAGTACCAGCCCCTATGCCTTCCCAGTCCTATTGGTTAAGAAGCATGATGGCACTTGGAGAATGTGCATTGATTATAGGGCATTAAATCAGATGACAGTAAAGGATAAATTCCCCATTCCAGCAATTGATGAGTTACTGGATGAGCTCTATGGCTCTCAATGGTTTTCTAAGCTTGATCTAAGATCTGGTTATCACCAAATTAGAGTACATAAGGATGACATTCCTAAAACAACCTTCAGGACACACACTGGGCATCGTATGGGGGTGATTTGGCGGTAAGCGTGAATACCCTAAGAGAATTTTTCAATACTTTAATTGAGAGATAATCTGAGAAACGAAGCAGGAGGACAGTTTCGTGAACGACCTATAGTTCAGCATGAATTGAGGGTTAAAGATTATGAGGAGGAAGATGAGGCAGATTTTGAAGGGCCTAATTGCAGGGAACCAATACGCGACATTCGCTTCAGGGGTAGAGATGATTTCAGTCGAATTAAAGTGGATCCGCCACTTTGGTTTATAGTAGGAAAAAAAAGGATGAAGAAAAAAGAGAGAGAAATAGGAACAGATATCAAAAATGGGTCAGCTATGTTTGAATAAAAAAAAATAATTAACAGAAAAAGATAGGGGAGATAATCGTGGGCCACGATTAAATGATACTAAAATGTATTAATTTTATAAATAAATATGGAAAAATGTATTACTTTTGTAATTATTTTATATATGCACCATTATTGTAATTATTTCTAAAAATATACTAAAATATGTAATTAATCTGAATATTTGAACGAACTTTTAGTGGACCAAACCATTAAATTTCGGGCTTGATTAACCGTCCTAATAGCATTTGTACATGGACATGAAAAATTAAGAGAAATTTACTATTGACTCGTATGGGTGGATCTCATGACTTAAATTGCGGGGAGTACCGATTTAAATGTATCTTAAATCTCTAGATATTCGATTTTATTTATTTTTAAATATTTGAATACTACATAACTACTTTTAGTGTGTGTATTTTGAGTCTTTGACATGTATTATAACATGAAAATAAATTTTATTTAATATAGTATAAATTTATATTCCCATTATGCCCATTATTATTATTATTATTAAATATACAAACACAATGTGGAAGGGCAAATAGAAACAAGAAAAGGTTAAATCCATTTTTTTTCCACTATATATCTCGATTTTCAAATGTATTATTGGACTTAAATTTTTAACGACCAATTCATTGAATTGTTTATTTTTCACAAATCGTCACAAATTTCGTGTAAACAAGTTGTTTTTTAATGGAAAAGTTTTTAAAATATTATTTTTATCCAATTGTCCACGTGAACACACCAAATAATAGTCTAATAACATATAGGTCCCATACATGTATCCATGTGGCCATCAAAATAGAAAATTTATATGTAAAAATTAATTAAAATTTTGTAAAACGTTAAAAATCTATCAAAAAATATATAAACAAATTACAGAGTTAGAAAAAAAAACGTGGAGTATTAAATGAAATACAATAATAGAACAAATTAACTTAATTAAATAAATTAAACAACTTAAACACTTTTAATTCAAACCCAGCTACTTTAATGGGTTTTATTAAATTATTTAAGTTGATTAAATATTTTGTTACATAATTACATATTGTTCTTTGTTTTAATTGATTAATATGTATTTTATTTTGTAAATAAAATTTCTTCCATATTTTTTTTCAAGTTAATAGAATTATTAAGATATATGTTTTTTTTCATGATTTCATTTATTTAATTTTAATTGTTTAATTTGTTTCAACTTTCAAATTAACTTTTATTTTTTACAAATTTATATTGTATGAATATTATTTGACAAGCCCACGCGGATAACTAGTTTTAAAATATTACTTTTTTATTTTTCGTTAAAAGTCAACTTGTTTAGATGAAATTTGTAATGATTTGTAAAAAGTAAGTAGTTCAATGAGTTGATACTAAAAATTTTAGTCTAGTAATAAAATTTTAAATCCTAGTCGAATACAATGGGAAAAAATTGATTTAACTACGTTCTTTTATTAATGTATATTTTATAACTACAAAAAGAAAAAAAGAACAAAATATACATTAAACATGAACAATATGAGAATCAATACCTTATATATAAAGGCATCACAACCGATCCATTCAATTTGAAAAACAGGTGAGTTAACTCAGTTAATTATAAAATTAACTCAGTCAATTTGAAAACCATGTGATCCATTCATTTTACTCTGCTTCTAACTTTTAAGATCCTTTACCTCAATTTGGTACAATCTGTAGCTTCCTCTTTTGTTTCCTTCTCACCTAAATTTAATTGACTCTTCTTCTCTTCTCACTCTTCAGTCGCATTCATCATCTTCTTCAATATTTTAAATCCTAAATCTGAGACACTCAGTAAGGTTGCCACCTAATTCTTCAGATTTCCTCCTCCTTGACGTCTCTCTGATTCATCCACGAACTCCCAAAGATTATAAGCAGCGTAGGTAACGGGAATTCAAACAAATTTCTTCTCTGCCAATTTTGGGAGTTTAAACCCTCAGTCCATTATCTTTATCAGACTTGGAGCGAAACCCGCTGATCTGTTCACCATGGTATATTTTTTCCTCTCATTTTATTTTTATTTTTATCTAATCAATTAATATTTAGTTGGTGTTTTAATGGAGCAATTTTTTATTGTTTTGACTGCTTATTGATTGTTAATTCGTATTGAATTCATGAAATAGCTTATGGGTGTAATTTTGACGCAATTTATGCCATTGAGATTTTAAATTGATGCATACAAATTAGATCTGGAGGGCAGTGATAAGGAATTGAAAAACATGTATCAATAAAATTGTCTATCTATAGCTATCAGTAGTTAAACATTGTGAATTTGAACAATGAAATAGTTTCTACTAACAAGAAAATTTGACAAAACTTTGTTATTTTTTATCTTTAATATATCACACCTCCTATGCATAACGAAAACTTTTATAAGGGTTTTATGTATTTTTTTAATGGTGTCTCATCTAAATATTTTTCAAAGTTATGCTAAATGATTATTTATTTGATGGATGAAACTGGCACCCTCCAACCCTCCATATCTATTCAAAATTCAAACCCCATTATAGTATTATTCCCCACTCCAAAAAAAAGATACATTTTATTTTCATTTGAGATAAAGAAATACAAAAATTTGGGGATCTTAATGCCAAGTTAATTTGAAATGATGAACACTATAAGATTCATCAACTGTGTCACCGTAGGCAACGGCGCAGTCAGAAAAATATGCATACTAATTTTTGTTTTTGTTCTTAAACCATATGTCCTTTTGTAGTCTCTTCAGCAGCAACCTGATGCAAGGTTTGGATTAGCCCAACCCCGGTAAGGGCTTGGGCCATGCCTGCACCTACCCTGCTAAGCTTGAAACGTGGGGAGAATGTTATAGCATCACATCTCTGTCTTTATATGGCATGGGTGCAGGCATATTGTGCCGAGTTGGACTGGAATGTACTGATCACTAATGCAAACAACATATTGGAGTTGTTCCATATATCTTTATTTTTGAACAGAGCTTCTTGCATATATTTTAGAGCTCAGTTGTGCCAAACTCTGTTGTTTGAATTGAGCTCCCTGAGAGCTCTGCTTTGCCACCAATGATGATGAAAATGAATATATAGAAAAAGATATGTACCAAAGCTGGGAATGCACACTGTTTCTTTGGATGAAGGTATTCACTTTTTTTTATATAATTTTAAATTGTAAGAGTTTGTTTATCTGTCAAACAAACAAAATTTGAAGGCATATATAAACAAACCTTTCTATATGTAAAGGTCACGTGCTTATGTTGTTTATTCTTTTTAGCTTTTAAAGCGGACAAATCTGTTATGGCCTCTTCTGTAAATCCCCCAAATTCAGGTACTTGAGACCCGAACTCGGTGCTTCATGATACCATTTTTATGAACAGAATAATACTAATAATAATAACAATAATATAATTATTAAACTTAATTTACATGATTATCAGAGTCTAGCTCCCAAGTACGTAACCTTTAATACATTCCTTACATAACATTATAGATAATATATATCATTGTCTTAATAATATCAAACTATTACATAAGATAACATTGCATTCATTCAGCAACCTTTCCTTTTCCCTTATTCTTAGCAGAGCCCTCTGGTTGTTCACAATTAGCTGAAAATATTTAAATTAAGCAAGGATGAGCATTTGAGTGCCCAGCATGTAATAATAATTATAAATATTAGCTGAAAAGATTAAATTTTTTCTTTGTACTACCCTTCTACAACAAATCAGTAGTTGTGAAGTAAATCTGAACCGATAATAATAGCATAACAACTCTCTATCAAATTTTTAAAACTACGTAATGACTATAAATAGGGTTAAGGTGACATACTATGAATATTGTTTTCAATTTTTGAATAGGTTTAGCAGAACTTCATCAGCAAACCGTCATAACTTACTGGCATGGGGGTGATCAGCCCGTTATGCCGTGTATTGATCAATACTACATGCAAGAACGATGTTATCGTTCACTCTATCCGCCTTGGGCGCATAAAAGTTTTCCCTTGATCGGGATTTTCATACTTAGTCTGGAATCCGAACCAAAATAATTTGATTGGATACAAAAAAGTTTATCATATTCAACGTTATTTCTAAATATGTGTCTACCTGATCAAATAGCTTAGACGATTTTTACCTACTGTATACATACTGGCAATCAATAGGTATATATATGTATATATCAACATGTGATTAAATACAATGATTATTCAAGTGGGAACACTTGAATAACCATATTTAGAAATTAACGAACAGAATATATATATCTGAATTACAGTATAGTAACATGTTGATAATCAATAATCGGATATAACATATATAACAATAAGGTTAATAATCTGATACAATAATAATATAATTCTGAAACATTCTTACTTCTGTCCCTTCCATAAAGGAAATGCAAAGGTAGGATACTTGCCTGATATGTTGCTTACAGTTCGCAACTTAGTTTTGTCTTTTATATAACCACCTATCAGTAATAAGATCATTTTATTGATTAGAATGACATATCGCAACACATAGCACTGCTTATTGCAGTCAGCACATAATCTAATCACATTGGCACATAGGTTTAGCAGTCATTAAATCACAAACAAACATTAATACAATCAAAATATCTAAGTCCATATCAATTTCTGAAACATGTCGGTCTACCGACGGCTTTATCGGGTAATTATCGAGTCTAAGACTCTATCCCGAAGTTTAATATATGTAAGTATCAGTCATATTATTTTTAAATGACTTATAATAATTTTTAAACATTTATTATAATTTATCATGAATTTTCAAACATCAAAATCATTATTAAATGATTTAAATATTAAACAATTCTATTATCATTTATGTTTAATTAATATTAAACTATTAATGAAATAATTGTCAAAATATTAAAGTTATTTATAATAACTCAAAATATTTTTAAAACATGTATATTGCCTTTAAATGATTTTTAAAATATTTAAAATTATTTTTAAATAATTACCATTAATATTTAAATATTAATGTACTATTTATCAAAATATTAAAAGTTAATAATTATAACTTAAAATATTTTTAATTCATTTATATCCTTTTAAAATAATTTTTAAATTAATAAAATCATTTTAAAACTATATATTTAATAAAATTATTAAATAAATTTAATATCATTAATAGTAAATTAATAATCATTAATATTAAATTATTAATGAAATTATCCTTTAAATATTAAAAGTTATATTTTATAACTTAAAATATCTTTAAACACTTTAGTTTTATTTAAAATAATTTTTATAATAATAAAATTATTTTAAAACTAATTTATTTAATATAATTCTTAAATAACCTTAATATCATTAATAATAATTAATTATTAAAATTTACCTTTAAATATTGAAAGTTATATTTTATAACTTAAAATAATTTTAAATATCTTATTATTATTTAAAATGATTCTTAATATAATAAAATTATTTTTAATTTATTTATTTAATTCATTTATTAAATAACTTAATTATCATTAATATTAATTTATTAATGAAATTTATCACAAAATATTAAAAGTTACTAAAAATAACTCAAAATATTTTCTTATACCACAATCTAATTTTAAATAATTTTTCATGTATTAAAATCATTTTTAAATAAGTTATTTAATATTATAATTAAATAAATTAAATACCATTAATATTTACTTAAAATAATTAAAAATTAATTTTCGGACCTTAAATAATTTTTAATAATTTATTTTGTATTTTTAATAATTAAAAACTAATTTTCTATAATTATTTATTAAAAATATAATTTTCAGAAATTAAATGTCACGAAAGACTGCCTATAGCGACAGAACCGTCGCTATAGGTGTTCTTCGCGTTCTTGGCAAAACCTAGAACATCATAGACAGTGAACGAGGGACCATGTTTGACCAAGAATTATGTACTGTGTATTGTGTTTCTAGGAAAGATAATGGTCAGATCTTGTAGACATAATGTAATACTACAAGTTCCAACAACCACCATGATCAAACAACATAAACACAACGAGATCTAAGCCTTCAAAGTGACCGTCAGAGCTATTCTTCATTTCTGGGTTACCCAGAAATGAAGAACAGTTCGACTGTCCACTTTTGGGCTTCTATAACTTGTTGCTCATGCAATGCTTTCGTGATCTAATGCTTTCAGGTTGTAGTCAGAATGTAAATGAAGAGATCTATCATCTAAAACACATAAAACAATAACAGAATCAACCGTTATGATCCGGTCAAACCATGTCAGAGACCGTGTTCATATGCTTTTCTGGGTTACCCAGAAAACAGAACACATGGTCAAGCTGTCTGGTTTGACCGTCCATAAAAGCTAACATGTTTACTGTTAATGTAATCTAAAGACACTAGAATGTAGTATAAGCAACATACGACAACTTAGATGTACCAACAACAACAAATCAACAACACACTGACAGATCTGGAGCAATAAAAACCTTGTCAGACTCTGATTCCCACTTTCTGGGTTACCTAGAAAGTCATGGTCATGCTCGGTCAACTCATTTTGACCTCGAATATCTGACAATCTAAGCATGATCTGGTCTTTCTATGAGTTCCAGGACACAGATCTCATGACATACTACATGATCAAATACTTAAAACACAAAAACCAAACACAGACAGAGATCTACAGGGCCTGACATTTGGTTGTCAGAACACAAAACAAACTTTTCCAGATTTTTAAAATTTTCAATTTTGAGCACTTAGGTGTTATGGATCTACCATGTGCCAACCCAGATCACTAAAATAGACTACATATAACATTTTTAAACACTAAAACATAACATCTAACAACAGATCAAAAGTCAGATTTTCAATCTAGAGTTTATACCTTCTATGAACGATTTCTGATTCTAGCCTCTAATTTTGTTAGTGGATTTCATGGGGCTGGTTTTTTGACTGATTTTAGCCAAGGATTTTGTGGGTTTTAGAGAGAGAGGGTCTTGGGGGTGTGTTGTGACCAAATGAGCAATTATGAGGACTTTTCTCTCTCTTTAATCTTATATATGACTTGCATACAATGAATTTGGATTATGTAAAGACTGAGTTGCTGAAGTTAATAGCACATGGCTAGGTTTAGGGTGGTTTACCAACTCCAATAGGTTAACTTCTACAAATTAGCTTCAATAATAGAATAAGGGCGTAGTGGTCATTAGTCATACAATTTTTGTAAGACCCCAACTTTTATAAATAAAGATGAATTTTCTATAAATATCATTTTTGAATATTATGGAGTTAATTTGATATAATGTTATAGTTGTGGGTAATATTTATAAATTTTGTAAAGTAAGCAAGTTGTTTTAAAATATTCGTTTGGTCGGGGAATATTCTTTTTGTCGGGGAATATTCGTACGACGGCACAATCATTGGTGGACCCCACAACGAAATTATTGTCGGATTGAGAAAACGACAAAAATATTTTATTAAAAATAACGGCGGAAATTTTACCATTGTTACTGTTGAACTACTCGGTAGTAAAAGTACAGTAATACGTGTGGTTGCATAGTAACACACGGTATTGATTATTAATGCTTATGTGAGAAGTCACTCAGTTTGATTCAATTATTGTCAGTTAATAATATGAATTATTTAGCGATAATGACGTTTTGTTTTATTCGTATTATTAACGTAATAAAACAGAAACATCTTTTTATATAAAACAGAATACTTTATTAAAGTTATTCTATAAATAGAATATATTATATTTTATTTAAAAGATTTTTCTTTAAATATGGACCGTCAGATTAAAGTAATCAATCTGGACCGTTCATGGATTAGTTACTATGCATTCTATTTTTCTATAAATAGCAGCTCATTCCTTCATTATTTCTTACGAATTCACTGAACTCTAGAGAGAGAAACTATAGAGAGAAACTATAGAGAGAGAAGAAGAGTATTCTGCTACTTAACTACTTCCTTATTTCAGCTCGTCTTTAAAACTGTAAGGGGTGTTATTTTTTCTTATTCATGAAGAGAACTGTTGTTATTCCATTTCTTATTATTCTGTTGGAATAACCTGTATACGCGGTCTACCCTATACTTGGTGACATTCTTCTATTATTCTGTTGGAACATCCTGTCTGTGTGTTTTACACCGGACCTGGTTCCATCTTGTTATTATTCTGTTGGAACATCCTGTCTGTGTGTTTTACACCGGACCTGGTTCCGTTTTTATTATTATTCTGTTGGAACATCCTGTCTGTGTGTTTTACACCGGACCTGGTTCCATTATTTATTATTATGTCGGAATATCCTGTCTGTACGTTTACGCCGGACCTGGTTTCATTATTTATTATTCTGTCGGAATATCCTGTCTGTGTGTTTACGCCGGACCTGGTTCCATTATTTATTATTCTGTCGAAATATCCTGTCTGTGCGTTTACGCCGAACCTGGTTCCATTATTTATTATTCTGTTGGAATAACCTGTCTGTGCGGTCTATCGCATGCATGGTGATTTCTTTTGTTATTACATTCTTTATTATACTCAGTTGGTTAAGTTTTGACTTCTATACTCCATGAAATTTGTGGAATATCCTTGACATTTGCGCTTCATCTAGTATCTATTCATGAAAATATTCTCCTGATCATTCTTGAATTTTACTCCACAAAGTAGTATCATGTTGATAATTTGGACGTTGTTAATTCTTGGATAAATTAATTCTTGAACTTGTTTTATTGAATTCTTATATCATTGTCATCATCCGCATGTTTATATTCTGTTGAAAGTCATCTGTAGCCTGTAGTGCATAGATGGACTTGGTATGATTATGACCAGGGATTATTCGGTGTAATCATGACCGTAATGTTACGAATGATGTGGTAAAAGTCCTCATTGGCCCGTAGTACATTGATGGACAGTTGTTGGCATGATCATGACCATTAATGAATATACGAATATCCTTGGCCGTAGTGCAGGGGTGATTCGATGATGTGAATTATTTTATTAAGCTGAGTCTCAGCGATCACAGTGTTGGAAAATCTTTTTAATCATAAAAGATAGTAGAGTTTATTTTCTACTTGACTCTTTTAATGGATTGCTTGTTCCGCTGCAGTTAAACTGGATGTCTATTATATTTTATCAGTTTAACATTGTTGAAGGCTAATGATAATTTATTCTGCATTATCTTAGTCATAATATTTCTTACTGGGCTAGTTGAGCTCACCCTTTCTTTCACTGTTCTCTTCAGGAAATGAGAACGTAGCTGGGGCAAGTCGGGGAACGGAGTGATGGTCCGAATGATAGTATTAGTTAGTAGTCCTCACTATTCTATGTAATGGTGTGTTAATAAATGTAACGAGGACTCCTTTTGAGTATGAATACTCTCTAGAAGATAATATTTGTATTCAAACTCACAGTTTATATTTTGTCGTATTGTACACGACAGTTGTATTGGTATTCTGTACTATGTATCTGACGACCCAAGATGGGTGATGTATACCTAATTTTGGGGGCGTCACAATTTTAATGGCAAAAAATGAAACTTGGCAAACCCTTAGGGTTTAACCCTAAGGTTCCCAAAAATTAAATTTTTCAAGACTTTGCATTTAGGGTAAAAAAATAAAATAAATAAATATTAGCTTCCTAAAAATGTAAGTTAGAGATTTCTAATTATAATTAGTTTTCTAATTATATAACTTGAACATTTTTGTTTTAAAGTCCACTAATTATAATTAACCTTGCTAATTTAGCAATTAGGGTTTACAATTAGTAATTAGGTTTTATAATTACTAATTAGGGTTACTAAATATAGAAATTAGGATTTCTAGAAATTAATATTTCTAAATGTTAATTAGGGTTTACCTAATTAATCATAAAATCATATACCACAGTTATATAATAGACTTGAACTCATAATTGAGTTTCAAAAATAGGGTTAAACCAATTAATATTAACTAATTATTATTTAAGGTTTCTAATTTCAGAAATTAAGGTTTATAATTAGGGTCTCCTATAATTAGGGTTCCCTACCTAGCATCAAATCTTTATAATACATATCATACACCACATAACACAGTGACTTAACAGATTTTAAAGTCTCATTTAACTTCAGAATTAGGGTTTAACAATAATAATAGGGTTTATATAAATATTGCTAGGGTTTGGTCATAATACACCATAATTGACCAACTATTATCAATACGTATATACAGTACATATTATAGCACTGAAAAATTAAAATATAATTAATATTATATTATTATTTGATCAAAATTCAAAATTAGGGTTTGGATTCCATATCTGATTTGTCTTTTATATTTAACCATATTAATTAAGGTAAAATAATTAACTTAATAATCTGTACAAAAATTCATGTAATAAAGTAATTATCATAATTATTCTAAAATCTTTTCATATATTATTTAAATAATATATAATTATATTTTCATGAAAAATAAGTAATAAAAACATTTCTACTATAAAATTAATTATTATAAGAATATATACTTTATAATAATCAATAATTTCAAAATAAAATTATTTTTAATTATTCATGTAATAAATATATTTTTATTTATCACATAAATATATATACACAATATCTTGTACAAATCCTCATCCTTAAAATAAAAAAAAATTTATACGCAAAATTTCTGATTTAATTATATAGAAAATATCGGGTTGTTACATCTTCAAGATTCCAGGCTGACATAAAAGCCTTGCAAAAGGTCTCGACTGCTAGGCACCTGGTGAGGTTTTAAAGAGTTATTCTCTTTGCTAGGTCTTTTAAGAGTATGATTAAGGCCAGACTAATTCATAACTTTGAGTTCTATATTATTTTGTTAATTACTTGAGGTTAAATTCTGTTTTTGAAACTAACGTCAAATGGTTCTCTTTTTCTTGATTCAGACTTATCAGCATCAACACAACAAGCAAATGAGGTGTCCTGCTATATCTTAGTTACTCTCAAACACCCTTTACCACAAAAGATTCTTCCTCTATTATGTGTTTAATGTTCTAGGTGGTCTTGATAATGAACCCATGCTCTTGGGTAAATTTCGATACCATTTTTTTGATTTATAGTTTGCTACTCCCTCATTTCCTATAAAATGTTTTTTTTATTACCTTATACATAACTCAACGTGTTTTTATTGTTATTGTTAACTTCAGGTTTTAATTGTTTTTTCCCTAGTAGTTGGGAATGGCGAGCTCGATTGACAAGAAGGAATAAGTTTTATCCTTGGAGTTCCCTGTACCTTCTGGTTGGATCAAAAAGGTTTCTTTATCTCTTTTTTTTCCCTTTACATGCATATATGCTCAAATTTTCTGAAAGTTTATGCTACTTGCCGTTATGAGTTGATTTTATTTATGAGCTTCATTGTTGTTTATTGGTGTGAATTGAGTTAATAGGTATTGTCTAATTTTATTCTCTTAATTTGGCAATAGTAATTTGTAAGTCAAACTCTTAATCTGACTAATTTCATATTTTCATCATACAATTTGTTTTAAAGCTTTTGCTTTTGATTCAGATACTCAGTATGGGACTGAGCTACATGTCTACACGTAAGATCAAATTGAGGTATATTTCTTCAAAAGTTAAATATTGAACATGTTGTATCAATATGCCAATTGTGTACTATTGAATTGTGTCCAAAATTTTGTAATAGTATCCAAGTATAAACTTTATTATGTTAAATTACTGACAATTAGATTTAGTTGTTGAACCTTAAATGTTTGTGATTAAAATATCTTACGATCTATATTCAACTTTGCAATATTTGTGTTAAGAGACTACTGAGTTTGATAAAAATACAATGTGTATCGCATTAAAGGTGGAAGTAATATTATAACAAAAACAACATGTTTACAAATGCAAGTGATATGTCATGCAAAAATAAGGAGAAGATTCAAAAATGCCCCTGACTTTTACTTCGATGTTTATCGAGCACCTTATACTCTTTTTTTGTCCAAAAGTACACTTAATATTACAATTTTTGGGTCGTCCGTGCCACTGCCGTTAACGGATCTGCCAACTAGACTAACGTCGCTAACACCTAGACTAACGTGGTTGACAACATTGACACCTGGACAAATTTTTATTACCCAAAAAATTTAAATTCATTTTCTCTCTCTAAACACACTCATATCATATCTATTTTCTCTCTCTCTAAGGTTTTCTCTTTCTAAACCCATTCTACTTGGATCTATTCTACAAAGTCGTTCGGAAGTATTTCGTTTGTTACGGAAGGAGGCGGCGGTGGGGGAGGAGAAAGAAGGGGCTAGCAGTCGTTCGGAGATGGACGGAAGGCTCCGAAACTTTTCTTCCTCATCTTCAAATTTCAATTCCTTAAAAGAATTACAGGCTAGGTTACATCTGATGACTTACCAGAGAGAGAAACCTACTTTTCATCTATTTTGGCATAGTCCATTGGCCATAGAGGTTGTGATCTCTTCATTATTTATGTGAGTAAGGGAGTATTCTGTGTTGGGGTTATTGGATTTGGTTTGTTTTGGATCTGGTGTGGAGGATTGCTATGGGTTCATGGCTGCTGATGTTGTTCTCGTACTGAACAGAGGTTTGGGCTTGGTCTGTGATGGTGTCAGAACGGATTGACTGTTAATTTATTTGATTTCCTTGCCAATTGCTACTTATTGTGGTTCGAATTTTTGGGTTGCGATCTAATCTCAATTTGGGATGGTCTGGGGTTTGCTGTGTCTGATTTGGGGGATGGGTTTATATGTTTTGCTAAGCTTATTTTTTTCTCAGATCTTAACTTGATTTCGTCGGAATCTGGGTTTATTTTTATATTTGTTTCGGTTGATTAGTGTTTTAATTTCCTATCAACTGATGCTTTTTTGTTCATTGATTTTATGTTGGTTCGGATGGTTCTTGGACAAAAGTGTTTTCCTTTAATTGAGTTTTAGTGCCTATGGAGGCTTGGACTGTCCTGCTGTTCCAGGGTGTTCCTAACCGGAAGAGTCACCGGATGCTCTGCCTGCCAATTGAGGGTGGTTTAATGACATTCCTCGTTTTAGATCTTGACTTGATTTAGTATTTTTTAATTAGTATTTTTAGTATTTTCATGTGGCAGCCACGTTATCAAAATTGTAATCTCGTTAGTCTAGTTGGCAGATCTGTTAACGGCAGGGGCACGAACGACTCAAAAATTATAACGTTAAGTGTACCTTTGGACAAAAAAAAAGTATAGGGTACTCGGTAGACATCGCTGTAAAAGTCAGGGGCATTTTTGAACCTTCTCCCTGCAAAAATATATTGAAAAATTTATTTGATTATCTTCACAGCTAGAAACGATCAGGTTTATTGTTGAAGTTACTTGAAAGCATGGTCATTCAGTCTTTACTCTGATTTTCTTATAATGTTGTGTTAATTATTCTAAGTTTGGTCTGCTTTGTTAGGAGAGATCTCAACTTATAGCCCCTCCATCCCAAATTGAGAATTTCGATTTACATAAATATGACCAATTGATTTTTGACGTTTTATTGTGGACTCCTCATTTGTTCATTTTCTTTACCACTCTTGATATGATGAATGAAGACTCAAAGTATGAGGTATATATGGATGATATGGCAAAGATTTTGTAATGAATCCATGTTATAAATATAATTAGAAGGTTGACAGTGAGTTTAGAGGAATGAGAAAATTACCATTTATGGTTTCTAGATAGCTAGCTTCTTGAAATTTGTATTTCTTTATAATTCTTAAGAGGCATTTTAATATATCGAGTTTTTTTTTTAGAAGGGTAAGCTTTTTATTGACTTAGAATTGTGGTTACAACTGCTACTCATTTCATAGGCAATAATAATATTAACAACTAACATTTGTACAAAATTGAGTTTCTCATCTTTAGTTGTACACCGATAAAATGTCTTATGTTCAGTGGACTTGATGAAATAGGGTGCTACCGCAATACTGCGTAATGCAAAAATTGACATGTTCAAATGATCAATGAGACTTGCAGTCGACCGTGTTGAAGACACTGATCCAACTAGATTTTTTGTGAAGGAAGATAACAATTTGTCCGTGATCGAGTTTGAGTAACTGAATGTTGTTGAAGAGTGACTTTCTAACCGGCGTTACTCCTTCCTACCAATAATAAAAACCAATCTCAAAAAGCTTTTACACTCTGTTTCTGAGTTGTAAACAGAAAAGAAAAGAATAGAAAACTTAAATTAGAACAGAAAAGAAAAGAATAGAAAACTTGAAATTTTCCTTTGAGTTGTTTCTGAGTTTTTAAAAGAAAAGAATAGAAAATTTAAATTTGAGGACATGAATTGTAATTCAAAATTTATTATATTAAAAGTTGAGGATAATATGAGAATTATAAAAATATTACTTATACCAATTTCTTTTCCGTCCAAATCATGCCAATTTTGGACGGAAAACTTTTGAAGGAAAAGTGGCCAAGTTTTCTATCCATTTCTTTTCTTTTCTGTTTATTAAAAAACTCAGAAACATAAGAATTGGAAATAAAACTTAAATTTTTCATCCATTTTTTTTTCTTTTCTGTCCATTTTAAAACTCGGAAACAAACACTCTGTTTCTGAGTTTTGAACATAAAAGAAAAGAATAGAAAACTTAGATTAGAACAGAAAAGAAAAGAATAGAAAACTTGAAATTTTCTTTTGTGTTGTTTCTGAGTTTTTAATAGAAAAGAATAGAAAATTTAAAATTGAGGACATGAATTGTAATTTAAAATTTATTATATTAAAAGTTGAGGATAATATGAGAATTATAAAAATATTACTTATTCCAATTTCTTTTCCGTCCAAATCATGCCAATTTTGGACGAAAAATTTTGGTAGGAAAAGTGGCCAAGTTTTCTTTTTATTTATTTTATTTTCCGTTTATTAAAAAACTCAGAAACATAAGAATTGGAAAGAAAACTTAAATTTTCCGTCCATTTCTTTTCTTTTCTGTCCATTTTAAAACTCAGAAACAGAGCGAAAGCGTTAGTGTTTATTAGCAAGTTTTTTTCTCATGTCATGTAAAAATGTATTGAAAAGTTTATATAAAAATAACTTATTATAAAAAAAATATTTTTCTCATTATAATTTTAACAAATTTTATAACCGGTTATTCAAACTAGCCCGTGCAATGCACGGGCTACCAACTAATAAACATTAATATTACCAACCTTTTATTTTCCAAAACAAAAGTTTATCGTAAAAATTTGTAACAAGTTTTAGTTGATCATTTTAAAATAAAAACTAAAAAGGATGCCATGTGGAAAAAGTCTTACAAAGTTTATTTGAAGGAAATTAATATTTTTATAAATAAAAAATTGGGAGTATGATTTTATAAAATAATTAATAGTTTCATAATATCTTCGTTCATATAAATAATTAATAAAATCCACATTTATATGACTAAGATTTTATGTAAATATAACTTTTTTTTTGTAAAAATAATAATTTTCTCCCGTAAATAATAAAATGGGATTTATCCTTGCATGATTTAAAAAAATAAATAAAATATTTTTAGTCGTAAAAATTATCAAATTTTCATTTAAAAACGAATGTAAAGACGTAAAGTACAAGAAAGTAAGAAACTAAAATGTCAATAACCCAAGTGTACGATAACGGGCGCTCTCTATCACCGTGTCCAAACACGCCCTAGGTTTTTCCCCACATTCTGAAAGCCGATCCCACCCCTTCTAGTTGTAAACTGAAAAAAGAACCCGTTTCTTCTCACTCCGTTATATCCTTTGACATTCATCATTAGACCATATCTATTATCAGTTAGAGGGAGAGAGTGTGTCCGTTTTGTTGAATTGTAGCTAACCCTAATCGGGCTATAAAATGGCATCAAAGTTTGGGATGGCGGGTGGGATTCCGGAGCGCCGGGTTCGACCCATATGGGACGCCATCGATTCTCGCCAGTTCAAAAATGCACTCAAGCTTTCCGCAACTCTGCTCGCCAAATTTCCCAAATCTCCTTACGCACTTGTAAGCACCCTCTTACATTATTCTGTAGCTTCACATTTAGTTTTTTTCATAAATGAAAGTCAATTATTTGGTCTAATTATTTTCCAGGAGGGAATTTAATTCAATTTGACAGATGAAGTGGTTTTTAATTTGTTTTTTTTTTCAAAAACATTTTTTGAGTATGGTCTTGGAGTAAAAGACAACTCTTTGAAAAGCTTAATTGGTAGTGTTTGAAGCATGTATTCTACCAGGTTGTCAGTCCTGTTAATTTGGCATTTTCAGCTGTTGCACTATTAGTCTCTATATAGAGTTGTAATTGAGCATTTTGAATTGTAGAACCATTTTTTTAAATTTTTATATAAGCAATGTCTATTTGAAGAATCAGAAAAGAGGTATAATTCATCTGGACTATTCCTTATAAAAAAAAACTTACCCCGACTAATAATGAGGATATGGACTCCACTTTATTATTTTCTTTTTGTTTGTCCAATCCCATGTTGGTTTCTCGTAGCAGATAAAACACTGAATATCTGTGCTTTTGCTTTGCAATATGATTCAATGGGGGGTTAAGATGCTGCAAGGACATTTTGTTGTTATTATGGCGTTCAATTGTAATTCTGTTCTAGCAATGGAAATTATGTAATCATTTAAAGCTGCCCTTTCCGAAACACTAATAATTCAGATGTGATGAGTTAAGTAAATTGCATGATATAAGCCTTTAATATGTACTTGGCCTCTAATAGGTATTTGATATTAAATTATTAATTGTACAGTTATGTTAATTCAACGTCTCAACCCAAATCAAACATGGTTTAATTACAAGAATATGAAAAAATAAATAGACATACTAAACATGGTATTTCCAGGTCATTTGGAAGGCAGAATATGGTTGGACAACAAATGAATACTCAAGCTTATATTAACTAGACATCAATCATTTCGTTTTCATTTGCTTTATGTTTTGCAGGCAATTGATAGATAACTATTTCTTGAAAATAGGATTAAATATGATATCATCTATGCCAGAGGAGCTAAAGTCTCATGTATTATAACATATTAGCTGTAGTGGGTTTATTTTTTCATTTTTCCCTCTTATATTACGCAGGCACTTAAGGGACTCATTTTGGAAAGGATGGGTAAATTGGATGAAGCACTTTCTGTTTGCATTAATGCCAAAGAGCTATTGTTTACCAATGCCTCCATCTTAATTGATGATCTCACTCTAAGCACATTGCAGATTGTTTTCCAAAGACTCGATCACTGTCAGTACATGTTTTACTGCTTTATTTATATATATATTTTTCTCCACTTTATTAAATCAATCGATGAACTTATATTTGTTTGTCTCATCAGTGAACATGGCTACCAGTTGTTATGAGCATGCTTGTGGAAAATTCCCGAATAACTTGGAACTAATGATGGGCCTTTTCAACTGTTATGTTCGAGAGTATTCATTTGTGAAGCAGCAACAGGTTGATGGTATCCGATAATCCCTTCCTCTTTTCTGCCCCACTCATCTTCCATCATATTTTGATACTTCATACAACTTTGTCTATGCACAGTGAATTTATAAGGCCATAATTGTTTTTTGGTTTTATTACTGCAGATAGCTATTAAAATGTACAAGGTTGTTGGTGAAGAAAGGTTCTTACTGTGGGCAGTTTGTAGCTTTCAGTTGCAGGTTATGCCTGCCTACCTGCTGCTTTCCTTTTCAATTTTCCTTGCACAATGTGCTTTACTTGCACAATGCGTCTCTTTTTACCCATAATTTTTATGGAGATTCGAAAGAGGAAAGTATTTTTTACCAAGTAGAAAGAAAAAGTGAAAAAGAGGACACTTATTTGAAACAAAAGAGAGCCCTAAAGTGACACTTATTAGCTTCATTTGGTTTGTGCTGTAAGTGGATCAAATACGACACATTCATTAAATGGGGGCAGAGTGAGAGTGAGTGACCTCTCTACAGAAACTATAAATTGAAATGTTGTTAGTTTGCTAACCTAATTATGACGGGTATAATAGTTGGGTTACCGTGACATTATTTTGACTTTAATATATGACTGTCATCCATTACATGTTTGTTTATACCCAGCATGAGTTTTCTTGGGGGTTTATAGATTACCATTCTATGTTCGGGTGATTGGTGTGTTCATGTTTCTTCTGAATGCTGTTTTCATAACAGAACCACCTACAGTTTTCTAAACTCATCCTTCATCTAAATCAGAAATTTGAAGTCAATGCTCTTTCTACATAAGCCTGAAAGTTGCTTATTAAATGGTTCTGTGTCTCGCAGGTTTTTTGTGGTGGTGGGGGAGATAAGCTGTTGCTTTTAGCTGAGGGTTTGCTTAAGAAGCACATTGCTTCTCATAGCTTGCATGAGCCAGAAGGTGAGTTTTGCTTTTTCTTTCCTGTTTATTGGTCCTTAGAAATTTTTCTGTCTAATAAGGACTTGTACCATTTCAGCTCTTAGTGTCTACATTTCCTTACTGGAACAGCAATCCAAGTATGGGGATGCTTTGGAAGTTCTTTCTGGAAAATTGGGTTCACTTGTAATGATTGAGGTTGATAGACTACAAATACAGGTAATTTCTGTAACCCTCTTTCTTATTTGCATACATGTACAATTTTATTATACTAATATCTGTCTCAGTGTCTATGCCTACTGCTTATACATGCTCTTAGGGGGACACTGTTCTTTAAACTGCCATTTTGCATGTGTGCTTGCATCTCAGTTTGATGATTGCAAGTTATAACTTCAGTTGCAATGTATACTATAAATTGACTTATGGAGCATTGCACCGTCTAAAAGATATTTTTTCCAGAATAATAACATCCAATCCCTGCAAATTCAAGATTTTATTATGCATATGAGTGATTTCATGCTGGCAGATGTTTAATATGATCTTAATCTCAATTGCAACCAATTTTACTAGAAGTACTAACTCTGTCATGATTTATTGTGTAATCGCTAACCAAATTACTTTGGGAAGGTTAAAAAAGTTTGCAAATGACATGTAAAATTTTAACTAAATGAATTAATAAAACTTGCCGAAAAAGATATATTTATCACCAATTTTTAGTACATTATCTCACTGACAGATGAAATTGGTTCTCTATGTATTGTGCGAGTATAATTTCATTCATTCGCTAATATTTGTAAGCAGCTACCTTCTCCATTAAACAAGAGTTACATTTTGACCTACTATTCCTAATTTATAGGAACTTACTTAATTGTAGTATAAAAAAATATAATTATTGTATACTAGCTAAAATGTACTACTAATTACAATATTGGTTACTTGCAAAACTCCAATGAAATCATGTCTATTTTGAATTTTAGATTTCGCAAATTGCCTTTGAAAAGTCAAAATGTATCTTTCATTTTGAAACGAAGGTAGTATTTGCCTTTGATGTCAGGGATAATTTTATTTATGTGTAAACTCCTTGTCTAAACTATCCAAGCCTCTTATGATACTTACATTTCCCTTTCACGTTCCTTGTTTTAGCTTCAAGGTCTACATTTTAAGATGCTCTAAATGGTTTTAGAGTTTTCATGTTTATAGGTGTATATTCTGTTTCAACACGTAGATTAGATTTTCTATGGAAATAATTAATATCATCTTCTGCCTAGTGTTCACGACTAATATATCTTTTTTACTAAGCCCTGGTCAATTTCACGTAGGATAACTAAGTTTCTTGACACAGATGTAATAAACGCATTATGGTGGTTTTTGGAAAGTTTACATAAGCTCAAGGATCCTCATTTCTTTATTCACTTTTGACCAAAGTGAAGTTCACATGCACTCTGGTAGGAGTTGATATGACAGGATGAGATTTGTGGTTCTTTGAGTAAAGGAGCAATTGCTTGCATTGAGGTTCTTGTACTCTTCCCTAATTGGTGTTAAATGGCTTATTTAGATTGATCATCTTCATTATGATCATTGTCGTCATTAATGTCTTACTCTTCCAGGGTTTTGTTTCTGAAATATTTTTCGTCTCTAATTTATTGATACAGATTTTCCCTCTTAAACAGTTGATTTGTTGAGTTTTCTAGTGGGAATTTTGAGTTGTAGGAACTCTACCCTTATCAACGCCTTTCATTGAGGGTGTGAGTTAGAGGGTTGTGAGGTTGGGATTTATTTGAAAACTCGTGATCAACCATCAACAGGACTCTTTTGGCTCAGATTTGATACCTAAACTAGTTTCTTCTTTCCCTTTACCCCTATATCTCTTTGGGTAATTTCATCAACTTATAACAAGTGTACCTTTCAATTGCTTTGCATTTTCTTGTAGCACATTTATCATTCTCTTACTTGTCTCTCGTTCTCTTTATTGGTGTCTTAGTAAATGCCATTTGTTGTTTCCACTACTTTTAGATTATAGTTGTAAATGGTGCTGTGGATGAGCACTTATATGTTATATCATGTATGTGTTTAGCCTTAAAGTAGATCAGGCCTAATTGGCAAAGCTGTGCATTAAAAGATTGACTGGGAATAAGCACCGACTCTCTCTTTCTATTATATATATATTATATTTGGAATCTAGATACCAAATATAGAATACTAATGTTATTTTTTGTTTCCACTACTTTAGGTTCTAATTTTAAATGGTGCTGTGGAAATAGCGTGTTGATAAACACTTCTATGTTATATCATGCATGTTTTTGTTTGGACTCAAAGTAGATCAGGCCCAATTTGCAAAGCTGTTAATTGTAAGATTGACTTGGAAGTTGAAAGAAGCATTGACTGTTTTTTTTAATCTCAATAGCAAGTATGGAGTATTGAACCTGTGACCATATAGGTAGGTCTTTGAGTGAGTACTCAGCATTTCAAAACCTCCATTTACTACTTTGCATGATTTGATCTCTAACTTAGTGAGTATAGATGCAGGAGTGCTTCCATCGCTACTAATAAATCAGCTGGCTGGTTTTGACTTATGACCATAATCTACCCATAAACTTTATAGGACTTTTTCCAATTCACGTTATTTTTTTTTTCAAAATTGTGACCTAGGTAGAAGCCGGAGGTAGTAGTTAGGTTGCCCCTCATAATGATGAATCGTATGGAGAACTTGCTTAGTTTTTGGATATTGCAGAGGGAGCTGTTTAATTTTTTTTTACATATTGCAGAGGGAGCTGTTTAATTTTTTTTTACGACTCAATAACATTATCCTTTTTTATGTCTCTTTTTATCCTAAAAGAATAAAAAAAATAAAGAAAATAAAGGAAACTGATTTTACGACTCAAAACATTATCCTTTTTTATGTCTCTTTTTATCCTAAAAGAACCAAAAAATAAAGAAAAGAAAGGAAACTGATTTGAAGTAGCCAACATACATAGGTGATAAGTCTCGCTGCCAAAGCTCAGTTTGTTGCATTGGAGTATAATTCCTTGAATAATGAGGATTTTCTACTACTTTTTGTGAAGTGTATTCACTGTTTGAAATTCATATATATTCATGCTTTAAATAATTGTAATTTTCTTTTCTCTAGCTTAGGTTCTGTTTGCATTCATTTCTTATAAATTGGTATTCTTTAACTTTAAGTTGACAGGGGAGGCTTCTTGCTCGGGCAGGTGATTATGCTGCAGCTGCTGAAATATTCCAGAAAGTCTTAGAATTATGGTAGGTTTTGTTGCATACTTGCATGGCACTCTCAGATCCAATGACTGAAATTTTTTACTTGTTTTCTTGATTTTTTGTAGTTTGGCTTTTATAGTTTGTTCTAGTTGACCTATCAAAAGAAAAAAATGTTTGTCTTATTTTGTTTGGCAATCTTAAGCAAGGTGTAAGGCCACCTATCTTTACTGGTCTTACCCTGTTTATCAGGTTATAGGTTCATAGTTTGTTATAGCAGTTTCAACTAGGAGTGCAGATGACCAATATCACAAGTTTCAAGTTTGAACTAGGTTTGCAGATGACCAGTTGTTTTGGTATTAATAATCTAATCTAATATTTTTACATACGTTCAGGTTTTGATTTGCATTCTTAATGTATTTAATTTGACCCTACTGTAAGCCTTAGTAGTTCTTTTGTGGTTTGTTTTCCTGCGCATTTAGTGATTTTAGTCAATAAAGGACCAAAAGTCTTGGTATTTGAGTCCGCTATTAAGACCCACACATCATTATAGTATGGAAACCACTTCAAAGCAGTGAGCTAGAATAAGTACACATCTGTTTAATTTGCAGACTACTAATGAAAATAAATAAATATTGTCACTGAACTCTTTGCTAAGGCTCAAGTGAAGGTTCTTTAGACGTAGTATAAGTAAATTGCTATGTGGGGTACAACACTTTTTCTGTTTTATAGTTAAATTGGTGAGACATGGTATTATTAGTTCAAGTACTTCATGTTACGCCTTCTTCTGGGGGTGAACTGATTTGACAGTATGAATCAGCAGGTAAGGATTAACAGATTGTGGGTAATAGTGGCCGACATACACTTGGTTAGACTTAAGGTTGGAGTTCAAAAGTTACATGGATACAAGGGTATGGTAGTCCTGACAATTAATTCTGTTAATGGCCCCTAAGAGAGACTTAACTGTTGGAAATTTTTATTTTAACCACTTGACGTTTGATTTTCTTAGGTAGGCGACTACTTTTTTTTTTTAAAAAAAATTATAATTATATATATATATATTTTAAAAAATAAAATTTCGGGTTGAATTCTTTTGAGGTTTTTAAAAAATAGTTTTCCTTTATTATGACTTGATGTAACTAGTCCTTCTATATAACATGATACATTTGCACGTTAATTCAAAACCATGATTGGGAGTGTTTCTTCCATTTGCCAGTCCTGATGATTGGGAGTGTTTTCTACACTACCTGAGCTGTTTACTTGAAGATGACAGTAGCTGGTGCAAGGGTGATTCAATGCATCTACTAAACTCTGGCGATTGCAAGCATTTGCACTTAACAGATGAAATGGTGCTTTTCTTGCTTAATGATGGTTAAACTTTTTAGTGGTACTTTGTGCACATTTTTTTATAGCATTTGACTTCACCAATTATATGTGCAGTTTGATTCTCGTATATCAAGTGCGTCAGATTTTGTACAGAAGTTAGTTGCAGAAGCCAGTAGTGGTTCCATAAGATGTCCATACTTGGCAAATCTTGAAATAGAAAGAAGGAAGCTGTTATTCGGAAAGGGCGATTTGGACAAGTTGACGGAGGCTCTGATCCAGTACTTCTCCAGGTTTGGCTCAAGCTCTTTAGCTTCTGTATAAATTTTTATTGAATATGCATTTTATTCTCTTTTGCCTGTGTATCTATGGTTTTTCAAGGAAAAGAGAGGAGAAACGAATGCCGCGTCGTCTGCGGATTGCAAGAAAATTACCAAAAATATTAAAGTGAAAATATGTGAAGTCCTTAAAGAAGCACAATCCTCCAAACCTTTTGTTAATATGCAATATCAATACCTCTAAAAGCAACTATTGCGGATGCCATGAAGAAGCAAAAAAGTAACTGTCCCACACATGCCAAGTGATAATCAAAAATGTTTTTCAAAGATACTGGTATTCATCTCTCTCCAAAGATCTCAAAGAATTGCGAAACACCAACCACACAAAAGACCTTTGCAGTCCTTACACCTCTTAAATCCTTGAAACTTGGTAAGAAGGAACTATGCTGTCATTATAAGACACCCAATTCTAATTCATCACTCAAAGAAATATCACCACAACTGCCCTGTCAAAGAATAATGAAGAAGCAAGTAAAGATCTGTCTTACTATCCTGCATATACATCATACGTACATTTAGAGACAAGCATTTGTAAGGTCTGCGTTTGTTGACCTATATCAAGAGCTAAAGATCAATTAAACCCCTAATTAGAAGGGTCCTTTGCCTTCCAAATATAGTTAGCAGGTTAGCCCATGGAAACTGCTTAGAAGGTTGAGATCCGGTAGGATAGGAGAAGTAAGATTTACATGAGAAACATCCACGTGGGAGTGAAAAAAAGAAAAGAGTGCTTGAATTAAGAAGAATAAAGAGGTCAAAAAAATCCTCTGGCTCGCTGTCATTCAAGTGAAGTAAAAAGTAACAAGACTGAAAGTTCGAAGCAAAGAATCACTTGAAAGCTAGCAAAAGAAAATTTTGGCAAGAAGTATTGGGATTCTCTTTATATTATTATTCTTTTTAATTAATAAAATCTATTCTTTTATCAAAAAGAATAATTAATTTTTTTTCTATAATGTTTTGCTGGTTGTGGTGTAAATCCTTAGTGGGGTTATCAAGCATGTTGGCAGCTACTAGAATTGTTTACCTCTATGGTGGAGTAGTTCTTGGTTTGTGGCAACTAATCTATTTTTAAATGAGGATATTTATCAGCTTTCTTCTTCCATGTTTGTCATGATAAGTTAATGAAGTTGTAAATTTTCATTGATAGTAATTTATCCACTCTAGGCATGTGGATAATTGTATGAAAGTTTCTTTGTCCCTTTATTAAATATATTGTTCATTTACTCCTGAAATTTTTTTATGCTTAGTTTACTTAGTAATTGAATGCGATTCTATCCACTCTAGGCATGTGGATAATTGTACGAAAGTTTCTTTGTCCCCTAATTAAATATAACGTTCTTTTAGTTCTGAAAAATTTATTATACTTAGTTTACTAAATAACTGAATGCGAATCTATCATTTGATATTTTCTTTGTAACTCAGGTTTGGTCACTTACCTTGCTTTTCTTCAGACGTTGAGGTGTTTCTTCAAGTTTTAACCCATGATAAAAAGGCCGAACTTTTGGAGAAGTTAGAGAAAAGTTGTGAATCTCTTACCACAGTGCCAGGAAAGGTTCTTGGGCTGTCAATGACTGTTTTTAAAGTTCGAGAATCAATTGGGACCTGTGCTCTCTCCCTGCTGTTGGTATGGCTCTTTTTCTCAAATTGTATTGGTTTCTTTTTGTTTTACTATTGACATTGTCAGTAATTTTTTAATATACATGGCTTGATCTTACAACACCTTTCAACTTTGTTGTTATGTCCTATATCTGGAAGGTTTTATCATAACAGCATAAGCTAACAGCATAAAACTTATAAGTCCAACACTATCTTGTATTTCCATGAGGGTCTTCGAGGTTTAAGAATGTTTTGTCTTTATTGTAGATCTGTTAGTTTGTCTTTGGGCTTAAGGTCACTTGGCTAAATGTACTTTAGCTGAAATTAATATGGGGAGTCGCTCGTAGATGCATGCGCCTCCTTGATTGATTACATAGTGCCGTTGCTGTGGACGACAATTTTGGAGTTCCTTTAGGGGGAAATCCTAATTCATCTACCTTTTGAGATCCTGGTTGAATGCGTCTTGGAAGGGGGTGTGGAAGTTGTGGTGTTTGTATTGAGATTTTTTTGTGAATGTTGGGTTTATCCGCTGAGAGTTGAATGGCTACTTCCAAACGATATTCAGGGATTGAGTAGGAAGAGAAAAGGCAAGGTGTTACTCTTGATATGCTTCGTCTCTGGGGTATTTGCAGGGAAAAGATTGTTTGAATTTTCTGCTGCCCTCATGTTTTTGTGGCCTTCAGTGATGGGTGCTTTTGGTGGGATTTTGTGTTTAGATTTGCAAAGGGATTTGAGGAAGCATGCCTCTTCTAAGGGCTTTGTATTTTTCAACCTTCTAGTTTAAGAGGATTTCTCATCCTCCGCTAATCATGTTGTAATCTGTTTTTTCTAGTAAATATTTTTTCCTCTGTAAAAAACACTCTAGGCCAAGATATTTCATTTAGGGCTGGAAGAAGACATGGAAGTGACGGCTGGACAACAGTCGAGACTGCCTAGTGCTGTTAGGCAGCAATTTGGAAAGGACAAGTAGGCGAAGATTAGCTAGAATGACAGAAAATAACTAGGGTTTTAGGCTTCACACTTAAACTAGTAGGATCTCTTAATCGCGACCAAGAGAAAGATATCTCAAGTCTATTGTCAGGCCACACTTTGGCCCCGACTTGAATCTGCAGAGTTAGAACAGAAAATAGAGATATAGATAGAAGAAATTTAGGGAGGAGGAATTGAGGAAAGAGAGAAATAAAAAGATAGATTCAATTTGGGGGGAAGATAGGAGGGAGATAGGCGTGAGAGCAAACTTACTTCTCAGATTTTTATATCATTCATCACTTCAAAAATAAAAGTTACAAGACTCTAGTCTTGTATTTATAGACTAGCAAGGCTTAATATGATTCAAGAGAGTAAGCAAGCTAACAATGAAAGTTATAGCACCAAAGGAAAGTTATAGCACTAAAGGATCAATTAATAATAATAATAATTAATAACACTTGGTTAGCATTAAATAACTAGTGTTCTTACTAGTATATGAGCTGAAATTGTTTAGTAATGGAGTGAAAAATTTCTCTGAAGTAAAAATGGAAACTATGGTTGTTTGATGTTATGATGAAGTTGTACTATAGATCGGTCCGGGAATGAAATCCATTTCTTCAAACTAACAAAAATAATAAACAAATACCAACTTGGTATGGTGGGGCCTCTCGTATTCCCCTAATGTGGCTGGATATTGTAGAATTTCAAATACCAGATCGGGTATTGAGACAAGTTGGGGAATTACAAGATATTCTCGAGGCCATCGAATTGAGACGGGAGCGACAGGGATCCGTGCAATCAATTATATTGAGTAGCGGAGATATTATATTGCCATGCAGAATTAGCCAACCATAACTTGTCCCAAATGAGACATACACTCCACGTGGCATAGTTGATCAGTACAAAGCTATGAACCTTGTAAGTATTAAGGTTGATAACTTTGTTTAATACTTTACCAACATATTTTTACGATTATCTAATCATATGTACATTTTCATTATAGATTGATTCGGCTCGAGCATTTTTGCGGAATATATCTTGCGAGTACCGACCATACACACCTTCACCATGTATACGAGGAGTGATATGCAAGGTCGGTACTTTTTAATGGAGAAAAACAGGGGTTTTGAAGATCCTAATGACACCATCCTCAACGTTTCACCATATCAATTCACCCAAGATATGCTGTTTTCCGATTGTAATCCATTCAGTCAAGGATCCCCCTATCGACCTGATCTCCCAATTGTAGTTGAGGAACCCAAAATGCAATTGACTCCAATCCTCCTCCTCCTTACGTGTACCAGCCGAGTCATACTGGTGATTTTGAGAGTATGAGACAAATTCAAGCTATGCAGTTGACTCCAATACTCGAAGAAAAGTCAGTTAGCGAATTACATTCTGAGCCTATATATAGTGGGGTGGATGGCGTGTATAATATTCTTTGTGATTACGGGTGGACATGTTTAAAAAGGAACCTCTTAGACCATTGAAGATACAGAAGGTAGAGTGGCTTGATGCCAATTGATTTTCGAATATGGTGGACCAATCACAATTTTCTCATATAGGTCCCGATGATGAGTACAGATTGGAGCATAAGGCCGTAAGGGAACCTTATATGGGATCAGGCGATTGACGCGTATTTGACTGATATGAGCGGGGTAATTTTTATTTCATTCCTTGCTGTTTTTCCAACTACTCCCACAATGGTTTAATTGTTACACCAACCTCTTGGTGTCATAGAAGAATAATTTTGACATTTTTGACGTGTCTCCGTATTTGTTCAACTAGGTACAACAATCAGATTTGTCAGATTGTGATTTTGCATTTTCCTCGGTCAACCACAAAAACGAATGTTATTTTTTGTTCGTCATAGATATTAAGTTATGAGGGTTATACTTGTAGGTTTTTTTGTACTATGATGTACTAAGTTACAAAATCAATAGTCGATATCGAGTACATATAGAATGTGGTACGTCCGCGCTTTTGACTATTTGATCAAATCTAGGGCTGTTGCATTTCCCATGATTCACCCTTTGTTCGAGTAAATTGTTCCTCGAGTTTTAAAATGCAGTGGAATGAGGAACCATGAGAATGACACGAGTCTTTTTGTCGTCAAGCACTGTCAATGTTATGAATTTTTGTTTTGGGAAAGCATGCACCGATAAAAGTATTGCACTGATAAGAGCACCATGCTATGGTCCAACATAATTATGTTTTTTTCAATACTTCCTCCATTCCACAAAAAAGTTCCACTTGCCAATTTCTTTTGTACACAAAAAGATTCCACTTTTTAGTGATTGTCATATATAATTGCACTATGTCCTCAATTTTGCTATTATAATCTCTTTATCATACCACACTACTAAACCAACAACTTATTATTTAGGAGTATATATGGAACAAAAGGATATCCATAGTATTTGCAAATTTTGCAAATGAGACTTATTTTGTGAAACTGAGGGAGAGTGTCATTCTCCATTCGGTTAGTCACCTTTACAAATTTGTAGATCCTTTTCCCCAATTAAAAGGGAGTTTTGTTATGAGTTGGCTCAGTCTCTAGGTGTCTATTGAGCTGATTCATAGATATTTATACATTTTGCTCCAGCAGTTGTAAGCTGTAACTTGGCAGTATTGTTAATTTACAATCAATATTATTTTTATGTACTTGGCATCTGGATGTTAACTTCTGCCCTTCTTAGACCTTGAGGGCTTAGCAGTACAAATGGCAGATCTGTATTGTAAGAACCTTCCGCTTTCCAAGGACTTAGACGTTCAAGAGAGTATGTATGGTGAAGAGCTCCTGTCCATGGCTTGTAATGTATTGGTTCAGGTAAATTACTATACCGCTGAAGTTTTGTGTTCTTTTAGTGTCTTTCTATATGTTTTCTAACAATAAGCTTTTTCAAGTGATAGCTCTAAGTTGTGGGGGCAAATTGAAGGGGTACATTTGCATCCACATGGATGTATATGTGATCCATATTTATGCATTTTTTGGTTTGTTTAATATTATATCGATTTTTTGGCTTGCCAGTCTACGGGGTTATTGCTTATGTGCTAGTATCTTGGCTGTTTATTTCTCGTCTATCAGTGAATGCTGATCGTATAATTTTCCATATCCCCAAAAGATTATGTAGAAATGTAAAGAAATTATTCTTGCCATATTAAGACATCACATTGCTTTTGTTTGATAACCTTCACATACCTGATGCTACTCCTTTTGTACTTGCAATGACTTTTATGTCTGCTATAATTCAGTATTGTTTTCTGTGTCTTATTGTCTTCCTTATCTATATATTAAGTCCGGGGTCAATCTTTTGTCTTCTTCAAGTGGTTGCCAAACAAGAATGTCTTCATAATACAGTTGCAGAAAATTATAAAACTGCTTACTGGAGAGTTTCGCATATTGCATTTTTGTTTTTGTTTTTAGGGATTTTATGCACGGATGAATGGATGCATCTGGCAACTTAGCATGAATGTATTATTTCTTTATCTAGTTTTTATTTTTGTTTTTTATTTGAATATGGGTTTTTGTGATTTCTGCAACTATTGTTTCTTTAGTAATTTACCTATTGAAAGTTGTGTTAGCCTCATGGGTTATGATATTTTTTTATGTTGCTCTGAACCTGCAGTTATTCTGGCGTACTAGGCATCTTGGTTATTTGCTCGAGGCAATTATGATTTTGGAGTTTGGTTTGAATGTTCGAAGGTTAGATGTTATCGCACATTTTTTTCTTGCTTTTTAATTGTCATTTTATTATAAACGAGTTATTAACTACTTTTATGTAATCTCGATTATGAAAGTATGATAAACACCGCAGCTACAATGACATAAAATGCTGAATGTAATTTCAATACGGTTGCTATTAACATTCTTTTTTTAAATGGTATGTTTTTAAATGGTATGGAATTTGCCATGTAAGTTCCACTTGAACAAGCAACTAAAGAATATCTACCACAAAATGGAAAAGAATGAGTTGGCTTCTTTTCTTTTGTTTTTTGTCCTATTGTGCTCAACCGTGTTTTACATTTGGAATTGATATTAGCTTCTTGTTACAATTAAAATCACCTCATATGTTAAGTGTTACCGAACTATAAACATTTCACTGTATATGGTCAATATATCCAAGTCATTTGTTTTTTATTGTCAGAAAATCACCTTTTTTGGGATATAACATGAGTATGAATTTTTGTTTGGCAGATATATATCGCAATACAAGATTTTATTGTTGCACTTGTATTCTTATTGGGGTGCCCTTCCTTAGCATATGAATGGTAAAGTCATCATTTTATTGATAATTATTTTACTAGTTTGTGGAAGCTTTCTATTTAATCAACTATTTGTAATGTACTGATTTTACTGTTCACATTTTGGGGTTATTAGTAGGGATGAAAATGAGCCCGAGTCGATCCGAACACCCTAATGCTCAAGCTCGACTGGATCAGAAAATTTGTGTTCAGGTTCGAGTCGAATTCGAACCGATAATTTTTAAAGCTGCTCAAGTTCGACTCGTAACTTACTCAATACTACTCGGCTCGGAGTTACTCGACTCGTTTTCACAACGAGTAAATGGCGAGCCTTTCTATTCGTGCTCGAGTTTGAGATGGATCACACCAAAATGAGACATAAAGTGAAAACTTAGAAAAACTTCAATTTTATTTATATATAAAAATACATGTGTTACAAATTATTACAATGATAAATTTACAATATTAATTATTCTATGATACAATTTCTAGAACATCATTACATTTATCCATCTCTTACATACACATCACCCTCCCTTTATTTCCAATGATATATTATCCAATCTCAGCATGCAAAGCACACCCTTATCATGTTGGATACGTACTTCCTCAATTACTCTAGCACCAAGAGCATGGAAGTGGCTGTGCAAATCAATCTGAGTTACCTCTAGAGATACGAAATACCCCTGCATACACAACAATTGAACTACAGAAAAAGAGATGAATCATGTCATCCCTTATAAAAGACATTAAAACCATATGCTGATGAAAATATGTAACTCGTCTACTCACTTTCCCTTGAAAAAGCCAGATCCTCGATCACCAATACCCCAGGATGTCTTGGTCCGGTAATAACTCTGTTTAACTGTAAAGCAGAACAATTTTTATTCACACGAAAAAAAAATAGCAAATAATAAAACTAGTACGTGAATAGTTGCAATAAAGACTTGGCAACAAA